>WHPX01000751.1:0-448385 GCA_011057435.1 Actinia equina | reverse complement strand
TTTTTTTCTTGTGTGGATGGCTCAGTACACCAAAGTTAGCCACGTGAGTCGGATCGCTTCGAACCTTCGAAGTGGTGGGAGGACTTTATCGATAATATTTTTTACTTAATTCTTAGGTAATAGGTGTAATGTGGGATATTTTATTTATCTTTTTTATCTTCTTTCGTTTTAGATTAAATTCAAGTCATATTTATGATGCAAACTCCGTCCCAAGAGAATCTGATTGTAAGTCGAGTGCTTTCATGCTCACTTACACCGCCGAAATTTATGCATCCTAGGCGGTTTTTGGGAAAAGGAGTTTAGTTCCGAGTTCAAACCATAGTTCTGTGAAATATTCATTATTTTGCTGGAAAATAAATACTGTTGCTCCTACTGGTTTATTTTCCAGTAAATTTATTCATGGCAGGACGACACGAGGGGTTCACCTCGCCATCTTGCAAGATGAGATGTTGGGAATGTCAGCACATTCAAACAGGAATCATCATCAGATTTTGAGGAGCAGCGGACCTGTTTGACGACAGATTAGAGCGCAACCGCAGCGTTCATCAGGAAGAAAAGGCAGGGATCGTCACAGAGTCATAACCTTCTCGACGATTTGTGGGTATATACCACTTTGGTTTCGACAATTTGCAGATGATTCTCTACATCAGATAAAGTATGGACAGCCGTTGATTCTAAAATTAGCCACCATGGTGGAGGAACTGTTAAAGAAAAGCTACCGCAGTCAAAACTCGACGATTTGATGTCAAAATATCTTCGACCAGAAAATTGCAAATTGCTGGTCTCGTCCAACGTCAATAGAGCTGTTGGGATCAGTTAGCCAGAATACCAAACCACAGATAGGGGCTTTCAAAAATTTCAACAGTATTTTATTACTAAAATGTATCCATGATGTCTGCCTGCGAGAAGGAAACAGGAGAGATGAAGGTCTGTTCTTGCACATCGTTAGTCCGCCTTGGCAGGTAATCGAGGAAAACGAGTTAAACCTTTTGCCGGCGGGAGTCTTAATGATTAAATTGAATTCGCAGTTTGCTTCCCTTTGCCAACATACTACGCCGATTACAGATCAGCTGTTTGGGGAGACATTGGAAAAGAAATTACGAGTAAAAAAGGCAAACAAGCTTTCAAAGAAAATGTCATCCAAGAGAGGCAGTGTAAAAGGTTATCACCCCTACAACAGCCAAGAGCCGGCGAAAACCATCTTCATCTCAAAGAGATGACAGAGCTTAGGTCAGGTCTTTTTGGGAGGGAGAGTAGACCTACCGCAGGAGGGGAGGAGGCACCAGACTACGCATCAGACCGACAATGGAGTCTCACAAGAATTTCCAGAGCTCAGGATAGGTTGGGATTCGAACCCACGACCTCTAGTTGACCTCTAGCTCACCTGGAAGGAGCATCGGTAAGTACCAATTCCGAAGGTCGTGGGGTCGAACAGAGGGCGGAAAATTAATTTCAGAATTTAATTCCAAGGGCTTTCGCCCGGAAAACCCTTTCCCAAGCACTATAACGTTATCATTAATATCTCAACTATTTCATTAGTGAACGCGGCCATATATACTCTCATCTTTGAATCATAATACGCGGACCTAACATCTATTTCAACCCTGAGCCTGCTCTCAGTCGACCTCTAGCTTCAGCTGGAAAAGAGATCGGTAGTACAATTCACGAAGGTCGGGGGTTCGAATCAGCGAGGTTCGGAAATTAATTTTCCGAATTTAATTCCAAGGGCTTTCACCCGGGAATAACTCGTTCCCAAGCACACACTATTAACTACTTCTATATCTTCAAACTATTTCATTAGTGCCACGCGGTCATATATTACTCTCATTCTTTGAAGCATAATTACGCGAACCTAAATCTTTCACCCCCGGCCGCTCTCAGTTGACCTCAGCTTAGCTGGAAGGCATCGGTAGTACACTTTCCGAAGGTCGTGGTCGAATCCAGCGACGGTCGGAAAGTAATTTTTCCCAGAATTTACATTCCAAGGGCTTCGCCCGGAAAACCTCGTTCCCAAGCACTATAACTTTACTTCTTATATCTTCAACTGCTTGTCTCAGTACAGGTCTCCAAAACATATTTTGGAAACAAGCAACAGGACCATCATAGTACCTCCGTAGGACCACACAAGCTTGGTTTACAAGGCTTTCTAAGTTCTCCTGATCCATCGGCCCAGAATGTTCCTGTCACCAGGAAGTGCTTGCCTCCAGTTCAGGAGCTGATCATCCGCTGAGCGCAAAACTGCAACTCATGGCATCAAGGTATAAGGGCAACGGTTCAGTGAATTGACAAATATTTCTGAGGACCTTTAAAAGTGTCCTCATGTCTTCAGTCCTCATGTGCCTCATGGAGGCCAAGTACAAGAAGCAATATGTGTTCACATCCGGAGGTGGGTTGAATTTGTTACAGAGGAAAAATGATCATTGCGACCCAAATATCAATGATGGTTAGGTTTCTGCCCACAGTTTAACATCAAAGAGCTATAATATTCACACAAAATACAGCCACTTCGGTTTTGTCGAATATTTATGGGTTTTGAATTTCCTGGTACTCAGCTACACAATTGCTGATCACCCCTTGTTGCACGCTATTTGAGGAGTGTTAATTTGTCAAACCTACTCCTCGTTATAAGGAGACTTGGGATATCAACCCAGTATGAATACATAGAGCTATGGTCGCCGTTGGAGAACTATCATATAAGGATAAATTCAAGTAGTATTTGCTAGCATCACATCGGACATTAAAGGCGACATTCTCATGTTCGATATTGATAAATGAAATAGAAGGAATGCGGATTATTATTTGTTTAACATACGGGATCATGTCAAGCAGACAGACCGGGAAAGATTTGTGCATCGTTTAGTGTTAAGAAGTACGGTAAACAGGAATACTCTGTGTTTATTCCACTCTTCGACACTATAGTTGAAGTGACAAAGAGTGTACGTAATGAAGGCAATTTACGACTGCTCATATCGTACGTGAAGCCTTATAGACCGGTTAGTACTAGTACTATAGGTCGATGGATTAAAACTGTCCTCCACGCAAGTGGTGTTGATACAACAAGGTTCAAGGCTCACAGCACCAGAGCAGCTGCTACATCCAAGGCAAGCCAGATGATTTCAACTGATGAAATATTGAAGCACATAGGATGTTCTCAAGTTTCAACTTTCCAGACATTCTATAATAAACCTGTGCTTACCGATTTGCTGGCAGCGGTATTAAGATAAATTGTTATTGTCATAATAAAGTTTTGTTTTGTTAGTCAATAGTGGTTGTGTCCACAATTGCTGTGTTAGTCTCATGTTAACCGGAAGTGACGTCACCGTGATTTGGTAGAATTGACAAATTAACGAGCCTTACCTGTAAGGTGAAGTTTGATTGTGATTCTACCAAATCCAGTGTGACGCGCTGAGGGTTAACATGCCCTCCCTTACAGGTATTCTGCTTTCCCACCCGTGCTTTTACCCGTTTTTCTTTCTTTTATCGTGTCCACAACATTTAAACTCTGAGCATCCCACGGCAGCACGTGTGCATCTCATGTTTAACCCTCAGCGCGTCACCCTGGATTTCGTAGAATCACAATCAAACTTCACCTTACAGGTAAGGCTCGTTTAATTTTTCAATTCTACTCGTAGATTTAAATAGTGTTTTGCTTATTCATGGAGTTAAAGTTGGCATTTTCAGTTTATACAAACATACATGCAGATACTGTAGCTTTATAATTTGAATATCGTTATCAAGAACAAACTGTTGATAATTTATGAAGTACAAAGATAACCATAGTCCTTTGACAATTCATTGCAACACAAAATAGTTAAAATGAGCTGTTCTTTGCTTATGACAGATGCATACTGCACAACATGTTCAAGAAGAAGTCACCAAATAAAATGTTCTGCTGACTTATGATTGCTTTTCACAGGACATAGTATATTGATAAAACCATGGCACTTACCAAGAAAACACTTACATTTTTCTTCAGAAAATGAAATGCATTTATGGCATTTTTAGATTCCCCATTTGATGGATGTGGAAGATGATTCAAACATTCTTGCTTTACCTTTGCACTAATAAAGTAAAAAATATCAACATGCATAACACCTGAAACTCCAGCAACATCTTTCAACTGATCTTTTGATAAGTTAATTCCCAAATTACGTCCCCCATATTGATCAGGAAAAGAGGAAAATGTGATCAGGGATTCCTGTGGGAAGATCTATATTTTTTTGTTCACGAATTTTGTGTGTATTCCAATACTGGACAAAGACATCACATTCTCGTTGAACAATCAGTATGTAGACATAAGCAAGTATTTCTATATCCAACCGATTGTGAGGATCATACTCTATCCCTCTTAAAAGAGTCATTAGCTGCTCTTTAAATAATTTTTTCAATGTTCGTGGATATCTCTCTACCGTCTCTCAATCTTGTTGCTGGTTGAAGGGCCATATATAATGGAATCTGTTGGCTCTTCCAAAATATCAAACCGGTTTGATAAGGAAAAACATGTATGGTAGCCATTTTCCCCCGTTTCAGTCCCTCTATCAATTCTCAATCTTCTTGGAAGAATTCCCACATTGTAAGGATATTTTAGGTATATTTTCCCTATTAATACAGGGTCTGAGTTTGAGTAGCACACGAACAAATACTTATTTTCGGGAGAAAGTATCAATGCAGCCATAAACGCCGAGGGAAATGGATTATTCTGGTATCCGCCTAATTTACCATGCCCATCTAAAGATATCAACCCATAATGGCCCTTCTGATGTGTAATGTCCCTTCGGCTTTTTCTTTTTTCTTTGTAAATTTCTGGCTTCCATCCCCTCTGGGTCCAACTCGGACATCACATTGTAAACAAGATGTCGTGGGACCTTAATGTCGTGTTCTGTCCTCAGTTAAGTTTCTGGTTCATCGCTCTGTAGCCTAAGAGTTTGCGAGGTCCCTGTAATTCCTTTTCAACAGCTTGTGATACTGTAGCAATAGAAGTATCATAATCTACATAGTAAATATTGAAATGGCGTAATCTTCGATCAAGTGTTGCTAAACTCCAATTGTAGTTCGGATAATCACGCTTTACGAAGTCAAAACTTCAGATCTCTTCATGTTTTGGCTAACATACTTTTTAAATCACTTTCAAGCTGCTGATCGCTTTTCCAATCGTTTGAAAAAGCCATATTAAATATATATATATAAATCAAAGCCGCCATTACTGTGTTGTGTGATTCATCATGGGTATCTCTCCAAGAACCCGAGTGATAACACTGGTCCGTTCAAATTCCGTTCAAATTTTTTTTTTGTAATGGTCCAGCATTGACGATTTTTTTTGCTTTCAGTAAGAATTATTTTAGTTTATAAATTGGTCTTGTTTTCAGTATTAAATTAAAAATAAAATAAAAATCACAATTGGTACAAAATGGCATTTAGATTGCAAATAATAATAAACTTAGCAAATAAAGTACATGTACAATCCGACGTGAAAATGTAAGTAAAAACAAATATGCTAAGAAAATATGCATGATAATGATGTGCCACAATACAGCTGTTAGAAAATCTGAGTTCAAAGAATATAATAATCTGCAGTGATATGTACGTCTGTATGTTCTGAATCAGAAATAATTGCAGTGGAGGGGGTTTCACATCCCTCTCTCTTGGCATAACTTGATTTATCGCTATCAGAGTCAAATCTCTGAATTCCCAGCAACTGTTTTTTCTCTACCAGCTGGTTTCGGAATAGGAAATATTTATCAACTTTGTTCCATTACTTTTTTTGGTTTCTCTTACAAACTCACGACGGGAATGAAGTTTTAATATTCGGTGCATTTGATCGATTATGTATCTACACCCGAAATGCTTAAATGTTTCCGTTCATTTTTATAGTCATTTAAACATTAAATGATCTCACTACCAGCGGGAAATGATAAATCGAATATGAAATTCAGTCTTCATCTTATCAGCTGACCATCAATGACTATCTGGCTAGCGGGAATTAAACTTCAAGCAAGATAAATAGTTTCGTCTTCATTAGTATTCAAGGCTGAGCACATTTCAAATTTCCCGCACAAGGTTTAGCTCCGCCTACTTATCTCCCTAGAGAAAACTTATCCGATCGTTACTCTGGAAACATCCACGCTCTCGTTTCGCTCGAATGCTCCACACATCCATCCTACGTGTCTTGACTCTTCAATAAAAAAACCATATGATTGATGGTACAAATACCCATCCACCATCAAAACATCATCAAACGAACTCATCGAGAATTTTACGTCTTGTCGAGTGAGTTTAAATCACATCAAAACACTAAACTCTCGACAGTCAAAGTCTTGTCGAGTGAGTTTTACTCTCACAATCAATCCTCTTAGAGTCAAAGTCTTGTCGAGTCAGTTTTACTCTAACAAATAACGATCCTTTTAAAGTCAAAGTCCTGTCGAGTCAGTTTTACTCTAACAAACAACGACCCTCTTAAAGTCAAAGTTTTGTCGAGTCAGTGTTACTCTAATAAACAACGACCCTCTTAAAATCAAAGTCTTGTCTAGTCAGTTTTACCCTCTTAAATTCTTGTCGAGTGAAATATTTTTTGGAGAACAAAAAGAACGATTAGTTTAAAACAATAGTCAATTTACGGTGTTTCTAAGGTTGTTTAAAAGAACGCGTCATTTTACTGCTACTGTCAGTGCGTAAAAATATCTAAAAACTACAATTAACTATAATACTTATATCAACAAAATGAGCGTTCCTGTAATCAACCCATTGTATATAAACGTACGGATGCCAGGGAAAGATTGCTCCCACTTTGAGATTCCCGTTTCCAACATGGTGCTAGAATTTTTGAAAAATGATTCTCGATTCTTTTGGTATAGGATTTGCTTCAAACAACTTAGTTTTGGTTTAAAAGAACCTGCTATCAATCGTTTTGGAAAATATGTGCAGTGCAAAATTGCAAAATACAGAAAAGAGATAAAGAAAAGGGGTGACGCACACGGAAAGACCTCAAGAGAAAATTTCAAAACAAGCTGGCGGAGCTAAAACATCGAAGCTGACGAAATATCCGCCCTTCCCTTTGAGACGATCAATAGCTTAGTAGATGAGAATGAAGATCTCAAAGCCAAAGACACCGAAAGCCAAGAGCACAACGGGGAGAACACCACGGAAAAGCCTTTGGAGCACTATCGAGGAAACAGAAAATGCGTCATCTCTCTTCCCTGAGGTATTTTTAATTATGTTCCAAATTAAGTGATTTCGTATTTTTGTGTATGTAGTCTTTCCTTTTTCAAACCCTTATTTTTTCCCTATCTTCCAGGAATAAATCTTCAACTGCACTGTGGTTCGCAGAATCCTTTAACCTTGTACCAGAATCTATCAAATTATATGAAAAGACGACCAAAGAGACTGTTGTTATAGATTTCCAAGCCAGTTCCCGAGAAGAGATTCCGGAAAGAAGTACAGCTAATCCATCTTGTACTGAAAGACACCAAGATTTGGCTAACAGCTCTCAAGAATAAACTCAGGAATTGAAAGAAGCACATCGTCACCCCAGAATGAAAGAAAAGGTAAGACAAGTTGTTTTAAGGGTGTTTTTTCACATCTGATTTAAAGTTTATAGCTACATGTGTTTACATATAGAAAATAAGCTCCATATGAATCTCTGCCTAAAGTTGAGAAGATAAAAATACGATCGCTGGTCCAAGTCTTGAACAAGTTTTTAATTTCACTGAAGATCATACATCATTGAAGGATTCCAAAAGTCCTTGGACAAAGAGTGGGAAGCTCATATGAAACCTACGCCTGGCCCAAATATGGAGCGCGAGTGCCATTTAAACTCCTGCTAGAGAACAAATTAGGAAATATGTAAGTGCTATACCAACCCATATGAAGTTATATTAAACAACAGCAGCAACTTAATTCACTTTTTTCCTTTATTCAGCTTACAACACTAATAAACAACCTTCTCATGTACTCATTCTTTTCTTCTCTGCAGTTCCTACTCATTGCGCTAGGCATGAAATCAGCAACATGCAACAACAGTTGCATCTAATGTACAGGACTCAAAGATGAAAGGTTACTATTAATCTATAGATTTAAATATAATTACACAAGATCTATACATAGTTAACACAGTTTATTATTATAAATAATAATAATAATAATTATTATTATTATAGAAGCTGAACAGTTGTCCATCTACTATCTCCTGCAGGTCAAACCTCACAAAGACCAGAGAATATTATGATGGGCTTCTTCGTACTCTTAATTCAAATTGGAAGAATGACCCTGGGCAGCCCTTATTCAAAATCCCTCTGAACGATATCATCATTGATGAACTACACCTGCTTCTGAGAATTACAGATCGACGTGAAGAATCTCTGATTAATGATGCCATTATTTGGGACGAGGATGAGAACTTTGGAAAGCCAAAGTCCCAGCGTACAACCCAACATCTTGACTCCCTAATAAGAGCAATAAGTTGCTGTGGCATCTCTTTTTCTGTTTGGAAGAACAAAGATAATAAGATGGAATGGACATCAATAATGGGAAATGAAAAAAAGAAGCTTCTTTTCACTCTCCCAAGCAGAATGCAAGAGTTTCTTGCTTCCCGAGATGTGGAAGAAACCAAATCTCTTTTGTTGGTGAGTATATTAGTTTGGATCCCTCTACAAAGTGATGTCAAACAGCTCTCTTTCAAGAGAAGAGGTGGAGACTTTTCATGAAAATGTACAACAATAGAAGCATCAAGAAGAATGACACATATGAAACAGATAAGTCTGGAAATGATTTAATTGCAATGCACGCGATAACACCACTTTATATATTCATTAACAGGCCAAGGGATGGGGAAAACAACTCATCAACATGCGTGGGAAAGTGTATCATCATAAAGTATGCCCCATCACGCCCTACATACACATAATGATTTATCATGTACCAAAGATTTTAGAGACAGAAAGATCCCTTAAACCTTTCACTGGACAACGTAAGTCATACTTTTATAATCAAAAATTAGTAATAACTCAGAACTTAAAATAATGGCTGGTTATGCCATCAACACAATGATTTGGCTGGTCATTATCTTGAGGCCTGAGACATTTAGACATAAGCATTAGAGCTTCGAAATAAGACTTTTCATTTTCGTGATTAACAGGAGTTGAAAAGAAAAATGATGACTTCAGGCGCTACTTCCATAGAGGAATCAACAAATGGGACTCATGCAAATCGCTGATTTGTGTTGAAAAGAGACAAGAAGAACTGAGAAATCTGGAAAGAATGAAGAGACAAGAAAGTTTATGGTATGTGGGGGGAGGGGGGGTGGGGTTTCAGAGGTAGCAAAGAAGATAGAACATTCTAGAAAAATTGTAAAAAGCTATATAAGAAGTTGCTGTAGTGTGTGTTAAAAGTTCATTGTGAATTGTACGTTCGACACAAGTGCGAAGAAAATAAAGTGTTAAAGGGAAAATTCATCTCAAGGTTAATCGCGAAATCACATATCATTGGCAAATAAGCCAAGAAAGTTGGATTTGATACCCAAGATACAAGAAAGACAAAATTTAAAATATACAGCTATGAAATAATTTCAGAGTTATTAGCTTCATAGTCAAGAAAATATATTTTATATTTTAATCAGGTAGATACTACAAATTAATTAATTGTTTTGTAAGATTGATTGATTTACTGTGTCTGTGAATGGAAAAATACTATTTCTAATATATGTTCATACAAGCTGCTTATAATAAAAATATTTTATATTTTACAATATTATCATGAGCTTCAAACTGGCGAGCATGCTGAGTTCGAGCGTAATGCATTTTATAAGTGAACTCCAGCAGTCAACCGCAGGCAGCCATATTGAATACTAGTTAAAAAATTGCAAAATTGGTCTTCCTGTTGTAACAGTTGTTGGTCTTTCTGTGGAATCCGGCACTGTAGCAAGGAATGAGTCGTTTTGAGCGCGCGCCAGTGCTGAACCAACATGGTAGAGCTCGTAGACAATGACTCTCATAACATAAGGTATACTAACATCAAAGATAACTTAAGTAAAGTTTCTTTCGAAAAAAATGAGAGATCTAGAAATTAATAAATACATATATTTATACTACGGGTTATAAGTCACAGTGACAGATGAAGTGCAGAACTTCATTGAGGAACTAATAAGTTTCCTTGAGAGAAACTTACAAGACATTGAGGAGGTAAATTACTTCAAAAGCTTTTATTAATTCATATATATTAAAGTTTTGACAGACTCTCCTTATTATTAACAGAAATTTCCAAGCCTTGATGCCAACGCTCGGTGGTATGTAATATGATAGCATTAGGATGCGCACCACGCTTTTTATTCTTGTATTTCAATACATTTTAAATTGTTATTTAGGGATTTAATGGTGGTGCACTGCATGTGTTTTTCTAAGGATCAATTCCCTCAACTTAACGAAAATCATCGTAAATGTTTGCGAATAGTCAAAGAAAATTATGAAACTCTTTATTAACTTTTAACGAACTGTTACCCTTGTTATTCACAGCCTAATATGGGGCAGAATCTAGTCTAGGCTGCGTGCAGTCCGAATTTATCGTTCGGGATTTTAACTCAGGTCGTGTATAGATCATAATTCTTTTTAATGGGAAATAATAAAGACTGGTGCCTGCAAGTAACAAGCAAAGGTTGGCTAAACGCCGTATATTTGTTATTCAATTTTTAACACGTACATCTATTTAACACTGCCGACAGGATCGAAACTAACCAATCAAGCGACACGGCTAAAAAACCGCTTATTGGCTAATTTAAATCTCAACTGAGAGTGCGCAATACGGTTTACCGCTGAATTTATCGCAGGCGCCTTGACAAAATGGCGGACGGGGAAAGAATTCCTGTTGATGTCGGACAAACGCAGACCGCAGACTGCAGACTGCAGACTAGATATAATTGATAATAATTATCGTTTTGAATTTGCATCAATTTGTATTGTATTTTTCACCTTACAAACTATTATTTTGCAAATTATATAATAAAAATATAAAAGTATATAAGGTACCGAACTATTTGTGTGATTGAACACTGTCGCCACTGTCGTCTCGTTCATCGCGTTACAATGAAAATAGTGGTAAGTATACATCTCTAAAATACATGTTCATTATATCATGTTCTATATACTTGTAAAGATGTTTATATATTTTCTTCTTGCCTGGCGATGTGGCTAATGATTTAGCCATTGTTTTGTGGTGACTTCCGGTTCTTGTACGGTTCTTGTTACACAACTGGGAGTACTGATTTATGATCCTCTGAGGAATCATAAGTCGTATGACAATGGGAGTCAGCAAGTTGATTGATAAGGATAGTCAAGTCATCAAAGCCTTTAAAGCAGCGCCACCTTATTCCATGTTGGTCTCGGTGACGCGGACACACTGTTAGCATCAGCTTATCGGATGGATTTTCAAATATGCCTGACAATTTAAATAACGTTTGAACTAAGTATGATTTATTTATTTCAGGGTAACGACAGACCACATAATTCTTACGTCTAACGGATGCAGTTTTGACCGTTTCCCCTCGATTGATTCGAGTACATAACCATCTATAGAAATTCATGAGGCTAATCTTCACAACATCCAGTCGTCCTACCTGCCCTTGCCAGAAGTAACTGTGATTCAGTTGCCAAAGCTGAATCTCTAACATTGAGAAACTTTAAATGTCCTTTGATGGGCCTTTCACAATTTTCGAGAGTTACGCATAACACATCTTCTTTTCTGTCCTGACTAGAGCCACAAGGGCCTTTAACATAAGCTGAATAGCTACATACAGCCATTCGCTGTTGAGAGGACTCAATAATATGATATACTTATTCAAATAACGAAGAACACGATTGTTTACTTTAAAGTAAATGCCTGGTATTGTGAAACGAGACGAGGATTGTTTGTTTTGGAAGTAAATTGAAAACAGGTGTCCCCAGTCCAGTCCCCCTTGACAATCACGGACCAAGGACGTGGAAAACAAAATTGGACACAAAATCCCCCCAAAAAATAAACCCAAACTAATATAAATGCGAATTTCAAAGTATTAGGAGTTTCCTTACAAAACAAGGAAGGAAGATCAGTAGAAAAGATTGATAAACCCCGATGCGCTTGGGTTTCCTGTGTGTAACGCGATATCGTGTTATTTGTTTGTAGTTCCGAGCGCGGCATATGTATAAACTCTCGCTATCGAAAATCGCGCGCCAAATGAATGGAATATATCTTGTATTTTTGGTAAGTTCTCATTAACTGCTAAATAATTATAAAATTATTGTTTAAATTCCTAAGAATTGCGTGTAGCGAGATGGAAAATCAAATGAGTTTCGTTCGTTTAACTTTGTTAGAAAGTTTTACTATTTTCAGTGTGAAATGAGTTGCTCCAGTTTAAAAAAAAATATTTTTTTAATTTCTCACAAAATACAACTCAAATGTATTAAAGGTTATAAGAAATGATTTTGCTAGTCAGTTTTGATGATCTAAGTCATTCTACGGGCAGACTACGCTGAAGACGCGAGTTTGCGTGACATAACAATACCGTAACGCGTGGATTTTTGAGTTTATGAGCCTTTGAATTTTCGACTCTCTGAATCCTGTTTTCAACTGGCCCCAAAATTTTATTTTACATTTCGAAAGAAGACATGCCCTTCGTTGTTCCAAAAGTATTTTTTTGTCCTGGATCGACATACCAGTGGAGATATTTTAGTGTGAAGTCGGCTTATTTTTGCTCTTCTTGAATTTGCTTCAAAATCGAAAAAAACCCAAAAATCTGTAAAATATTCCACGTATTACATATTTATCAAGAAAACTAATAAAATGTAGAAAAATGCCATACTTTCTATGTATCACTGGTCTGTGGCAAATGTTTGACTAGGGTTTAGTCTCCCTCGGTTGAAACTTAGACGCGCGTGCACGCCTCGCTTTCAATAATACAAAATCAAAACTCTAGGGTAGGGTAAGAAGATTTTCGCATGGTTGCTATAGCCACCGCGAATTTAAAGGTCAAGAGCGGGATATTTAAATTTTTGTTTTTATCACAAGCTTTTTCAAAAAAAAGGAAAAAGTCACGTAGAAAAAACCCAAGATGACAAAAACTCATCTAGGAAGAAAGAAAAAAAAGTTCTGGCAGAAAAAAAGCAAAGATGAAAAGCCGTGTAAAATTTAAAAAAACCAAAAATACGAGTAGCGATAATCGCGATAAAAACAAAAATATGCCACCTGTACCTTTGAAACCGTGTCCAAAAGGAATATCAAGTGTTTTATTTAACAATCTCTCTACGTGGTTTAAAGAAAATAAGCAAGTTCTCACACCTGAGGAATTTTCCGTAAGTATACTATTTGAATACGAACAGAAGAAAACCATTGTTTTCGACACGCTAATCGTTTGACGTACTACGTAAAAGTGACAACAAATATACAAAAAAGTTATCGTCGTTTTTGCAGCAAATTCTCGCATTGGCTCTTTCTTCGACTAATACTAGAATAGAAGCTCTTGAAACGATTCCCAGTGTTTTAGCTCCAGAAGAAAAGATTCACTTAGCACATCTTCTGAGAAGAACCCAAAAAACAACTGAAGACAGTTCGTGCCAGGTCGACCTAGGAGAGCGAGCAAAAGTAAAACAATCCCCAAGATGAAAACTCGTGTGAGAGAACAGAAGATCTTCGCCGACTGTGTGCAGATGCAAATCTTGAAGGGCTTTGGTCAGGATGCAAGGTTCTTTCGATGTCTAAGAATGCAAGATCCGATAAGAGAGTGCACCTTGCCGAGACCAGAGCCTACCATCTTATAGCTACGTTGTTAAATTTCCACAGCCAGAAAGCCAGTGAATGTTGCTTGACGATGAACAAGTATCTGCGATATGAAGGAGTAACAAGGCAGCCTCTGGAGTTGTTGAACCACGCTGGCGTTTGCAAGTCAGAGACAACATCAAGGAGGCAGGAGAAAAGTCACGTACAACTACATCAACAAAAGCTTGCCACAGTTTATCAGGTATATTTCGTACGATTGTTATGGATGTCTAGACACTACGTCATATTTTGTAATAAAATTGAACTGGTTATAGAATCAAGCTTAGACCGTTTTACGAAGCTAAAACATTGATGTCAACTAATTTAAAGAAGAAAGGAAAAAGAAAAAGAAATAAATAGATAAATTTTTTATAGCTAGAGTGATTGCAATAAACTTGCAGTTAAAATAGAATGTTAGTGTGTAATGGGTTTAACAAACACAAAATCAGTAAAATCAGTAAAACTGCATATTTTACAAGTTTATATCAACCACTAGCTCTAAAAATAAAAGTTTACTAAATGTTTCAAATGTTTATTATAGCATACTTAGTTAACTATTTCTGTCTAGGATCTCACTGATACAACCCCAAGAACACCTGTAATTTTAGCTGACGACTTTAATAGAAGCAACTTCATATTTACACCTGTGCTCCCTGGTGAGACATCAAAGCAAACACATAACTTTGCAACATGGATCCATACCAGAAATACGCCAATGGCATCTGAGGTCTCACAAATTAGCTCACCGGTGAATGATCCATTGGTAAGTTTTCTGTATTTGATAGGTGGGGTTAGGAATGAACAGGAATTAGGAAGGAATTAGGGGTCTGATGGGGTGGGTGAATGTTTTTTATACAACTCAAAGTGCATGTTATGTTTGTGGAATAATGTAAGGAATAAATATCTAAACAGAATTTATAATCAAAATAAAAAATAAAAGCTATTAATGGTTACCATTTAGGTTATCAACGAGCAAAAAATGCTGGAATTAATGCAAGACACCCTAATAGCATCCAAGAAACTTCATACATGAGTATTTGGGTAGCAAAATCAAGAGATGCTCTAGAAAACAGAGTAAATGAGCTTGCATCATTAGAAGAAAGGGATGCACATCTGGAACAAAGGGTCATGGAGGTACTAATAATTTGTATATGCTTATTGTAATAGCTATATCAATTGATGTCCAATAAGACAATATTATTATGTCTATTAAAGGTCATTGAAAAAGATGTTAAAAGGCTGCAAGAATTTGCCAACAATCCAATCCACTGCCATAGGTATGGGGTCCATCCCTTTGCAAAAGTAGATGGAGGGACAGCACTAAAAAATGTACATCTTTTGGATTGTAAACCAGGTATGAAATACAATAAATTTTAAGAGCTTGTTATGGTCAATATGACAAACTTTTAGTTTTTATTTCTATTTAATTCACTTTTTAGCATTGAAAATACTTTACTTTACGTTTGATCATTATAAAATTATTCTACAACGGTATCAAAATCTATTAATGCCTTCATATTTGTAGGAGCTGTAAAGACAGTACCAGACCTAAAAACTGTTTGGTGTGAATTGGTTTCAAAATATCCAAAGTTGTTTGAAAACAAATGTGTTCCTGTTCCTGGTGATTTCCCCATTTTTAGAGATACAATGAGAATCATTTACAGATATGACAAAGAACTGGCAAAAACTCTTGTGCCCTTTCCAGGTAATCAAAATTAACATCAACTAAAAGAAACCACCAATTAACACATTCCCACTCCAATTTGGCAATAGAGGCAATTAACAAATTAATTGACATCAGATTTTTTATGTGCATCATCACATTGTCAAAGTAGTGAATCCCTTACTACTTTGACAATGTGATGGTAAAATTTATTGTCCATAAGAGGACAGACACATAAAAATCTGATGTCAATTTGTTAATTACAACAACGAAAATAATGAAAAATGATAAAACTTCTCTTTTTTGGCGCTAAAAACATCCAACGGAAAGAGCGTGCGTTAGATGACGACAGCTTTATCTGTCTGTCCTCTTATTTATGATAAACGTCAACTGATCAGGGCGCGTGAAATTCGTAAGTTATTGTAAAACATGTATTGTTTCATCATTGTTATTCAAATGGTACCTCCCCATAGGAATCATCCTATAGTTGTTATAAAAATAGTAATAATAATTATTATTTAATTTTATTCACTTGCTAACCCTTTATGTGCAATACATTTATTCTGAAGCTAATTTTCACATGGGGAAAAGTGCCCATTCTGGTCTTTGGATACACTTCTATGACTATATCATCAAACCTTTGTATCTTTATCTTCATCCAAGATCCATCCCCATTAGGTATGTATTGTTAATAGTATTAGCTAAATTCCATAGATGTCTTCTTATATTGATGACAATTTTCATTGATCAGTATTAAAAGAGCTTATTAGACAATAGATAAAAGTAGAGATAACACTAAGCAGTATTTAAATAAGGGTACATGTTTCTTTAGCAATGCGGTATCTTTTAGTGATTGTGTACACTATTTTTACACTCCTGTAGACCAAATTGTCGCTTTGGGAGGCAGACATTTTATCTTAACCTTTTGCGAGAGGCCTGGGCACTGATCAGAAATGAAACACTGACCAACATTGAACAGAATCCAAACAGGTAACCAGTAGTAACCATCTTATATACAGATCACATGATACACTGAGTGTTGAAACAAACAAGGACTGAGTTATGATATAGAGGTTGTGAGCCTGATAGACAATTTCTTACTCTTATCCCAATGTAGAACATATTCCTTAACACTCCCTTTATAGATATTTTGACTTAACCGTTTATAACTTTCTAACTTTTTAACTCTCAATTTCTTTTTCACATGCTGGTAAATAAAGAAAGTGGACACCTGCAGTACAAATGTTGGTAAACTTTTTTGAGGAATATCTAGGTCTAGCCCTGGATATTATCCCAGCATTCAAGGCCAATGATAAAGATTCGTGGCATCTCATACTTCTAAGGCTAGAAATAATGTTCGCTCGTTTGGGTAAAAACCACTACAGAGATGCCTGTATGGTATTCCTTTCCCGTCTGAAATACTGGCAAGACGCAAATCATCCCATGCTCACAGAGTTTTTTAAGATGATGCCAGAGTTTTCTGAAGTTGTCTGCGAATTGTTTTTCTCAGGTATAATATTTGCAGTGGTACCAGTATTTATTATCCAGCTATAATCAGTGGAATACAGGTCAATGTCTGCACACTTGGAAAAATTTGAGATTTCTTTATAAAAACTATTTTAAATTGTTAATTCACTTAATGCAAGTGGAATATATGCATATTGTATTAGACATCTTACTATGTCCTCCTAATGTAGTTTTTATAACAAATTATTCTAGTGTTATATGCACATACCAAACCACATGATACTGAAGAACAAGTTCAAAGCAGTGCCATTACAGTTGACTTGATGAAGGAGGAAGTTGCATCAATCCATGATGTGTATAAAGTTCATCCCCTCGACTGCTACACCCGTAACCTAATGCCTAGCACGGGACCAAAGTTCTTTTCTCTTGTGGAAGATGCAACATCATTTCTGAAAATACTTTTCAATAAGTGTTTAGGAGAGGAAGAGATTCCAATTGAAGAAGCAGCAACTTTTGACAAAACCACAGGCCTGCTGTCATATCAGATCAAAGTCTTTGGCCTTGTTCCAGCAAAACTTTTCCCACTGCCATGTTCTCTTCCATCTTGTGCTGTTGTTTGTCCTATTTGTGAAGGCCTGTTAGATGGTTCCATCAAGTACAAAAGCCGCATCAGATTAAAATGTGGCCACATGTTTTATCAGCTTTGCCTCGTCACCCTAATCTTGGAAGCATACGATTGAAAGCATTATACAAAAAAGAGCTGAAATCTCTATGCAGCATGTATTACCTCAACACTATCGGCACAAAAGCAGTTTTATTGGAGCGCTTGAATGACACCAGCACAGAAACAAATGAAAATTACAAGTTGTGAAGGATGTACATGAGAAGACACATCACCGTCTCTAAGGATATTTTGCCACTGTTGCAAGAATTTCATACTTCCTGATCAAGAAACCATTCGATTACCATGCATTCACATTGTCCACAAGTCATGCAAGAAATCTGGAAGCTGTACAATTTCCGTTGCACTTCTCTGTTACGAGAATTGACAACTACAGTTTGTGAAAAAGCCAAGTTGACATTCACTTAAGAATATGTTCCCAAATCAGGTACATCAGCAGATGATGAACAAGACAGTGATGAAGATGCTGAAGATTGCAGTGATATTGGACCATGTGTATCTGAAAAGCAAGAGAAAGTTGTGCATTATTTTGGAGAATTGGCAGTAAAAACCAAGCACAACAAAGAACAAAGGGGCTCACTTCCTAAACTTAAAATTGACAAGGCGTCAGAGTGAAACTATCGTATTTTTGAACAATTTATTGTATCTCGTGTATGAACAATGCAGTTCAAAAAATTGTAAATACATTGTAGTGATTAAAACTGTAAGTAGTAAGATTATTGAAAATATGTACACTATTATACAACAAGATTCGTGCAATCTTTACGTGTATCAATGATTTTAGACACATGTATATCAATTATACAATTAAATAGCAATGTTAAGTAAACACAACATGCGTTTTCAAACTCAAAACTTTCACAAAACTTTCCAGCTTACCTGGAGGTCAGAACTCTTCTATCCAGTCCCAATAAGTACTACCAGTCAGTCCTTCGTGGCTTAGGTAGAGTATATTCTAGTTTTCATAATAAGAACAAAAACTTTTGCCCTTTTTCCGATTATAGCCTTGTGAAATTTATGTTTGATTTACGACATTAACCACTTGCCACAAGTGAAGTAAAATATCCCATTTTTGTTTCATAACAAAGATATGGATTCAGTTTGGACGACAATTATCAAAAAAGTCCTTGACAATCTTGTGATAGTGATTTGAAAAGTTTTTGTTCTCCTTTTGGGATTATAATCCGCAGTGAATTTGAATCAAGAAGTTTTAATAATTTCTTTCTTCATCTGCTTCATTCACTGATCTAAATTTTTCAAGAAGCCGTTCTCTGAACATGCACCCTGAATCTCGATATGACCATGTAAAGTACGTCATTCAACATTTTCTGTGTGGCTTAGACTATATGTTATGTTCTGCGGAATACAGGTTTACGAGTAGAATCGCTATGCAATATCGTAGGCAGTCATCTTGGATCTTGTTTGTTCGTCATGTCGAACAACGCTCGAACAACGGCTTGCAAAATTCACGATCCGCTAAATCCACAAAAATCACAGTAAAACGCTTCAGTCTTCATAAGTTACGTCTTCAAACCACTGAGAACATACATGTTGTAGAATGGAATACAAAACTTAAAATTTGCATGTCTTTTTTTGCACGAATTTCTTCCTTCCCTTACGAACAGAAATCATGGCTGACAAAAACAACACAACAATCTCAAATTGATCGAAATTGACCAATGAGAGCGCTCGTACTCAGACCCTCATGATTCGCCACAGACCAGGTATCAACTTTAAAAGTGCATAGCGTTTGAGATTGATATAGAAATAAGCTTGGGTTGAGAGGTGGTATTCCAATCCCAAAAGTCGCCCTAAAACGGCGAAAATCAAAATTGCCTCCGTTCATAAAAAATAACTTCCAAATAAGCCTTTGAGTTATTTTGTGTTAAATAGTAGCCCAAATGCTATGATCTGGCAAAGTTTGAAGAATTTTGATTTTTCAAGGTCTGCTCACGTTGTTTGGTTTTTACGGACTAGCCCTCTTAACGATCTAGAAGATGTATTTGGTCTTACATGTCTAATCGAAGAGTGTACGAGAGTAACTCCCACCAGCGAAACACTCATAGATGTAATCCTTACCAACAGGGATGATTTGTTTGATACAGCGGGAGTCATTGATTTTGGTCTGAGTGATCACGCTATGATCTATGGCTTTCTGAAACCCAAAGTGAAACAACATCCATTCAAAGTCATATTTTTTAGGAAAGACACCTAGATGAAAATAAATTCAAGGAAGACATAAAAAATGCTATGGGAAATCTTAAGTTACATAATTTAAGCTCTGTAGACGAGCAGTACACAACCTGGCACACCGAAATGATCAAAGTACTAGACCAACACATGCCCCTGAAAAAAATGAGAGTGAGGGAAAGAGATGCACCTTATATAACAGCGGAATGTAAAGAGGCAATAAGAAAGAAAAGAAGATCGGCAAAAAGACACAAAAGGTTACAAACCGAAGCAAGTCTGAAAGAGATGAGACATTGGAGAAACGTCGCATCCCGTCTTAGAAGGAAAGCAATAAAGAGCTATTGGAGAATAAAAGCTGCTGACCTAAAAGAAAATCCCAGATCCTTTTATAGAACTTTTGCACCTTTTATGAATAACAAGAATAAAGATAACAACGAGATTATACTTAAGGCTGGAGACGAAGTGGTTCAAGATCAGAGTAAAGTGGTACTTTCAGCTTTGAATAATTTAAACCCTAACAAGGCAATGGGATGTGATCTCATACCCCCAAGTATTCTTACGCTGGCAGCAGAGGAACTAACAGGGCCTCTAACAACGATGTACAATCAGGCTATCATGCAAGGGGTGTTGCCAAAGAAATGGAAACGAGGAGAATGGACTCCAATTCACAAGAACGATGATCCTTTGTGCATAGAGAATTACAGACCAGTCACCGTGCTAATATCAGTGGATAAAGTTTTTGAAAAACTTCTCTGCCTGCAGCTGAAAGAACTATCTGAAAATATCCTTGATGTATTCATGTCAGCTTACAGAAGTACTTATAGTTGCGAGACTACCTTAGTTCGATTAGTGGAAGATTGGAAACAGTCATTAGACAACAATGAATCAGCAGCTGTCTTATCAACCGATATGAGTAAGGCCTTCGACTCCATGTACCCGCCTTTATTGCTAGCTAAATTACAGTCCTATGGTCTCTCAAACGACTCCATCAAGCTCTTTAAATCATACTTCGAAGACAGGGAAAACAGAGTGAGAATTGGAAACTACACTAGCGACTGGAAATTAGTAAACAGAGGATGTCCACAGGGTTCTGCACTGGGACCAGCCCTTTGGAACATATTCCAAAACGATCTGTTCTATGAGGAAATAAAATCACAACTTTCAATGTATGCAGACGACCACCAACTCTACTCATCACACAAGGAAATGAAAGAGGTTATTAACTCTATAGAACAGGATGGTAGTAACACCGCAGATTGGTACAGACGGAACTATTTGAAAGGCAACATCAGTAAATATAAAGCCATGGTAATGACCAGAGACAAACACGTACAAGATGCAAGGAACGTTGTTATAGGCAATTTTAACATCAGTCAGGAAGATAAATTTAAATTGCTGGGAGTGACCCTGGACAAGGAACTGATATATCTGTACAACAGAAGACTCCAGAACATTGTGATCTTCATGTATAAATCAAAAATAAGTTATTACCACCAACTTTAATTGACTTATTTAAATCAACCACGCATAAATATAATCTAAGGAACATAGGCTTTTCATTGCCTAGCTATAGCACTGTAAAGTATGGGAGAAATAGCCTAAGGTATTTTGGATCGTTAAGATCATCGCCATCCCTTCAAGCATTTAAGAAAGGAATAAGAGTTTTAGACCTGACTAAGTTGATAAAGTAACACTCGCGTCAATCAAATTAATTTATCTATTTACTCTTACTATGAGAACTGAGTGAGTTCATCAAATATCGAAACTATATATATTTATATTTATATTTCATAGACTTATATCTACCTATATATTTATATATATTTGTATTTGAATTTATATTTACATTTATATTTATATTTAAATTTAAATTTTATTTACTGTTTATTATCATTTACATTTTAGTATTATGTTATAGTCTCCCCGATTAGTAGGGTACTTGTGCCCGGCTAGAAGATAGAGACTTAAATAAAGTTATTATTATTATTATTATTATTATTATTATTGTTATTGTTGTTGTTGTTATTGTTGTTGTTGTGGTGGTTGTTGTTGTTGTTGTTATTGTTGTTGTTGTGGTGGTTGTTGTTGTTGTTGTTGTTATTGTTATTGTTATTGTTATTATTGTTATTATTGTTATTATTGTTATTATTGTTATTATTGTTATTATTGTTATTATCGTTATTATCGTTATTATTGTTATTATTGTTATTATTATTATTATTATTGTTACTCAACTCCAAGTGCAACCAGAAGAAAACCACCTCATCAATATTCAACGAACAAGAGCAAGAAAAGAAAAGAAAATATCAACAGAGAGTTCTGGAAGTGGAAATGGGTTCATTTACACCGCTTATCTTTGGGACCAATGGTGGTATGGGCAAGGAAAGCCAAATTTTCCTAAAAACTCTAGCGGATAAACTGGCGAACAAAACTGGACAAAGCTATTCTGACACAATAACAAATATTAGAACAAAGTTGTCGTTTGAGATTTTGAAAGCTGTAATTACATGCATTAGAGGCTCCCGCACTCCTTTTTATAAGAACAACGAAAATGACTTTTTATTGGACTTTAGCATTAATACTAACCTTGCCGATATTAGATAATTTTAGACTTTTTTATAATGCTTGTTTTTCATTTTGTTCTTTTCTAGTTTTTTGTAAATAGTAACTTTTTCTCTTTAAATTTTAATATTTTACGACATTAATTAATCATTATATCATTTTTACCTTTAATTGGGGGAAGCTTTGTTAAATCAATCTACACTTCAGCACTGAAGACAAGTGATACATTATTCATGCTATTTATTTTTGATCGATGGAAAAAGGAAAATCAACTAATACTTTCTTAATATTATTATTATTGTATTGTTATTAAAATTATTATTATTATTAAAAATTTATTATTATTAAAAATTTAAAAAAAAATTGTTATTATTGTTATTATTATTATTATTATTATTATTATTATTATTATTATAATTATAATAAGTACGACTTTAATGGGATGAAATTTCTCTTTATATTTTGCTCACCCTTACTGTTAATTTTGATTTCAGAGGAAATAGACTTCTTGTTATTCCCTTTACAAGAAGAGGGCCTGTACGTCGAGGCGGACGACGAGTTTACACCTAAAGATGGTAAGTAAACAAAAGGAGGCGTCATTGCTGTCGAAAATGTTCCAAGTGCTAAGCCTAGCCATCGTACCTGCCATTTTATAGATAAAGATTACAAATTGCTGGGCCTCGACCCCGACACTGAGAAAAGGAAAGAACAGGAGCAGAAGAAGGAGGAAGCGGAGTACGTCTTAGGTGTCAAGGCGAGACAAGAGAGGAGGAAGAAGAGGATTATAGAGATAAGGAAGGAACTGGGGAAACGTGGCATAGAAGTTGAGAGGGCTGGAGTTGACGAGGTACAAGAGGGGGCTGAGGTAAAGACAGATGTCAAGGTTGTCATTAAGGATTGTTGGGGGATGATAATCGAGTGGAGTAGAAGAGAAAAGGAGGAGGTCGTTGTTGTGGGTGTAATGGTGTTAAAAAAGCGACAGGTCTTGACGGTATACCATCTCATTTCATCAAGATTGCTTCACCAGTAATAAGTCAATCACTAGTGAAGCTATTCAATCAAGGGATTTTTCCTAACGGCTTGAAACTTGCGAAAGTTACGCCAATTCATAAAGCTAATGACAAAGATGATTTGAATAATTACCGTCCCATTTCGGTCTTACCTACTATTGCTAAGATATTCGAGAGAATAGTTTTTAACCAGTTATATGAGTATCTAAACTCAAATAATTTACTTTCTCAAAAGCAGTCGGGATTTAGACCGCTTCATTCGACTACTACTGCACTCCTAGAAGCCACAACGGAGTGGCTTACCAATATGGATGAAGGTAAATTGAACTGTGTCACTTTCCTAGATTTAAAAAAAAACTTTTGACACAGTAAATCACTCTATACTTCTCCAAAAATTATACTATTATGGGATTGCAGAAGAGTCGATAAAGTGGTTCAAATCTTACCTCACAGATCGTAGTCAGAGATGCTACATAAACCATACCTTATCTAGCTCTAGAACACTCGATTGTGGCATCCCTCAAGGCTCAATCCTTGGGCCATTATTATTTATTATTTACATAAACGATCTACCAAATAGTGTCAAATTTTCAAATGCTAGAATGTATGCTGATGACACAAGTCTCACCACTTGTGGCACATCACAAAAGACTCTATTTGACGAGGTGAACGCTGATATTTCCAATATTCATAACTGGTTGAAAGCTAATAAACTTAGCTTAAATTCAGCTAAAACAGAGCACATGTTTATTGCTTCTGACGATAAATTAAAGAAAATTACCTCCGAACCACACATATATTTAAATGCATTTAAAGCAAACCATTTATAGCAAACCAATTACTAGAGTCTCTACAGCAAAAACTCTGGGTGTTGTGATTGACGAACGGGTGTCTTGGGCTGCTCATATTGATTACATTTGTAAAAAAATATCTTCTGGATTGAGTGGCATAAGACGAGTCCGCGATTACATCCCCTTGGAGACAGCTATTACCATATATGAGGCTCTCGTTTTACCTTGGTTTGACTATTGTGACATGGTATGGGATAATTTACCAGTAACGTCTGCTGATAGATTGCAAAAAATGCAAAATAGAGCTGCAAGAAAAATAACAAAAAGCAGCTACGATGTCAGATCTAGTGATAGTTTAACTTCTTTAGGCTGGAAAAGCTTACAAAGAAGAAGCAAGGAGCATAAAGCAATAATGATGTTTAAGACTTTAAATGCACTTGCACCAAAATCTGTAAGGGAACTCTTTTATTTTCAAGAAAATACCTACGATCTTCGTGGTAGAGAGAAGTGCTTAAAGTTACCGAAACCCAGCACTGAGTTTTTAAAAAGAGCTCTCTCTTATGACGGTGCAAAAGTGTGGAACTCGTTACCCCAAAGTGTCAGACTGTCCAATAATTTAAAATCTTTTAAGAGGAATCTTTCGTCTGTTGGTCCTTAACACTTTAATTACTATAATATTTTTGGGGGGTAGATGAGAATTTATTTCATAATTCTGTCTATATATTCTTAACGTTATTATTAATTTTTTTTATATATATTACCTATGAACTCGGTTTTCATGAAAACCAATTTGTACATTGATGAAATTTCCCGAGATTAAATAAAAGACATCTCTCTCTCTCTCTCTCTCTGTCTGTGTGTCTGTCTGTCTATTTTTCATTTGTGTTTGTATGTATGTTATAGCCAGAAGAAGATAAATCTGAGTCTGAGTCTAATGAAGAGAGGGAGGGGGAAGAGGCATTCCGAAACTTGCCAAGGACCGCCATTCCCGTAGACACCACCTTCGGGAAGGTCCTTGTCCTGTTTCGGAACCACTTCCGATCGCCGGCAGGTATAGTACCATGTATTTCTTTCACGAAACATTCATACTGAACAGTACATAATGTTATGGTGTCCCTTCTAGGAGGGAAAAAGACTCCAAATGCGTCTGAAGAAATGAGAAAGATGGTTTACGTGTTGTGCAAAACAGCACTAAAAAAGGTAAATTCTAGTCCGACATATTCCCCAAGTAATTACCTATCAACTCTTACTGTCTTTTCTTATGTTGTATGAAGGAGCCAATGAACATCAGAGAGGCCATACTGGGGGCTGACCTTTGGGAGGGCTTCTTCGAACCCCTAAAAAACTTCATGTTCGTATTTCCGCATCCGTGTGCGTATTTCCGCATCGATGTGCGTTTTTCCGCAAAAGTGTGCGTTTTTCCGCGTGTGTATGTGCATTTTTCCGTTTCAAACCCGGACACAAAATCTGTAAAACCCGGACCCAAAATCTGTTAAACCCGGACCGATTTTTTATTAAACTTTAAATATATATTTTTTTACTTTTGAAATTTAATTATTTTGTTCGTGACAAGGCAGCATTAATAATGATTTCAAGGCTGACTGATAGCTGTTTATCGTTTTTTAAACCCGACCTGATGGAATAACAGTTCCATTATCACGCCTAACGAGGTATGTCGCTCGAAAAATGTCTTAACTGGATTATTAAGTACTAGGTTTACAGAATGATGGGAAAAAAATGAAACTATTAAAAAATATGATATGTTTAAAAATGTAGGTGTTCGTGACGGTACGTTCCAACATTTTACCACCAACGTACTTTCACAATGTTTAATGATGATAAGAAGATATCTCGTACATAATTATCGTAAAGTCTTGAAAAAAGATGATGGTCCCTGTGACGTTGGCTCTGAATTTTTCGACTTCGCAAATCTTCATTGACTTCGACGAAGAACTAGCGTTCGAAACGTCAGTAAGTTGTTCATCTTTTCACGGCGTATAAATTACCTTTTTATCATTACTGTTTTATTAGAAACACCGACGCAGCTCACACTATGTTTTAGCTAGTCATATCATCTGACATATCATATCATATCAGTCATATCATATCTACTGATCGGGCAGAAAAACCAGACAAACATTTTTAAGACAATAAAGCTTTTATATTTTTTTCAATTTCGTGCAAATGTATATTCTTAGACTAGCTTTTATCAGACGTCTTATCTAGAGTTCCTTAAAATGGGGCGGCTCTATCAGTCTGTGTCGGGTTGTCGTGTTTACATAGCTTCAAACAACAATGGCTTCTTCCTCTTCTGTGCACGAATCGAAGACTCCAGGTTGTAATAACGATGGGTTCACACTGGCTCCAAAGTTGGCACTTCAACCAAAAAAATTATATATCGCGCAACCTCGTCTGCTGGGAGCAAAATGTCTAATTGTATGCATGAAAAAAAAAGTGCAAGGGTTGAGCCGAAAAATAAATATCATGCAACCCTCTCATCAATTATCTTTGGACCATTTTATCATTTTAGCAACTCGCAACTTTTTGACTCGCGTTCTTCCCACTTCCCATTTAATGGAAGCCCCTATGCTCAAACTTTTGGAGTAAAAATTGCGCCACCGGAAGTGATAAGAAAAAATTTCATAAGATTCATAAGATAATAGTTATTTGCAGACTATATGATTGCACGAACGAAGCCTAGTCAATCCTTCTACAATAATACATGGATATTCTCGACAAAAATACAAAAAAATACATTGATTTGTCATGTTTTGTAGTTTCGGTGCTCTTAATTAAGAAATCTCATAAAGTCGAACAAAAATCCCTACAAAAATCCTTTCCTTTCATTAGTTACTGATTTAAACTTTTTTTAAAAGTTGATGTAACCTAGATTCTTAAGAGTTTTTTTGAATGATCTATTGAAAAATAGAGAGTTTCTTGAAAAATTTGAGGGTTTTGCCCTGTTGAAGCTCAAAACGCGTATGGTTCTTCAATAAAATCTTGTAGATTTTCCAGCGGTTTTCGAACGCGCGCTCATCGTGGGCTCAATTCTCGAACGTTCAAAAGTAGGCAGCCACAAAATATTTTTCTCCCCGACAGCCAGCTTCATGGAGGGTCAGAAAAAAACCTCGCAGTGTAGGTGATCATAGAAGTTCGATAGTAAATAAATCGCCTTTTTGCGATACTACTTGCAATGTTCAGAGATCAGTTGGCCTGTGCCCTTCCTATGTCTGTTGCCAGTATCTTCGAAGTAGTTCGCTCATATTACATGCTCAATCTAACTGCAAGATGGGCAATTGCCATATTTTCTTTACAATATCTACTTAATTAATTTCTTTGTTATTTTGTTGAGTTTTGAAACAAGTTTTCTCAACGGCAAGGAGAATAAACTCCTAAAAAAGTGAAGTTGGCTTTTGGCTTTTTATGCTCCTAAAGAGTGCTATTTGCCCGGCATAAAGCCTTTTGAGGAAAACAAACAAACAAATAAACAAACAAAACCAAAAACACATAATGGGCACAATATAATTTCAGTGGATTTCAATAGTGTTTTTCTAAAGCGAGCACAGACTTTGGTAAGCAGCCTGCCAATAACGGCCCCCACCCGCAGCCTAGTTATCTACAACAAAATGCAAAATGCTTTTCGTGGCCTAGTATTCAACTTTTCTTCATTTCAATTCAGGTGCACGCACCTCTTCCTCTTCCTCTGAGTCTGGATCCGATTCTGAATTGTCAAGGTAAATGGTTTACTGGTAGATACTATATCAGTTCCACTTACAATGTTAATGACAAATTTCATTTTTCCTTGCTAGTTCACTTTTTGTTGAATCTATTTCGTGTCAGGCGCCTCCTTTGTCAAATCGTGAAAATAAAAGTAACGCAGGCCGAGGTATTACTTTTGAACTTTATTGTTTTCATTCACACAAACACACCCAAAAAAGTTTTAACGGCTACGAAATGATTCACTTAATTTCTAATAAAATGTTATGGTTGCATTGTGTGGCTGTTGGTGTTTGACTGAAATTGCTCATGAAGCTAGACAGCAGACACTAAACCATTGTGCACTTGCAGAAGAATCACTGACTGTGAGAAGTGGCACTGGTATAAAGCAAAAAAAATTCATTTGGAAAAAGTAGCAGGTACTGGAAAAAACCATTTGTCATTCATGATTTGTCCTAGGCTGCTTTATTTATTTCTTGTAATCCAATCCTTTCTGCAGAACCAACCCGAAGACGAAAGTGGGAAAAAGGTATAATAAACTTTTCACTCTAAATGGCCTTTTTAATGCCTATTAATGACAAACTTTTTTTTCAAACGTTAGTGATTTTGAAAGAAGTCCAACGACATGGCTTCGCAGCAATGAGTTTCTCTAATGCTGTAATTTTGAAACACTTATGTTATACAGGCATTCCTTGGGTCAGGTCCGCATTGCCAAGAAAAAAATTTTGTCTTGTGTTTCAACAACTCGAGATGCCAAATGAGTCAGGTAGAAAAACTTGAAAAAGTCCTCAGCAACTGGGGAAAAAAACGAAAGCAAGCTTCAGGAGATGGGCACTGTATCCTTCATGCCTTCTTCCATGGACTCCAAGAAGCACACTATCAAGGAGTCGGCAACGTATCGTCCTTCATTCCTCTCATCAAAAACGAAATCATGTCAAATATTGATTTTTACAAGCCGTTTGTTGGGGAAATTGAGTTGCACAAACAACTTGATGACTATCTTTATGGAGGACAATATGACTCGGATGTCGTTGATCTAATGTTGCATGTTCTAGCAAATGCGACTCAAACTTCAGCTCACGTTTTCTAAATTAGTGGCGGAGAGGTTAGCACTTTGTTGGTCCCACCGGCCCGAGCACAATCACAGCGCACAATCTATCTTGCCAAAGTAGGACAGCATTACGACGCAGTGTTGGACAAGATTACAACAAGTGGACAATTATATTTGTGTGAATCTGAATCAATCAACAACAAGGGTGTGTACTATATATATATAAAGAGGTAGATGGACGGATGGATGGATATCATATATATATATGCTCTAATAGTAAATAAATAAATACTTAATTTGTGTAAGTATTCGTCATATGTTTTACTTATAATGCATCATTATATGTGTTTTTCAGAAACCGATCTGTCCCAACAATTGCCAGATGTTAAACCAGTAAAACTAGAGCCGGCCGTCGTCCATATGGGCGAGTGCACCAGCGACAGCAGTGACGATTCAGATGAAGTGCTGTCTTTTTACCAGAATGACCATTGTCTGCCCATTTTCAAAAATGGTTTTAAAACAGGGAATGCCAACTAAAACAATTTTGAAATTTCTTCTGAAAGGTCCTATTGAAAGTGAGAGAGTTTGTTCTGCAGTACCAATGAATGTGAAAAACCACACTGCGTTTGTTGTTGATACTTGGAAGTTTAAGGATGTATGGGATTGCAGGTGCGATGACATGGGCTCTTGGGTAAATAGTGATAAATTATGCGTTCGGTGTGTATTCAATGAAGTAGAGAGAATAACAGAAAAATATCAATGCCCTTGGCAGGATTCGAACCCACGTCTTCGGTATTCTAGTCCGATGTGTTAACCACTACACTACAAGGACCAACCACGCTGGTAACGCAGCCAGTAAATAGCGGACTGAAAAGAAAGGAAAAGGGAAGTCTTTCAGAAAAATACGAAGTCTTCCGACAGTTCTATTTTAACGCCAACCAACCATCACTAAAGAAGACCATTTTATTCTTAAAAAACGAAGAAGGTGTTTTCAGGTATATCTATGACGAGAAACTGGTTTGGTGGGATCGTTATTGCGAATATCATAAAGATGATTGCAAATGCGATCACCAAGACGGCGGCCAAACCAAAACCAGTTTCTCGTCATTTTAATCTAGCTAATCATTCTCTTTCTGACTTCATTGTTTTCGGTCTTTCTTTGCTTAACGGCAACAATTATTGTCGCAAGACCAAAGAAATGCGGCTTATTCACCTATTGGGCACTCTTAGTCCCAACGGGATTAATGAACGCTTTATTTTCAACTAACCTTTCCTTTTGTCTTTTGATTGTTTGTTTTTGTTTCCTTGCCTACCTTGTTCTCATTGGTTTCTTTTGTCTTATTCTATCATATATACACTCCTTTCTACCACTTCTTTCTCTTTTACTCCGACGAAGGACTAGCGTCCGAAACGTCAGTAAGTTTTTTCATCTTTTCACGGTGTATAATTTACCTTTTCATCATTACTGTAATATTTAATCGTTTTAGTTCTACGAAATATATCTAATTAACCTATTATCTTATTTCAATTGTATATTTATTGTAGCAGTGTAGCATTTGTATATTTTACATAATTAGAGAGTTAAACGAGACTTACCTGTTAGTTGAAGTTTGACTTGAATTCTATCTCATAAAGAGTAGTAACCGAAGGACTGACATGAAGAATGAACAAAGCCTATCGGGAGTGACGTCACAGATCATTCATTCAACACAAACTCAGTTGACGACCATCAACCTCGTTCCCAGGGTCCTCTCGGCCGACTCCAATTCAATATGGCGGTCGTCGGGGAGAAGACCCTGGTGTTGGCTGGTATCACGTGATCAAAATCTCCAAGATTTCTGGAGATTTTGATTACGTGGTTCTCGTTTCAAAATGGCGGCCCAGTGATAACATAAGTGCCGATTTTAAACGATGGTTGGATCAAAAGTAAGATGTAAACTGGAGTTATGCATGCATTTATCCTATTTCGTGGTTTTGAGGAGGAAAAAAGCTAATGCTTGCGGCTACAAAATACTTTTGCAATGATGAGAGAATATGTGATATCGATGTGAAAATGTTGATGCTGCAACCTTTATTAAATTATACTTCCATTGCGATTTGTTCCTTGTGTTTCTTCAACCACGTACAAAGTTCACCCATATCAAGGCCTGTTAATGGCGACATTTCAATATGACTGAAACTGCGATGACTCCTGTTTGGCTTGATTTGAAAAGGACGGAGTTTTCTCAAGTCTTTAAACATCACATCTTCATCGCCCTTTGAACTTCTGGTGGAATGAGACTGTGAAACTTTGTGAAGACTTGTGTTCTTGTCGAACAAAGAAACAATTTGCTGAATACCAGCTGCTGCTTTGGATGCTCGTAACATTGCCTTTTTCGTTTTGTTGGCTCCCATTCCTTTGACAACACTCTTGCACGTTCGATTGCAAATTTCTTGTGCACAGTCACACTCTATATTTTTTCCTTGCCCACCGTTCCAGTTGACAAACCTTATAATAATGATAATAATAATGTTTATTAAAATAACTTGGAGAAAATAAACGATTATATAAAAGAAGGTACAAGAGACAGTTGACAAACCTTCCCCATGTCAGTCTATGGGCCATTTCTTCAGACAGTATTGCTTTCACCTGTGCAATGCTCACAAACATTTCTAAAGCATATTTAGAAAATGAATTAAAGCGTTTGAAATACAGGAGAAGTATTTTCTTGTTGATGTTGTTTCTGTCTCCATCACCCTCTGCACATGTGTCCACTAGCTGCATCAAGAAAACAGCCAACTCCAACAAGTTCAATCCATAATATCTGTATGATAATGAGGATTACCCAAAGTGTTAGTTACTATATAATCTGAATTTTATTTTATTTTGGAATTAGGAAACAAAAGGGAAACTGTGTTTTATGACATAATCAGCTACCTGACTCTGTCCACAGCTTGTAATTGATCTTTTTCTTCACTGTTTATAGAATCTTCTGGATCTTCAAGCACTTCAACTGGAACTGATGCATAGTCATGTTCTGATTGAATGTTTTGTACAGTTCTTGCCTGTTTCTTTGCCTCTTTATATTGCCAGACTTCCTCACGATCAGGGTCAGCCATTACAAACTCATCCACAAACGCACCAATTGCTTCATCAAAGTATTGCTTCTTCTTTGTTAGAGGTAAATGAAGAATGCCATTTGGTGGGACATGCTTAGTAGGTTTCTCTTCCACAGAATTCATTCCCCAAAATTCCATTGCTGCCTCGATAAGGTATGCCTTTCCAGTGCTGATTATGAATTGTTCACATCCCTCATAAGACTTTGTTACTTTTTCTGGTGTTACATTTTTGTGGATCAATCTTTCTCTGAAGTACTTTAGAGTTCCAACTTCTCTCACTGATTCGGGTTTGTATAGCTGGCGAAATACAAGCTGTAAAAAAAAAAAATGTATGTTTTAAAAAGTTCCTTTTACTTATAAACTTTTCTCTCCATTTACAAGCTAGAATCTTTCTCTTGAATGGGTGAAAGATTATGAAATCATTCATCCAAACTCATCGTAAGAAATTATTTAAAAGTGGGTTCAAGAAAGATATTACTAATAGGTATTTTAGTTTTGTTCAAAAGTCCTAGGTAATATAAATGGTTGATAACCTTCAAATCTAGACTTTTATATCACTTAATATGACAGTCATATAAAAGAATCTGCCTTCATCTGATAGCTTTGAGATATTTAAAACAAAAAAAGGTCAAAATAATTTTATTACGTAATATATATGGAAGTGAAGACTGTAAAATCATGAAATAGTGTTGAATCTAGCAAGCACTATCAACTGCAAAATCCTTGTTTTGTATAGTTAGTTTTATTATACAGATCAAAAGTAACAAAACAAATCCTTTTGTTTTCATGATCTTTTCATTTTCATTGTAATGACTACAAGCTAAAAAAGTAGTTATTAAATGTTAAATATATTATTATGTACCTGAAGAAAAGACATCTTGGTGTGAAAAAACTCTACAGGAAAGGGGCAAACATGATCAAACCTATCTTTAGCAAATCCTTTGCTCCAACAAAACGAACTCTTGTCATTTGATCTCCTACAAAAGGAACAGAGATGTCTTTCATGTGGTCATTTGCATCATTCTTGTTGAAATGACCACCTGGTTGATCAGGAGCTGAATGGGAGTCTTGTAAAGATTCATATGCTTGTGCTGGTCTGGTATTAGGAGGTAACTGAACAACTCCTGCTTGTGTATAAATGTGTTCAATTATATTCTCATATTCACAAAGAATATCTACAACATCATCATAATGCTTCTCATCCTTTAACTGCATTGTCAAAGGGACGATGGTTGATTGTTGAGACATTTCTTTCTGATACCTGTGCTCAATGTGATTTGGTATAACAGACTTCATAAAAGAGAGAGAAGGGATGTAAGAGACTAATACTCTACCGACTAAAACCTTGAAATCCTCACGAAGTTTACTTGTCTCATCGTCACTGAGAAGGAAGGCATGGTTGGGAAGAGTCTTTATATCCCTTTGTGGAGAAGCATTAGAAAGACCTGCACATGGAACTCTTTCCACCATAAGACTTGAGGCGAAATAGTGAAGATCTTCATTTTGATTACCGGTATCCTTTCTCATATCATGTGGGTGAATTCTTAAGTCCCAATTATCTCCTGTCCCTTGAATTTTTTTTCCTTGTTTAACTTCTTCAATAACTTTGTCAGCAAAATGTCCACCAATGATATCGAGCAGAGCTAGCTTTCTGCTGTGACTCAAGGAAAACCCCAACTTTTGACATCTACTTATAAGCTAGAAAAAAAATATAAAAAACTAAATATCCATAAAACTTAACTAAGAATTAAGCACTGTGAGCACAGTACCCATGCAGAAGTAAACTGCAGCCATATTTCTTTGAAAAAGGAGCAGTAGGTTTAAAGGAAAGGGGGAATTAGTTTTTTCTCTAAAAAGTAATATTTATGTTTATGATTGGATATTAAATGGTTCATTGTAATGGTACCCTTTTTTGGTAAATACTACATTACAAGTTAGGGAAAGGTCAAAAATTAGAGGGGAGGAGGGCTGGTGCATTTTATTTTTGGCCTGTATATTCTTTAGTGGCCCTCCCTTTCCTTACATATAAAAAAAATTGGCCCTCCCCTTAAGACTTGCACAATTCTTTCTTGTCCTCTCTTTTAGCCTGCATGAAAAACAATCACCCTGCCACATTTGCACCAACCCTCCCCCTATACATTTTGGACCTGTCCCTTATATGATTTACCTGCTTCTTAGCATTTCCTTCTGATAGCAAAACAGTATTGGTTCTTTGGATCAAACTCAACTCATGGTTTCTTTGTTGAAGAAGTATTCCATAGCAGAGACAAAGAGGTGGAACAGAACTTTTAGATTTGACTTCTTAACCACTGTTGTCATTACATCATGAAGAATTGGACAGCGACTTGACATGTCATTCAGTATTTTATCCCAGTCCAAGTTTACCATGTCTTGGAAATCCTTCTGTCTGAGAAGTGATGGATTCTTTCTAGAACACAGCTTTGTACAATCTGCATCCAGCTGCTGGAGTAATTTTGCTTTTATTTGTACCTATAATTATAGTAGTAGTAGTAGAAGTAGTAGTAATGATAATAACGAACCACAAAATTAGAATGATTGCTATTTGAAATAAAATAAACATAAAATATACTTTTAAATATAAAAAAATTAAAGATATAACAGTAATGTGATACCTTTAGTGATGTAATGTTCCACATAGTTGCCACTATAACTGAAGGTAATCTTGCTTGCACCGCATTCAAGATTTTTGACAACAAGTCATTATCCAGTGGAAAATCTGCACGAAGGCACTAAGAAACACACACAATCATTAAAGATGATGATCAACTTCTGACAATAATCCAAGCGACACTGACGACAATAGACTAGACGACAAGATTTATAGACTGGGAAATACCTCATTATCGTCCATGCCGTTGATTGTCTTATTAGAAGTCGTTATTTGCCTAGCATTGTCAGAGCTAGCACCAACTTGGCTTTTGCTATGTTTATTTGAATCTCTTTCTAACTGTAGAGTCGACGTTGTACACGGTAAAAGGCTTCGCGCTGTAGTAGTGTGCCTTTCTACTGGACGGGTCTTTTGTTTAGGCTCTGCACCAGGCGAAATAGCTTTACATCTCTTTACTTTGACATCATGTCTCAATTTAGCTTGTGTATCCATAACAGCAACTTTAAACTCGTAGAATTTAAGCAACTTCGTCTCACAGTTACGGCAAATGTTGGCGGGAAAGCCCTCATCATCTTCTACACGAATGCCTAAAACATAACTGATTTTTCTAGAAAATTCTTTACTTTCACCTGTCTTACTAAAGATATTTGTAGATCTATCGTAGTCCTTGGATTGCAAACAGAGCCTACAAACTCTGTTTTCGTATTTTGAGTAAACTTTTACAGGTGTTTTATCTGACATACTGAGAGAAAGAGAAATACAGAAAGTATTATGGAATATGGATGTGGAGTTTTCTCGGCAATGGGTTTTCCTAGCCGATTGGAGCAATCATAGTTGACGTTGAAATCAATGAACCAATCAGATCGGACTTTGAATTCCCGCTCAAATATGTGTTTTTTGGATCAGTGTGCTAGAGATGTCGACCTCTTTGGATTTTTTTTTTCGTGGGATTCGTTACGCTTTGGATTGTTCTGGCTATGATAATTTATTTCTTAAAGTTCAGCAAGTAAAAATCATAGAATCTCTGCTGTTGGGAAGGAATACCGTCGGAGTTCTTCCTACTGGGTATGGCAAGTCTGTCATTTTCCACCTCTTGCCGTACTTGTTCAACCATCAAAAATCTGTGAAAAAATAGCATCGTTATCGTTATAGTTCCATTGGATGCCATCATTGAAGATCAAGTCCAAAGCCTAAAGTTAAGAGGAATAAAGGCAGGTATTCTGAAAACTGCGAAGATTAAGTACAGTGACACGGTAATAGAGCAAAGTTCATCAAGTGACTCGGACAGTGAAAAAGAGTGTTCTCGAGTTCTTGAACATAACATTACGGATCAGGGTGAGTTCCAGAATATTAAACATGGCGACATACGACTTTTGTTCACACATCCCGAAGCATTTATTTCTCATAAGGACGGGAGAAAACTGTTATTGTCAAACACGTTTCAAGATCAAGTCGTATCATGTGTCATAGATGAAGCTCACCTTGTTACTGAATGGGGATCAGAATTTCGTCCTGCTTTTAGTAAGCTTTCACAGCTAGGATCTTTGTTCCCACATGCACCAATATTGGCGCTTACGGCAACTGCCCCACCCAAACATATAAAAGAACTCGTAAAAACTCTCATACTTGATGACCCTCTCGTATTTGTTGGTAATCTCGATAGACCAAACATTTTTATCGAAAAAGGAAAAAGAAAACCCCAATCCCTTGGTGAAGAGAGCTATGATGTGCTTCATCCTATTGCTGAAAATCTGAAGATTCAGTTGACAGAATATCCGCTTACAATAGTATACTTACCTTTGAAATGGTGTGGTTATGCTTTTAAATATTTTTTGAGAGTTCTAGGAGAGAAAAGTTACTTACATGACAAGGAAGGAAGGAAACCAGAAAACTGTCTGTTTGCCCAATATCACGCTTCACAGACAGAACTTATGAAGCAAGAAATTTTGGGTCAGTTAAGTGGGAAATTGGAAAAAAGTAATATTCGAGTAGTTTTTGCCACAGTAGCTATTGGACTTGGTGTAAACATACCAGATGTAAGATGCATAATTCACGTTGGTGTTCCAAGAACACTAGAATCATATTACCAAGAAATTGGAAGGGCAGGCAGAGATGGCAAACCAGCTACTGCAACAATGTATTACAATGGATCTGATATTGCAAGAAATGTTCCAGGAATGACACAGTCAATGCGTGAATTTTGTCTACTTACTGACAAGTGTCTCAGAAAAGCAATCATAAACTATTTAGGCTCTGACGTAGCATTCAGTGGTCTGCCACATTTGTGTTGCAGCAACTGTGCTAAAACTTGTACATGTTTAGTTTGCAATTCAAATGTGATGATATCATCTTCTCCTGATAATTCACCTAAACAAGTGAGGGTAGTTTCTGAAAGTCAAAGAATTCAAATTTCTGATATGCTGAAAAACTACAGACTGAAGCTTGGTGCCCAAAGGAAAAGGTTTGGACCTATTGACATTACCACTGGTTTTACACTGGCATTAATAGAGTCAATCGTCAAAGAATGTGAACATATTACATCAGTAGATGACCTTTGTCAGTCATTCCCAATATGGGAAGTAAGTCATGCAGAAGAAGTCATGGAAGTCATATTTCAAGTGTGTGGAGAGTTCTGTGGTGATAATGACTAGAATGTCACTGATGGTGACTATTTCAACTCTATGGCTATTAATTTAATTTCGATACCTATCTCATTTGAAGATATTTTAAATAAGCCTCGAATACCAAAATGACTTTAAGGACATTGAATTTCATCTTTTGGAATAGCATGGTGTCTTTTGTTTGTCTTTTGAATTTACACCAAATGGGAATAAGTTTAGATTAAGGAATCTCAAGTCACAATTTTGTTATATGCTTTTTGTCCAAAGTATATTGAAGTTAATGGTTTTTACATCTGTCAGTAGTGCCAGTTTACAATATATTCCTCCCTTCCCTCGTATTTGTAGAATAAAGACAGCAAACCACTGATTGAAACAAAATTAAGAGTTATTATAAGTTGCTTTTATTGAAGTTTTTGAAAACATGCTAAATCATCATCAAATCTATCTTTCTTTTATTCCATTTAAAGACCAATCTGCGCAATTAAGATTGTTATGACCGTTTTTGGTTGAATTTTTGCACCCTCTACTGTAAGCTTAATCATTTTATACTTCCAGGTCAGGGTAAGTTATTGTAAATAAAGCTTTCGAACATCCTTTGTTTCATGGCGGTTTTTAACATCGAACTAAGTCCTACCAATTACTCTAACCTTGTATGTCCATCTAGAGTGTCATTAGAAGTTGTTAGGTCAGTTCTCTTTCTCTTTCTTTTTAAATCATAACCAATGTGACTTTTTTGAATGATTCATGGAGGAACAATACAAGAGAAATATAAGTAGTCCGCCATCTTGTACTATAACATTGTAACCAATCAGAGGGCTTGTAAGAATTTTTTTCAGGAGCCAATCAAAACGCGCGATATACCAGCCAACACCAGGGTCTTCTCCCCGACGACCGCCATATTGAATTGGAGTCGGCCGAGAGGACCCTGGGAACGAGGTTGGACGACCATAAACGGATAACAAGCAATAGCATGATAAAGAGAAGTAACCGAGGAAAAATAGGGAGGGTGAGGCGGGCATGTCAGTCCTTCGGTTACTACTCTTTATGAGATAGAATTCAAGTCAAACTTCAACTTACAGGTAAGTCTCGTTTAACTCTCTAAACCGTAACCTACGGACTGTCATGAAGATTTCAAAGCATGGGAGGCAACTGAAGACCAGAATACAATTGTAAACGGTAGTTCACACCATTATCACACTTTATTAGCAAAATAGATGCAATCACACTAAAGGTTAACATTGTACTAATGTAGATTTTGATATTGAAAACAATTAACATTCTATTGTTTCATCAATAACATGTTTGAAATAGAATCTTCTAAAGGTCTTAGCACTACTCCAACCCGCCTTCTTTAAGATATCATCTAATGGAATAGAAGCACAAAAAGCAGCAGTTGCAGCAGCGTGTCTAGTGGAGTGAGGCTTGAACACTGTTATATCAATACCAGCCCATTCTAGGACTGTCTTAATCCATCTAGACATAGTCTGTCCCCCCACAGCTTTATAAGGCTTGATAGTAGAAATAAACAAAGTGTTATCCCTGCGTAGTTTACTGGTTCTCTCGATGTATTCCTCTAAACATAGCAAAGGACAAATATCTGAATCAGGTGTATACCTAGCTATTATCACTGGAGGGATAGGATAGTTAGGACGACTTTGCTTCACATGCTTATTCAGAATAAAGATATATTCATCCTTTGATTTCTTCAGATATTCATTACTTATGTCTAGTTGCAAAAGTGTTTGTTTCCTCTGAATAGTCACCAAGGCCAAAAGAGTAGCTAATTTATAAGTGAGCTCTTTAAGGGATAGATACCGATTGGGGGAAAAAGTCTTCAAAAATTGTAAGACTTGGTTGACATCCCATATGGCATAATATTTATTTGAAGCTGGGGGTTTCTGTTCAAAGGCCCCTTTAAGAAACCGACACACGATTGGATGTTGGCCTACAGGAATTTTGTCAATCATTATAATACAAGATAGTGCTGACCGGGCAGTATTTAAAGAGGAGTAGGATAGATTAAGCAGGGTATACAAGAATTCCAACACATCATTCAAAGTGGGAGAAAATGGAGCAATTTTCAATGCACTACAGAACTCAGACCACTTTTTAATATACACTGTGTACTGTTTCTGGGTGGCTGGTCGCCACGAGTTGGTGAGTACACTGATAACGTGTTGCGAAAAACCCTGCATTTGGTAGTACTCCCTGATACTAGGCAAGCCATGAGTTTCAGTCGCCCTTGCATGTTGTGAGTCTTTCGACCCGATGGGTGGAATAGCAGCTGGTTCTTGGCTGTCCAAACCATCACCACAGGCTGGCTGATGAGCATCTGTAAGACTCTGGTGTACCAAGTTTGAGTGGGCCAATCTGGCACCACTAACAATCCCTCTGCTTGGTCGCTGGTTACTTTGTCCAAGCAGCGTGGAATCAAGCTAAATGGAGGAAAAGCATAAAACTTTTCACCTGCCCATGATCTACTAAATGCATCCACATAAACTGCTTCTGGGTCAGGTCTCCATGACACATAACGAGGTAAACGATGGTTCAGAACTGATGCAAACAGGTCAATAGTAAGATTAGGAAAAAGCTCACAGAGCTTAGAGAACATATCTCCACCTAACATCCATTCATGATCCGAACAGCGGCGTCTAGACAATGCATCAGCCTGCACATTCGCTACACCTGGAATATGGACAGCTGTTATCCACAAATCTCTGTCAATACACCAGTTCCATATTTTGCTTGCAACAGCATTGCAAGCGGCAGACTTACAACCACCCATTTTATTAATATAGGATACTGCAGTAGTATTGTCAATTTCAAATCTAATATGGGTTCCACTTAGATCTTTACAGAAAATAGTGAGACAGATAAACGCAGTATATAATTCTCTTACATTGATGTGCAGAGATCTTTGTTCCTCTGACCAAACGCCATGGGACTGGAAGGATTCATCGGTACTGCAAATGACTCCCCAGCCACTGTCGCTAGCATCAGTCTGAAAACTGTGTGAATGAGTAGGATGTTTAATGTTACGGAACACATGCATAACATTATCACACCACCATCTCAGTTCTTCTTTGGCATGCATTGACAACTGCATTGTGGCATCATAATCACCATTATTAGCTGATAAGGCCCGTATTTTATTTATTTCTAGATTACGATAGTGCAATCTTCCAAAGTCAACCCCTGGTAAGGCTGATACCAGCTTACCGATGATATGAGCAATAAAGCGAATGGGAAAGAACTCCCCATTTTGAGCCTGTGTGCATAGAGATATGATTTGTTTCTTCTTTTCAAGGGTTAAGGTAACAGTCATTGTTACTGAGTTCAAGATGAAGCCCAAAAATGTTAAGGACTGAGAAGGAGTAAGCACAGATTTCTTAGGATGTACATAAAACCCCAGTTTGAGGAAGAGATGAACTGCCTCCTCGAGATTGGAGAAACAGTCTTGCAAATCATTCCCTTGAATGAAAAAATCATCAATGTATCCTGTAACAGAGCATCCTTTCTGCCTTAAACACGCTAAAGGAACTTTCATGACCTTGGTGAAAATTCTAGGAGAGCTTGTTAAACCCATGGGTAAAGCATTGAATTCATATAATCGACCGTCCCAGATAAACGTTAGATATTTCCTTTGTTCGGGCGCGATCGGAAGAGTATAATACGCATGTTTTAAATCTAATGAAGCAAAATAGGCCCCAGGGGAAATTATGCTTAAGACGGAATTTAAGGTATCCATCTTAAAATGCCTGAACAGAACAGCTTGATTGCAATTCTTGAAATTAAAGATAAGTCTGAATGACCCATCCTGTTTAGGTGTTACAAATATAGGCGACAAACATTCACCCGGTTCATGGCTTGAGGGACTAACCACCCCTAATTCGACTAACTTATGGACCTCATCATTAATAATGTTCGCTTGAGTGCGATTAAAAAATTTCTGGCCATGTGTGCTATAAAGACATGGGTCGTCGATAAATTCTATATGGCAATGCCTTACAATATCAAGAATTTCTGGATCAGTGGTTAGTTTAGCCCACTCAGAGAAACACTGACTTGCTTTACCCGCAACAAAAGGTTGTTGAGAATTGACAATATCTCATAAATTTGTATGTACATACCAATTATTTGACTTAGATTGCTTCTTATTCTCAGACTGTTGGTAACTACTGTGTGATGTATAAGTGGACGTACGTCCACCTAGTCTTCCTCTACCTCTGCGATAACCTCGTGAGTAAGGTGCAAATCGATTTCTTCCACGAGAAATTGAAGGTGACGACTGTCCCTTGCAAACTTTGCTTTTCTGTAGCTCTGCGATTTCTTTAACTCGCTTTGATGTCTCTCCCCCAAAGAGGAATTCGTCAGCAGGGTTAGTTGAGGAACATAATCCCTTGGCAAATTCTGCCTTGAATTGTGGCCTGATTGCATCTCTACGTCGTTGATTAATTTCGTAATTAGCAGTCATCGCCAATGTTAATCCATCCAGCGCCGGAGTCAACAAATCTTTAGACGCTTTGGAGTTAACCAGCTTATTCGTAACCTCTAACTGACAGTTAATGGAAGCAAGTAGCATTTGTTGTGTACTTTGCAGTTTCGCATCATTCGTTTTAGTGCGTGTTGGCAATTGGGTCCAGATACCATTTTCGCATTTTGGTAAGCGAACTTTCACATTTTCTGGCGTATGATGACGTTTGATTATCGTTTTGCATTGGTCTGTGCTGATTCTATGCAGGCAGAGCTTGTTTGCCACACCAGCAATTTCATCATTAACCTTCGGTCCCTTGAGTTCAATGTCAAGGTCCAACTGACTTGAATAATCGGATAGCAGGTTTTCCTCTATCTCCCCGCTGTCTTCCACATCGTTGGTCTTAGCTATTTTGTCCAAATCATTTTCGATAGAAATGACTGAAGAGTCATCTTCGTCAACTTCATTCTCTTCATGAGGTCCGTCGTAATGTTCCTCGTCGCGACTAGTCATGTAGTCGCTAAATTGGGTCATGTTTTCATTTAGAAGTTGGATATTCCTGAGAAGAGCACGGTTAACGTCTTCCTCGGCGCCCTCAGCGGGGTCACCTTCATTACGAGCTTCCATAATCTATCAGAGAACCAAAATAAATGTCAAAACGACTCGATTGCTCAACATGGCTTCGCCACGTGGTTCTCTGTGAATGCCTCTACGAGGTCATTCGGGTGAATTTTTCGTTATATTTCACATAATGTGCCTCCTGCGGAGTACACTTCACCCTTTTCTTTCATTTGACCTGCAAAAGAATTGAAAAACTTACCTTCAACCACGAAAAATTATCCGAAACGTAAAGAGGTCGCTCGAGACGTCAAAACTCCCTCGATAGTCTTGGTTCAATGATCTGTGACGTCACTCCCGATAGGCTTTGTTCGTTCTTCATGACAGTCCGTAGGTTACGGTTTATGAGATAGAATTATCATTTGTTAATATAGTTTTTACGGCCTCTAGGTAGAGCAACATTAAGTTTTTTATCTTGATATTGATAGAGTTACCGTGCTTAAATAAAGATTATTATTATTATTATTATTATTATTATTATTTCAAAGGCTGACCTTATTGAAATCAAATATGTATCCCGTTTATTGCGTGACCTTCTACAAAATAACAGCAAACAAGAACAAGATACCAGCAGCTTCATCGATCACGATAACCTTATCAACAAAAACTTCTGGGGCTATGTTAAAAAGATCTTCGAATCGAAAGAAACTATTCTTCCAACCTTTAGCATGACAAAATGTGTGGATTTCTTCAAAAAAACGTTATCATCTGCTAACCCAACAAAGCTTTTCCATCTCCCGAACTGGATACCAGCCTTAAATAATCCTGTTACTCCTTTTAATCTTGATCCCCCAACATACGAACAAATTACACATGTCATAAGAAGGATGAAAACGTCTGGCAGTCCATGTCCTTTAGACCAACTCTCCATTATCTGCTTTAAAAGATGTCCCTACCTTCGCACTTATTTAGCTGAAATAATTCGCACAGTATGGTCATCTGGTTCAGTCCCCTCTGAGTGGAAAAGAGCATGTACGATTCTAATTCATAAAAAAGGAGATTCTGGTGACCCTGCAAACTTCCGCCCTATTACTTTACAATCAATTCCATTGAAAGTCTTTACCTCATGTCTACGTAATTCTATTTTTAATTTTTTGGTTACCAATAATTTAATTGAACATGACATTCAAAAATGATTTACACCTGGTCTATCGGGAACGCTAGAACACACATCCCAAATGGCTGACATTATCAACAAAGCTCGTACTAAACAACGGTCACTTGTAATAACCCTTCTTGACTTGAAAAATGCATTTGGCGAAGTCCATCACAATCTGATTCAATCATTCCTTGACTATCATCACATCCCAGATCATATCAAACTGTTGATTAACAGTTTGTACACTGATTTTAAAACCTCAATAATTACTCAAGAATTTAGCACTCCTTTTATAGCTATTGGTCGCGGAGTTCTTCAAGGTGACTGTTTAAGTCCTCTACTTTTCAATTTATGCTTAAACACCTTTATACAGCATATAAAGTCAGAAAAGTACCGTCAATTCGGTTTTTCTTACAAGTTACTAAATCCACTCCACTGGTTTCAGTTCGCAGACGATGCTGCTGTTATCAGTTCTCAAGAGTCGGAAAATCAGCATCTTCTTAACCGATTTGCGATATGGTGTCAATGGGCAAGCATGATGATACGAGTTGATAAGTGTTGTACGTTTGGTATCAGGAAAAGCTGCACAAAGTCAATCCAGTACCTTCCTAAACTCCTCATAAATAGCGTTCTCGTCCCTCGTGTCAACATTGGAGAATCATTTCGATATTTAGGAAGATTCTTTGATTTTGACATGTCTAATGACCAACATCGATCTGAAGTGACCTCCACTGTAGGCTCCATGATGTCTGATATTGATATGAAACCACTTCATCCTAAAAATAAACTCCTGCTTTATGGTCGTTATGTTTTATCTAAAATATCCTGGCATTTAACTGTTGCTGACCTCGGAAAAACATGGATATCTGAAAATCTTGACCCCTTAGTAAATCAATATCTTCGCAGATGGCTAGAAATCCCCATATCTGGAACCCTAAGTAACACTTATCTACCACGAAATAAATTTGGTCTAAATATCATCCCACCTTCAGTCAAGTTCATTCAATGCCAAACCGTTACAAGAAAAGCCTTAAAATCATCTAAAAGCAGTGACATCAAATATCTTTGGAAATCGTCCAGTAACAGCTCAATGATTCAATATGATGTTTTTCCATCAACTAAAGAAGTACTCAAGAGCTTTAGATCTACACAAGAGGAAAAACTAACACATCATCTGCTATCACAAGAATCATTTTTTCACAAACATCATGAAATATTCCCTGTCATCACTTCATTCAATCTGGACTACCGCTCACGCTAATCTACCTAAGAACATTTTTAACTTTACCATTCGATATATCAACAACTCACTACCTACACGCACGAATCTAGCAAAATGGGGTTTGTCAGCTATTTCTGAGTGCTCCTATTGCGGTTCTTCAGAATCTCTTTGTCATGTTGTTGCTGGATGCCAATACTATCTACCACGTTTCACTTGGAGGCACGATTCCATCTTAAACTTCCTCGCTTCATCACTGCTATCTAAACTCGACAAATCTTCATTATATGCTGACATTGAAGGCTATACCAGCCCCTCGCTTATAGCTGGAGATGCCCACCGTCCTGATCTTCTGACTGTCTTTTTATTCTGGAACTAACAGTTGGTTTTGAATCAAATTTGAAAAATAATGTTGATCGAAAATACAAAAAGTACGAAAATATTATAAGAAAATTAAGTAGTGATTTTAAATCTGTTAAATTTGTAAATCTCTCGATTAGTTCTGTTGGAGTTTTCTCTGCGGAAAGCTCAACGTTTTTGGAAATGTTCGACCAGCTAGGATACGACAAAAAGCATAAAATGTATATTATAAGAAAAATATCCACAGATCCACATATTTCATTTTTTGTAGACGAAACAAAGACTGGGAAAATCCTCATTTAATGAATTTTTAGTATCTTCATATCATTTTATTTCTTACTATTATTGTTGTCCCCCCCCCCCCCCCCCTCATCTTCTTGTATGTATCCAAGAATATGTCTTGAGCTATAAGCCTTTCATTTCATGTAAAACTAAATTTATCTTTAATTCAAGTAGCCGATTGCAAATTACCTAGTTATTAGCGAGATTTGCAATTGTAAAACAAAAAGCATCACATTAAAGTTTTCATTATTATTATTATTATTATTATTATTATCCATCCATCCACCCACCCAAAATTTCTAAAAAATGTACAACAAATTACAAGTCTGATAATTATGCAATCAACCGACAGAATAAGTGATTTCTAACCATGAATGCACATCATTTCAGTCCAAAGGCATAGGCTAGACGCTATTGTTTACGACATTTGTGATATCACTGTACACATAGAGGATATTACATGTAATATTCTGTTCATCATATGATTATCAATGAAGTATAATTGAGAAGAAATAGAGGAAAATAGATATTTCATTGGTCATTATATAATAAATAATTGTATGACTTGTATTGATTATATATAACGTATTTTCAGGTATTTACCGAATGGAGAGAACTAGCAATTGTGATGCGAAGTAAGATTTTGATGATGAAAATGATGAAACAATTGACATTTATGAAATCAAGGTATGCACCCAATAATGGGAACCAAAAAATATGAGGGTCCATTCATTTGATTTCTTTCCATTTTTATGCACTTGATTTTCAAAAAAAAAACAGAACTGCTCTCAGCCAATCAGAATCAGGAATTTTTGCATAAGTATTATTAATAAGGAAAGAAAGAGGAATTACTGTTTTACGTGAATATTATGACTGTGAATATTATGTTTTTTCAAATTTTTGTCAAAAACATTTTATCAAATGACTAGGAGTCCAAGGTTCTGGGTTCCATCCCTGGTGCTGAGAGCTTGGAATTGATATAAGAATATATTTTTTATGTTTAAATATGTTTACTTAATTATTTACATCCCTAATCAAGTACCAAAGCAACAAGCACTTTATTAGTGTTTATTGTTTTGCAACTTTCAGGTTCCCGTCACTTCAAATTTCGAGGTTGTGGATGGAAACTAAGATATCCATATGGATATGTCTTATGAATGGCCTTTTTAAGGAAATGTTTGGTGAGAACAATCTGGATTATGTTTTTGTTAAAGGGTAAAGGCACAACAGTGAGTGAGGTAACAGACCCATATTTCTTACAATCATGATGTTTGGGAAGCAGGGTATGAAAGAAAAAACAAGAAGTGAAATTCCCTCAGTCAGTTGCAAACAATTTACTAAATCTCTTGCCAACAATTGCAAAGAATGGTGATAGTGCCAGTGTTGATAATATGGAAAATGATGATGATGATGATAACTTTACCACTAAATGTGATTCAAGCAAATATCATCCAACAGAAGTAATCGATATCGATAGTGACAGTGAAGTGGAAGATGATTTTGAAGCCTGTTCTAATAAACAAGAGGAAACTTGCTTAAGAGGGAATATCTCAGAATCACCTTACCATCAAATTAAGCCAGACCTATAACAAGAAATGAGCTAGCCCTTTCGATGACAACCATAATCATCATTTATTTTCAAAGCGCTTAGGACAGACTTGTATAAGAGCTCTACAAGTTTATATATATTATTATTATTATATTATATAGCATTTATGGGAATATCGGAAGAACCCATGTCAGAGCCATTTATGGAGCATTTCAAGAAACAGACCCCAGAAAGCTCAAGGAAAGGCCATGTTCTAGTGTTCTGACAAGAGCTGAAAACCTAATGAATGGGAAAAAATGCAAATCTCAATTTCCTACTGGTGTGAAAATTGGACCTTTGGGCTCTTTCAGTAGCAGGTGTTTGCTAGTTTTTGAACGATACTCTTTGATATCCAGTATTCGAAAGGAAAATAAAGCAGAAGTTGGCTGGTTAGATGGGATACATAATATTCCAGATGCTGACAAGGCAAGGATTGGTGTGCAATTATGGCGCAATAGCCCTACTACTATTGCCCGTAAGCATGGATCCAAGGCTATAGATGTAGAGTCCTTTTCATACCTAGCATTGGAAAGATTGTTGTCAACATGATGATAGATATTTGCATTCAGTGCTTTCTTAGGGAATCTTATGAGGAAGACAAGAAAGATACTTTGTATCAGAAATTTGAGTTACTCATTGCCAAGCTTGATGGTCAAAAGCTTAAGCAGACCTTAACACCAGTGCATATGACCAATCACTGGGGGCTAGTATATGTTGATATTGAAGGCAAGACCCTGTGTTTTGATGATGGCCTTCGACTGGTACCAGGTCAGTATGTAATCAAAGGAATCAAGCACCCCCAAGATATTTTGCAAGTGATGTTGCTTGATCATCTGGAACTTTCCAGTTCCTTCTGGAAAGGGGGTACTGACTATTTCAGACGTTTTGGGATGCCAAGTCAGAAGACTTCATCAACCATGGGCCAATCATAATGAATAAATTCTCTTGGTCCTTTGCTGAAATGAAAGGCCACAGTATCCAACTCATATTAAATATTCTAAGTTGGACTACATAGATAAAAAACTAACTAGAAAGCTATTCCTAGGGAATAAAAGGTAGTCAGCTCTGAATGGGCTGTTGTTATCTGGAAGGTATTAAGATTTTTTCATAATAATATCATTCCTACTGCCTTCCTTGGGTAGTCAGCTCTGAATGGGCTGTTGTTATCTGGAAGGTATTAGGATTTTTTCGAAATAATATCATTTCTACTGCCTTACTTGGGTAGTCAGCTCTGAATGGGCTGTTGTCATCTGGAAGGTATTAGGATTTTTTCAAAATAATATCATTTCGACTGCCTTCCTTGGGATTAGTCAGCGGTCAGCGAGAAGGGAAGACGCCATTATATTCTGCTCCGTCTTCTTATATATATTTTGTCAGTTTTTAGTCTAACTATACTGTCTAATCACTGCCTAAACAACTCAATATAATGCCTGATACTTCCTCTACTGATAAATCTTTGGAAAAACTGTTCGACCGCAAGATCAAACCATTTGAAGACAACATCGTCGAGCTTTCCAAGTTCTTGGAATTAGTCTGCTCAGTTGCTGCCCTCGCCAACGTCCACATGCAACCAGAAGATAAATCAATAAGCCACAGATTAAAAGTGCCTAAGGATGCAAATTCACCACCAGCCATTATTGTGAAATTTGTCCAAAGATCCCTTCGGGACAAACTTTACTTCGCAAAGAAATACCACAAGGATAAATCAACTTCTCATCTAAATGTGTGGCTTACAGCTTCCAACAAGATATTTATCTGCGAAAATCTGACCCCAAAAAACAATCTGCTTTTCAAGAAATGCCTGGAGGTCAAGAAATCGAAAAACTACCGTTTCATCTGGTCTCAACGTGGGAAAATTTATTTACGAAAGAACTCGAATTCATCCACCATCTTAATCTCCAAAGCAGAAGATTTGGACAAACTACCTTAGCTGATAAGTAGCAATTGGTCTATTATAAATTTATTTATATAACACTTGACATCTGATGACTCCAAATCCTAATTTATCGATACCAGACCTAAACAACTTACCTAGCTTAGATAATATTTCTCTCTTACGTAATATTCAAAATTTCGCTGATCTGGACATAGATACTAATTTACCTAGTCAGGTAAATTGTAAATATTTTTCTATTGATGATCTAAATAGAGATCCTGAAATTGCAACATGTTCTTCCTCATTTTCTACCTTGCACTGCAATATAAGGAGCCTCAATGCAAATTTTGATCACTTTAATCATATCACAGGTAGCCCAAGCTTGGTTTCTGTGGTGTCCTGTTATAAGGAAATGTATGGGAAATCATCAAACATTTCAATGAAATCATCAAAACGTGAAATAAAGCCTCGACATTTTACCTAATCATTGAGAAATAGCACTTCTTTCGCTCTGCGTGGTTATTTTTTGAATTTAAACCACCACTAAGAAATAAGAGTCTTTGAAACCCCGTACGTCTTCTAATTTTCTTTCCAGCGCAAAATTATAGTCATAACCCTTCTCTCACATCCCTATAGAACCGAGAAAGTCGCATTAGAGATTAGTCTTTAGCCGGGAGTCTTCGTATCATATTCGCTGAACTTCGACGTCATGCCTCGACAAACGTATTGTCATAGAGTAACCAATCACAAGAAGACGCAGGGAAGACCCGCTTGCTTATTGTTTTCCGATCGAACTGTTTTACGATCTCTACTACTTTTTAAAGCTAGCTAGAATAATACAAGAATACAATCCATAAAAAATTAAAGGAATTATGAATGAATCGATACTGAAAGACCAGGATGGATCTCAGGTGAGGTCAAAATGCGGATTTGGATATAGTCTTTCTTCGAAATTATGGTAAGTGTTTTTAACGGTCGACCGCTGTGCTAATTTTTAAATTGAGAAATCAATCTGAATTGCTACTGTACGTAGTAACACTTTTAAAATCATCGCTTTCTTTTAGCATATTCAAAAACTATGAATGACGACATAGTGAAAATAATGGAAATGGAGAAGAAAAATTTAACCCTAAACACATCGCGTCGAAGTATTGGACGGATCGTTATCGAGCTATGGGGAAATTTTGGCGTAAAGCAATCAACGAAGGGAAAGAGAGGTGAGCGTCGAATCAAAAGGTATGTGAATTTATCGACGAGGAAATTCCCCAAGGATTACGAACTTCACTTGGACTCTAAATGGCAAAAGCTTTGCGGCGACGGAAATTCGTTTACCCTTATACGGAACGAACCTTGGTTCTTGAATGGTATGCGATGTTGTACCGAGATTGCAGTTACATCCCAAGAAAATAGTAACAGGTTGGACATAACGAGCCAAGGGTTTAGACTTCCCCATTCTACGCTGAACATAGCAAAGCAGCTCAATGGTCTAACACTACCAGCACAATTACACCTTATGACTAGTTTTCTTGACAGTTGTAGTATTTGTAGTGGATTTCCTGCAGGAATTGTACATCCAGGCCCCCATAATGTTACAAGAGAGAAATTTCATAAAGAGGACCCATCAAGAGTCGAGAGATTAGTTTTTTTCCAAAAACTGTCAAGTCATAGCTCCTGAGGGTCAATGTTGTGCAGCTTGTTCATCAGCCAAGACCAATGAAAGAAGCAAGGAATCTAGAAAACGAAAAAGTGATGGTGAAATCCACATATTCCATAACGAGCGCTATTTTTCTGAAGATGACTGGAAAAAGAAATCAGAGATAATTAACAAGAAGCTAAAGGCAAGCAAAACCAGAGAAGCTCGGCTGGCAGAAACATTTCAAGACCAACTGATTGACCTGGAATCGGATGACCACAATGATCTGGCATGGATTATGGATAATGAGAATAACAATATACCTGAAGACATGAAGACTCTATGGCATCAACAGATCGAGATAACACAAACTGCATCAAAAAATGGATATCGATAGCATCCAAAGTAAGTATTAATAAATTTAATACATCTCCAAAAAGTTGACCAAATCTGTAAATCATGGTTTTCATTCCCATCCTCATTTATGAACTTTGTTTCATTTGTGGAATATTTCCAGTGCAAGAAACCCTTTTCCCAGTCCCAAAATAGGCAAAACTCATCTCTTATCTACCCCATCAAGACAGTTTTTATTAAAATGATTTGCATACCATTGCGAAAAATATTTCCATTATTACGTTTTAACCTACAGGATCATCAAACTTTGTTCGGAATTATACTGTAAAAATCCCCATGTACTTGAGCCTCTGCGCAATGTTATGCACTTACTTAGTAACAGGTCAATAAGGTAAGCTTTCAGAAAAATACAGCCAGTTGATATCCATTGATTACTGGAAGGTACTACAAGAACAAGTGTGAGCATCAGTCTGGCTGGAACAAAAACATAGTGGAGTGGTGTTTAAAGGATGCTAGAGAAAGAAACTTGAGGGAATGTGATTACTGGGGTGGACTTGTCATAGATGAAATGAAGATAGAGGTAATGATCATATTATTATAAAATCTGATCAATTTATTGTCATCATTCAAATGTTATGCATAATATAGTAATCCATAACTGACAACTGACAGCTGTGGTCTACTTAAATATATAATTTGTTCAAGACAGAACAATATTGATTGACAACTATACATATCATAAAGTGAAGTATTTTAACCCATGAAATAAAAAAAAAAGCTTATTATACATGTAGGCCTAATAGTGCAAACTTACACACACCAATGAACAATTAAGTTATGCTAGGATTATAATGTGTATTTAATCTATATATCATGCATTTAAGAGCGACTGTCTGTAAGGGTCGAGAACCTGATTTCAGCGACCACTTGGTCAAATTCTTCATACTTTGCCTGAAGATACCCTTGGATGGACCATTTACAAAATCATATTAAAAGGTTCCAGCGGATTTTTATTTTTGAGAAAATCCCAAAAGAGTGAAATGGTCGCCAAGCGCCGGTTTTCGGCTTCGATAATCGTCCCAAGGATACCCCAAGAACAAATGGTCGCTGTGGCTACAAAATTCGCCCAATCGAGCTGAAACTTTTCACAAACCTAGGATAACATTTCAGCTTTTAAACTAGCTATAAAACTTTGCTGTATCTGGAAGGAATTATTTATTATATGTCGAAATACTAACGGTACTGAAAAATTACCGAAAGAAAGGAGCTATGTTTATCGAGCAAAAGCATCTACTGGTACCTAATTTTCTTGGGAATAAAATTGATTTCCTTAAAGACAAGCTATTAAAGTTAAACTGTACCAAATTTGAAGCTCAAAATCGAAGTATTTCTCAAGTTATTGCTTTTCAAAAACATTGTTTATTTCTTACTGGTTTAAGGGTCAAATGTCAACAAACTACAACTTCAAAGATTCCAGTTAATGCCGGAGTCGAATTGAATGCTTTATTACATGCATGGAAATTGCACTATCAAAAGACCGAGTTTTCATAGCTATCCATTTTACATTCTGTTACTTTTTGAATGCTAGCGCTGTTTTTAGATATTTCTTTCAGTTTAGGTAGTTTTTTGCCGAAAGTTCCCGTCGCTGGCACTGAGTAAAATTAAACAAACACGTAAACATTTACCTGAATTAATTGTCCTTCTGGCGTTACAAGATATCCACCTTCCATTGCATTACTTCTTGCCACTTCTGCCATTCTGAATCTTCAACATTACTATTGTTCTCAGTACCTTTTATTGATCTACTTTGAATATCTTGGAAAGAGCAAAACAATGGCCTTCTTAAAAGTCACAAACAGATGATGCCTATCTACAGTTTGTCGAGCCATCTAACGTAATTTTAAAATAAGTACACATATGAAGCCCCCGTAAATAATACAAGGTATCTTACAAAGGACACCATTAGTGAATGCTTAGTGAAAGCTATAGATTCGCAGTCCCAGAATTCGTTACGTAACGAATGTAGACATTTACGGCCTTATTAATGTGTAACACAATACCTGAATCGTGCTTGTGTGACAAAACAAACTAGGTATCAAATATATGTTTTCCAGTATTTCGTAACCTTTACTAGTAGTATTGTGGGCTGAATTTCGCAATCACATAGCATGAGTTTGTCTTAGACCAGATAATGGATTTTTGCGAGTATCGCACTCTTTTGGAGAAACTTTTTCCGAGGAATGATATTACTGATTGCGGCCAGAGTACAGAATATCCTGGTCATCTGGATTTCATTCCGCTTGGGTCCTGTACAAGAGACGTACAGGGTCATCTGCGATCACTGCAACTTGCTGCTGACGAGGGGGTCGAGAGTGAGTTAAAACTTTTGCTAACTCGAGCAGGTAAGTAATTATTCCGAAAAGCTCATATTCTTAGGAAATATAATTTACGCTGCATATATCAAATGAATTTTTTAGGTGTTTTCTGTGTGGACGAGCAGCACAAAATACTAAGTATATGCCCGCGTCATAGAGCTGACTTTGGAATCCGGTGGCGGTCAAGAAGAACGAACTGCGCAGCCCCACAAAGTATTGCTACACACACAGCTAATGCGAAGGGGAGTCACCGCATCAACAGCAAGCAGTCTTGGTTGATCTTGAAGACCACAGGCATACTTATTTCCGTCGGATTACGTAAGTACTAATCCGCTTTAGTCATGAGGTTAGGGTTAGGGTTAGTTCCATGATGTGTGATGTAAATACTGTCAGGAAGGTTGGAGGGAGATATTTAGAACTATGCATGTTTCAATGCTCTTCTACTACAACTATGACTAGCTACACTGGTGCTCATTTTGTTCTAAATCTTTTGGACAGCAATATGCACCAAATGTCGAGAACATGTCAACAACAGAATAGTTGATGAAGACAAGACTTCTGCGGCGTCAATTGAGGTACGGAATTGTAATAAAATTCGTCAAATCTGTGTACCATACTAATGTGATTCCATAGGCCGCAGTTTCCGCTATTTGTGGAGGATTTTTGTCTACAAAAATTTTGACTGGGGGTGAAACGGGAAACCAAATAACTCCAATTAGTATATAAATTGATATTTTCCTAACGACTTCTTCTATAGCAGAGTGCAGAAGCAGTGCATTCCAGTGAGGACAGCGACAGCTCTAACAGCTTAAGCAAGACGTTTTCCAAGCTAAAAATATCAAGTCAGCAACATGATGATACTTTCCTCAGCCCTGAGAGTGGGAGTACTACCTCGAGTGATGATGCTGGTGCTCTTTCTCTAGATGAACCACGTGATAAACTGAATCGGTTTCTGGTTTCTCGGGGAGTTGCGCCCATCACACAACCATGGCTGGAGTTGGAGACTGTAAGTGCCACCACCAAGTGGCGTTATACTGCACGCGCGGTGGAGGTTGTCGCTGCGGTCCTTACAACCATCAGTCCAAATAATGCAGGAGCTCTGTGGCAGGAAATTGAATCTTCGACAGCAATATATAAAGCCCTTGGAATAGAAGAAATTTCTAATTCCTCGAGAGAATATCTCCAGGCCCTTGCAGAGGCATATAACAACGCAGAAAGTTGGGAGAGCAGAAGGCAGGTTCTTTCAATCATGACGGGAATTGCTAACTACAAGACAATAACATACTTCATTCCAACACTCTCCAGATACCGCTATACAATTGCTAACCTGCACCACTTGCAGTTCGGACGTGGAGCCCCAATCCAACATCACCCCACAATCCGAATGCGCGTAAACCGAGGACAACTCGATCTTCTAGACAGAAACGCAGTTTTCATAGTCAATGACTGGGCTATGAAATTCCTGCCACAGCGATACCGGGAATCTCAGGCAGACTGGTTTGGCAAGCGTGGCATCTCCTGGCACATCTCCGTTGTTTATAGACGCGTGGAGGGGGTGCTTCAGTGGCAAACTTTTGTTCACGTCGTTCAGTCATGCAGCCAGGGGAGCTCACCGGTAATAGCGATCATCCAGCATGTCCTGTCTACACTCAAGAAGGAATATCCTGAAATCAATGATGCTTATTTACGTCAGGACAATGCTGCTTGCTATCACAGCGCTCCCACTATATTGTCATGCCAAAAGATAACAGCTAGCACTGGGGTAACCATCAAACGAGTGGATTTTAGTGACCCACAGGGTGGCAAAGGAGCTGCTGACCGGTTAGCTGCAACGTGTAAAGGTCACATCCGAGCCTTCATAAATGAGGGAAATGATGTCCTCAACTCGAACGACCTGAAGGATGCACTGCTCTCCCATGGTGGGATAAACGGAGTGCGGGTGGTGGCTCTAGAAGCAATTCCCGAGTTCCCAGAAGTTGAGCAGAGCATTCCTGGAGTGACCAAATTCAATAACTTTGAATTTAGCAAAGACTACACCAGGTGTTGGCGTGCGTACAAGATAGGTGTCGGGAAGAAAATCAAGGTGGAGTCATCAAGCGGTAAGTAAAGCAATGCATCGAAGGTAGAGGGGGCTCTTTAATTATCAGTTTTGGAAGGACGCTTTTTTAAACGATTAAATTAAAAATAAATTAAAAGACAGAATAGAATGAAGCATCTGATTCCCCGGGTAGCGCTTTTACACTAAATAATGTGTTTGTATTTTTACAATGAAGGATCTCATATAGCCTGGTTGGATTCGCCGTTTTCCCCAGGAGATTTCCGAGCACTTGGTGGTAAAACAAAGGCACCGCCAGAGACAAGCGTCTTGCAGGAAAGTGAAGAGGTGAAAACACAAGGTGTGAGTCCTAATTCTGGAGTGTTCTGCTGTCCGCAAGAAGGCTGCATTCGAGTGTTTCAGAGGGTGTCTGCTCTCGAAAAGCATCTCTCTCTCGAGAAGTGTGTACGACATGTAGAGAAACACACACTTCTCGATCTCGCCAAGATAGGATACAGTTCCAATCTCGACGAAGGCGTGGGAGTGGTGCCTACTATAACCATCCCAAAACAACAAGGTGCATCGTCGAATGATATCCATAAGGGCTGGGCTCTAAGACCTACTAAAAAATCATATCGTTTCAACGACAAACAAATATCATATATGAAAGCAAAGTTTCGCATCTGTCAAACAACAGGTCGAAAGCTGAACGCCGACTTAGTTGCGCGAGAGATGCGACGAGCTCGTGACGCAGACGGGAATCGTATGTTCAAGCTGTCAGAATTTTTGACGTTGCATCAAATTGCATCATATTTTTCTCGCCTGAGTGCTGCGTCTCGACAACAAGATCCCGATGAGGCTGACCTTCAAGCAGTCCAGGAGGAGATAAACTTTAGTAGTGTAAGGAAACATATTGAAGAAATTGACCAGCCACAACATCCACTTGTCTACGACCAGTACGACTTGTGCACGATGGATACGGAAGACAAGTTAAAAGACCTCAAGGTGCCTATGCTCCAACACATCTGCGAGCAGCTTGATCTTGACGTACCTCAGCGTCCTGTGCGTCGCAAAGCGCCCTACCTCACACTTTTGAAGGACTTCGTTAGCAAGTGCCCTTGTAAAAAGGACACGAACTGCTAGAGGATTTATTGTTCTTAAGTTTAGTTCTTAACAAGAACTATTCTCGTGATAATCAATGCTACTACAAACGTGTACCGATATGATAGGTAGCTGATGTGGGTGGGGGGGGGGGGGGGGGGGCAGTGTCTGTAGCCTCAACTTTGCACCCCTACTGAAGAATAATTCTTTTATTGGTCTTTAGATTCATTGGGTTCTGTTTAAAAAAAATCAAATATTAGTAGCTGCGGAAACGATGCATAAAAGGCGTAGATCTTCAACAATATTATATGATACCGGCAGTGGACGAACGGAATCTTAATTGTTCTACCTATGTCTTGCATTAATTCAACAGTCTCGTCATGCTAAAATAAAAATTAGTACAAGGCGTTCCTAGAGCGAGTACAGTTTTAAGATTTGCGTGACGAGTCTAAATTTTGTCACTTGCTCCAATTACTTGCGTTTATCATACATGACTCATTATACTGTAAACATCAAGAACATAGTAAGACAATGATACAAATTCTTATTGAGATTAAAAATGATAATTTTATATAGTTTGTAAACGTATAGTTAGGAACATTTGTCATAGTAGACATCAAGGCTCGCAGCTAGCAGTTGTCATTGATGATCTAATCAATTCTGACAGGTCAAGGTTTATTTCGATTTCCTTGGCTAACGTGCTGATTTCAGAAATAAAATCTCTACTACCAATAAAATTTACTAGAAAAATTATAAAGAACAATAATTATTTTGAAGATTCAGAATGGCAGAAGTGGCAAGAAGTAATGCAATGGAAGGTGGATATCTTGTAACGCCAGAAGGACAATTAATTCAGGTAAATGTTTACGTGTTTGTTTAATTTTACTCAGTGCCAGCGACGGGAACTTTCGGCAAAAAACTACCTAAACTGAAAGAAATATCTAAAAACAGCGCTAGCATTCAAAAAGTAACAGAATGTAAAATGGATAGCTATGAAAACTCGGTCTTTTGATAGTGCAATTTCCATGCATGTAATAAAGCATTCAATTCGACTCCGGCATTAACTGGAATCTTTGAAGTTGTAGTTTGTTGACATTTGACCCTTAAACCAGTAAGAAATAAACAATGTTTTTGAAAAGCAATAACTTGAGAAATACTTCGATTTTGAGCTTCAAATTTGGTACAGTTTAACTTTAATAGCTTGTCTTTAAGGAAATCAATTTTATTCCCAAGAAAATTAGGTACCAGTAGATGCTTTTGCTCGATAAACATAGCTCCTTTCTTTCGGTAATTTTTCAGTACCGTTAGTATTTCGACATATAATAAATAATTCCTTCCAGATACAGCAAAGTTTTATAGCTAGTTTAAAAGCTGAAATGTTACCCTAGGTTTGTGAAAAGTTTCAGCTCGATTGGGCGAATTTTGTAGCCACAGCGACCATTTGTTCTTGGGGTATCCTTGGGACGATTATCGAAGCCGAAAACCGGCGCTTGGCGACCATTTCACTCTTTTGGGATTTTCTCAAAAATAAAAATCCGCTGGAATCTTTTAATATGATTTTTGTAAATGGTCCATCCAAGGGTATCTTCAGGCAAAGTATGAAGAATTTGACCAAGTGGTCGCTGAAATCAGGTTCTCGACCCTTACAGACAGTCGCTCTTAAGGGTTTGAGTGCATTCATTCTATGAAGTTCAACTAGAAATATTATTAAATTTTTAACATATTATGCATTGTCAAACAAAATATCTACAATGCCTATTCCAAGCTACGTGTTTGTTTGCCTTTTTCACTTTTGCTAGAATAGGTGAGATTACAGATTCCTCTTCAGGCAACAACATACAGCTTGGCCAAGCTACTAAACTCATGAATTCTAAGAATGAAGTTGAATCATTTAGGGTTATCTTTTGTCATTATAAAAATAATTATAACCAGCGCCCCTTTTCACTGGTGATTTCTAGACAGTCTTCTTTTTGTCCAGTTGACTATTTATTGCAATACCTGCAGCTTAGGGGCTTTAGGAAAGGTGCTCTTTTCATCATGCCGGATGGCAGCCCAGTTCCAACATCTTTTTTCACTGATAAACTTACAACAGCCCTTCGGTATGGTGGTCTTGATCCTGCTAAGTACAAGGGACAGCTTCCGCATCGGGGCTGCTTCTTATGCGGCGGAAGTCCGATGCTCAGATTAGAACCATGGGACGGTGGAAGTCAAATGCTTTCCAAAAATGCATTCGCATTTATTCCTTATCTCAATGATTTGTAGTGCAATATTATAGTTACTGTTGCTATCGATAAAGTATCTTTAGTGACTGGTCTGATTAGCAAGGGCGACAGGCTCGGTTAGTAAAGATACGTTTTCTAAGCCATGTCGTGATCCCGATTGATTTGTAGGGACATCAATGGAGATTCTTTCCTGCCCATTTGTCTAAGGCTTTGATATGTGGTTGATTAGCAAGGGCAGCAGCTTCAGGTCAAGGTCTTCGTGATAAACGTTGTTTTGGTTAATTACCACATGTTATCCTGGGGTTCCAAGTCTGATTAGCAAGGGCAGCAGATTTGGATCACCCACATCAATAGCTTTTACACATGCAGTGGGCTATGCTGCTTTTCCTTTGGATGGGGTTGCATCATTTTATTTATCTAAATAAGATAATGTAATAATGATGCTTTGGCGTTTTTAGCCCCCTATCCTTACTCGGCCAATTAATTAATTGGTAAACAATTGTAAATAGTACATTTTAATTATATAAATTTATTAAAACGTCCACGGTCATTTGCCCATAGCCAATTTGATCCAATACTGGAGTAACTGTTCATTGATGACTGGCCACGTAAACGAGCGGCAGGTAAAGCAGCATTCCCACACAATGTTTCTGGTTATTTTAGCTCAAGTGAAAACATAAAGAAAATATTTGCTGGCAAATAGAAATTTTATGTTTTCAAGGAAGAGGCGTTATCTATCATTTCCTGTGAACAATAAGTTATCGTGCATAGCTTAATTTTTACGTAATACCATAGAATATCCGGTGGGGTATAGGGGAATGCAATGTGGCACACCCCCAATCTGCCATTCGTAAGCGTACACGTCACTTTCAAGCCGAAGCTATTCAACGCTGACTGTCAACGAGACAGCAGATCTACATTTTGCCCACCGCCTCCCCTTGCTCCACCGCTTTGGCGTTTTTAGCCCACTATCTTTACTCGGCCAATTAATTAATTGGTAAGCAATTGTAAATAGTACATTTTAATTATATAAATTTATTAAAACGGCTATGGTCATTTGCACATAGCCAATTTAATCCTATACTGGAGTAACTGTTCATTTATGACTGGCCACGTAAACGAGCGGCAGTCATGGCAGCATACCCACACAATATTTCTGGTTACTTTAGCTCAAGTGAAAACATAAATAGTTTTTTCCCACAATAACAGTTAATGAACATAATAACCAAAAAAATTAAAATGTATAAAATGCAAGACCTTTTTCATGACATTTGAGATAAGATACGTTCTAATCTTTAGAATAAGAACTTCCCTGCAGACACTGAATATGAAACCTTACAAAGCGTGTTACATTAGTGATAAGTGATATTTGGCATTGTTGTAATCTGTTGTAATGAGCTAAAAGAACAGTAAGCAATGTTCTTATACAAGAATAAATAATAGATTAATATTTACTTTATTATTATAATTTCTCTATATTTTTAGAATCCTCTGGAATGTCTTATAAATAACACTTCAAAAGCCCTTTGAATGGATGACAACCCTTCTGTCTATTATATTTAGAACCGAAGAAATTTACCAGTCCTCCTTGAAGGGAATCAGTGGCAATGTGGCAATAGATAAAGAGCGTATTGATCTTTTTTACAGAAAGTTATTCTGTTACTAGTAGATAAAAGTTTAGAGAAGAGCATGTAATTTAGTGATCGTTTCCCTATTTTTTAGCTACTACGGAGAAGAAATATCCTGACTGTTCAAGAAAAGACATTGACAAAATGATAAGAGAACAGCAAAAAAAGCTAGGAAATCAAGTTAAGAAACAAGAATTAAAACAACAGAACTCTTAGATGTGATATCAATTTTAGATACTGCAATTTTTTGAATATCATATTTTTTAAATGTTACATGTTACATGTCTAATTAGTTCCTAGGAATTGTAAGGAATTCTTGGAGAATTTGTATCTTCATTTTAGTTATTAACATTATTGGGAATTCTTAGAGATAATGGTCCCAATTGACAGTGAAATTTCACACCTTTATTCCTTGGAATTTTTAGGAGTTCTTGTGAATTCCTAAGAACAAATTCCTGGGACTTCTTATGGAATTCCTAAGAATTCTAAGGAATTTTCCATTATTTCGCGCAAGGGTAGGATTACCAAGTTTTTAATCAAACGGTTACCCTGGTAAAGTAGAGAGCTAAAAAAATCAAAAACAAATTATATAAGGTCTACAGAAACAACTTTTCTAAACGGGCTAGAGACAGGATCCTCCCAAGGAAGAATTCTGATCATCTAGCTTTTCGGGATGTTCGAAGAATGTTACTTGAATGGCATTACATTGATGATAATAATGGCCAAGATTATTTTATATTTTCAGTATACACGGACTTCTATATATGTAATTCTAGATCAGTTATCTTTAGATTCAACTCTGTCTTATTACTATTATTGTTTATATTGCTTTAATACATATTATTTGCATTCTCTAACTTTAAATTTAACTTACTTTATACAGATTACCTTGGTTGTGATTACAGCTCTAGTAGAATGCAGTTATGCGAATATTGAAACCAAATAAATTTTTGTACTTGCATATTTGACAAAATTGCAGTTTCTGTGTACCTAAAAATGAATTCCGAGATTTTAGTTTGAAAAAAGGAGAAATAGGGTTGAAACTAATGTCGAAATCACGAATAATATTGATATCTTATGAAAGACCGACTGTTCTTTTATATCTGAACAAAGTTTTCATGCTTGCAAATTATAACACCTTTGCGAAGTGATGTGATGTCTGAGCACTTTGCACTTTTGAAACAATCGATTCATCACTTAATTTTAACGCAAAAGGTTAAGAGCGACTGTCTGTAAGGATCGACCAAAATCGAATTTTCATGGCACAAGTCAAAAAATCGATTTCGCTCATATTTTGTTTTTAGATAGCCCTTAGTGTAAAATTAATCGAGGTGGTGTTAGTTTTGAAAAAAAAAATTTTTTTTCCCCACGACATTTACGAAAATAGATTTCGCCCAAATGCAGGGGGGAAATGACCGACGAGGTCAAGGAATTTAGTACAAAAATAAGCTCATCCTACAGCTAAACTACTTAACAATTTTTTCGGTTGGTACTTTTTATCGAAGGAATAGGTATTCCTCTTGCTTTTCGTTGTATTTATTCTAGAATATTTGGCGATTTAAGATTCGAAATAATTTTTCTACCGTGTACACTTTTTCCAAAGTTTAAAAATGCAAATTAAGGCCTTAAAATACTGCTTATAAAAACTATGTGCGGAGATACCAAATTATTCAAAACCTACACCCAGAGGATTATCTAATGTATTTCTATCAGATTCAAAAGAAAAATCTCTGGGCAAATCATTTTTAGCTTTCCGTTGAGGTCTTTTTACGATCTCTAGTTCGCGATATTTCAACCGTAAACAGCTTGTTGCGTTACCTCCAACGACGTGACTATAATTTCAATTGCAATCATTCCATCGCTGAATTTTGCTAGAACTAGGGGATCAAACCAAGAAAAAGACATCATAGTAATATCCAACACATTTCAATTGCGAAATATTGACATATTTTATCACATACTTTTTTAACTCATTCTATTGCGTGACACAAAGCATGCTTTTTCAGTAAACGGAACACGCAGATGAAAATCGAACAATAACTTTCAAACTAAATATATCAGTGAACTAACTTTATTTTATTTAGCAGCTCTTTCATTGGAGTTTCAAAATATGGTTTTACTAATCCAGTAGCATTTAATAATAGCAATTTCCTTCAATAAACATTGTTTTGATAATGCATGAAACTAACAGTTGAGTTGACTGCTGCAATGATTAAAATCACGTGCCATCTTTCCATGGGAATGTTCAGCAAGCACTGTATCAACACGGAAGTGGTTTGTTCGTTTTAATAGTTCTATAGTTGGAGGTCCGTGTAGCTATGATAGAAGAGACAGAAATAAGTCAGTCGAGTCGTTACTATTCAAACGCAAGAAGCTATATCAGACAAGCTCGAACAACTAGGCAAGTCCTGTTCCTGCTCTTGAGATAAAGCTGGTATAGATGAAATTGCTTCTTGGCTTCTAGTGAAGAAGATATATGAAAATTGCATTCTGACGAAAATACGCACATTGTGGTAGTTTACCAAATGTCAAAAGTAGTACGTAGGTGGACTAATAGTCCTCCTACGTACTACTTTTGACATTTGGTAAATAACGCTAACTTGATAAAAGTATCCTATATTCAATAACAAATACCAATACCCCAGAGGAGGGTTTGACATTGATTATTATTTTTTAAATCTTTTTCCTTGTTGTGTCATCGTGTTGAGTAATTAAAGTAATCTTTCACACCAACCCAGGCATCCATCTCTCTCGCTGGAGTACTTCCCGGTAACTTCGACCGAGAAGTACTGGAGCAAGTCTAAGATCTATATTAATTATCGTTTCAGAGATAAATGTATACACTTATTTCAATAAAGTTAGTCACCAAAAACCTAGAAAGCTGAGATCACTGAGCATCATGGGAAACTTTTCACATCAAAAAAGCATATATATACAAAGCTTTTTTTAATACAAACTTCAGCTCGATGATGCTCAGAAGATGTGAGACTGTAACCGGTAAAAGATTCGCAAGTCCATGAACAGTTATCAAGCGGTTGAACGTGTAAAATGAATCTACCCATAATCCTTGTCGACCTCAGCTTCATAGCTTTTCGGGTGACTAACTTTCTTGAAATAAGTGCATAAACTTTTTATACTCGGAGAGACAAACATATTTTATTTGGCATTTTGTACATAGTTGCACATCAACTTAGTTCCAAATAAGTTAAAGTGCTCACACTAAATCCGTGAAACAAATAGTAATTTTTAGCACTAAATAGTGATAATTAAACAATAGAAAACAAAGGATTCTGTATCAAATTGTACTAATTAGTACTATTTAATGTTCACGGTTTTAGTGCGTGCGCTTTACGAGTATATACGTATGTTTATGTATGCGCATAATATCTATATTCACATATTCCACACATACACGTCATACGTACATATATATTCTGTATTTATAAATGTTCATATAATTGATTCGATAAAATGCGTTACTAATCTTAATAATCTTTATGCAATATTATAAAAGTATTGATTTTTATTTGTTTTGTTGTTGTTGTTATATAAGGCTGCGTTCATAATGTATGGCGGGAGTTGGGGAAGGAGGGGGGGGGGGGGGGGGGCAGGTAGAAGTTTGAAATGTCCAGAATAATTCTCAACATCCCCCTTAAAGTTACGCAAAAAATACGATCCCCCCTAAGCAAGGCTTGTAGCTTCTTACAAAAATCGTGCATCCCCCCTTTTTCCTACCAAAATTGTCCCGATCCCTCCTCAATTTCACCTGCCCCCCCTCCCCCCTTTCATACATTATGAAAGCAGCCTAATTTAAGTTATTTACACGAGTGAATTTCACTGGTTGGCAACACGCACTATTTTTATGATGTTAATATATGTTAAATGTTTGGAAATGTTCTGCATCTAAATGAGGACAGTTCAGCTGTTTCAAAGTCACGCTGAAGATCTTGCGAAAGCATATATCAATCGCAAAAATGTGAGATTGGAGCCGGTTTAGTTCACATACTTTTTACCGACAAAGTATGCTTTGTGTCACGCAATAGAATGAGTTAAAAAAGTATGTGATAAAATATGTCAATATTTCGCAATTGAAATGTGTTGGATATTACTATGATGTCTTTTTCTTGGTTTGATCCCCTAGTTCTAGCAAAATTCAGCGATGGAATGATTGCAATTGAAATTATAGTCACGTCGTTGGAGGTAACGCAACAAGCTGTTTACGGTTGAAATATCGCGAACTAGAGATCGTAAAAAGACCTCAACGGAAAGCTAAAAATGATTTGCCCAGAGATTTTTCTTTTGAATCTGATAGAAATACATTAGATAATCCTCTGGGTGTAGGTTTTGAATAATTTGGTATCTCCGCACATAGTTTTTATAAGCAGTATTTTAAGGCCTTAATTTGCATTTTTAAACTTTGGAAAAAGTGTACACGGTAGAAAAATTATTTCGAATCTTAAATCGCCAAATATTCTAGAATAAATACAACGAAAAGCAAGAGGAATACCTATTCCTTCGATAAAAAGTACCAACCGAAAAAATTGTTAAGTAGTTTAGCTGTAGGATGAGCTTATTTTTGTACTAAATTCCTTGACCTCGTCGGTCATTTCCCCCCTGCATTTGGGCGAAATCTATTTTCGTAAATGTCGTGGGGAAAAAAATTTTTTTTTTCAAAACTAACACCACCTCGATTAATCTTACACTAAGGGCTATCTAAAAACAAAATATGAGCGAAATCGATTTTTTGACTTGTGCCGATGTTTGGTCGACTCTTACAGAAAGTCGCTCTTAAGAAAGTAGCGAACTAAAATCCAAAATCACTTTATTTCCACTTGAAATAGTTCTTATAAGATAGCTAAAATTCCTGAAGCAATTCCTGAGTCATTCATCCTAAAACACAACGCGATGGACGTTTTCACTGACATATTGTAGACATTTGCGTTGATCCGGAGAGGTATCTTCCTGGTTGGTCTTTGTTGATGCGTCACGCATTCCATTCAGTCTTCAGTTTCAATCATAGCTATTAATGGAATTATAAATGTTTATAATAATTATTTATGTCCAAAATTTTTTTGGAAACGCTTATTTGTATTACAGGCCCACCAGCTTATGAAATCTCTAAGATGTGATTTCGGATTTCCAAATTCGATTTTATCTTTAAAGTTAAAAGATGGAAACCAGCAATGATTTGGAAACCTATATTAATTTTGTGCAAGGTTTATCAAATTAGAAGATGCAAAAAGAAAGGGTATACTTTTTGTACTCACAAATGGAGAGATATTATATTAACCTTATATACCATCTTAGAACATGGTTATACTGGACCTTTGGATGAAAAACATGTTGAAGATATATTAGGTACTGTTACTCTCAGTATTGTTGTAAACAGGTTGGTGTACTTAAAAGAATTTAGGAGAGGACTTGACTACTATTTTTGCCCTAGCTCTCTCGAGAATGCTTTCTGCACTTTCAATTTTTCTGAAACCTCTTCTTTGAAGACCATACTCTTTTAATCTTCTTAACAGTGTGCTGTAGCTAATCTCATGACCATGGTATTTTGAAAGCATTAAAACGATATCTGTGTACTCGAATTCACACTAGAAAAAATATTTTATGGTTGCCTCTTCATAAAAGTTGTATTCATCTTCACTGTGTGTTTCCGAGACTAGATCTGAGGATATATCTCATTTTCCTTCTGTACTTGGGTGTCTTCTGTACTTGTACTAGTACCTCAACTTGAGCAAAACATGATTTCAGTCAGTTCGAACGTAAAAGGTGAAAGAACGTCCGCCATTTTTTAGTCCAAGGTGCTTTGCGGTAAATCATACCCAGGCTCCCGCCGCTAGGCTATTTTTTTTCTCCGTGAGTTAATTCTTTTCTCGGTGAGTTAATTCTTTTCTCCGTGATAGTTATGGGCCACCGTATAAATGAATTTCCTTGTTCAAAGTCAATACGTAGCAAAGGCTTCCAATCTTACTCTTTGATAGATTAAAGGAAATGCGGGGCACTTCTAGTTCATCGCAAGCTTCAAAAAATACCCGTGAAAACAGAGCTTTAATAATTTTCGGCTTAAAGTAAAATGAAATGATGGTGGATAAAACGTTTATAATTTTTGAAAAGGATATATACAAGTTAACATTTAAAGTATGGAGTGAAGTGTACCCTGTTATGCACCATTACCTGGAATTAAGGGGATTAGGGGAAAAATATAAATATGTGTGACACCACTGCAAAACGACGATGCGCGGATTTCTATGAGTTGTTTTTTTTCATCTATTGCTAATGATTTACAAGATGTACCTTGAGTGGTTGTTTTTTAAATAGAGAAGGAGCCCTGAATGTCAGAGATTATGGAAATCAATAATCTCTCATCATTGTTCACTAGTTTCCACCCCTACCCGGAACTGCGGAAATATGCACGGTCGAAAATCGACTTTTGTGTTTTTAGTTGACATACTTGTTATCATTGGAAAGGTCTTTACCTCCTCTACATAAAGGTCTTGGTTTTAAGTCTTACCCTCGTGATCTGAAGAAATTATGGGCTGTTGAAGAAAATTTTGCGGGGGAAAAAAACACCTGACTTTGAGACGTCATATCTCCTTACAGCCTTCTTCCACGGTGAAACTAATTAGTGATTCTGAAAGCCCTTTTCAAGCTATACAACATGCATATACCCAGAGTTAATTTTTAGGGTTTATTACCCAATGGGCCGCAGATGGGTAGTAAGGTGTACGAAACTGTCCCCGGTAGCACAAACTCATTTTTTCAAGAAACCCTAATTTTCTAACTTCTTTATTTTAATTAACTTCAAATTAAGTACACATATGTATCATGGGAAAATAGAATGATCCTGTGAAAGAATCTGAGTTTGGTCAAATTCGGGGGGAGTTACGCTCACTTAACCATTTTTTTGGAATGTGCATTTTTCCGCAAATTTTGGTATGGATTTTCGAAAGCTTTCCTAAAGTGCTATGCCAATAATTTTTGGTGTGTGGACAGGTCTCAACGATGCCTTATCTTTCCTCTTTACGGATTGGCAAAATATTAAAACCCTGATTTTTCAGATGCGGTCACAAATCACATTTCCGCAAAAGTGCACACGACGAAAACGCGTCTAACTTCCTTGGGTTTAGTCTCACGGGAACCAAAGTACCTTTGCTGTGTAGAACATAATAATAGCTATCTTTTTTATTGGAAAGGTTTTCTGATTTAAGTTAAAGGTTCATAGATATAAGGTACACAATTTGTCTTAAAAAGACAAAGCAAAAAAACAATACCTTCAGTTTTCGACCGTTTAATGAACTTCTATCAAAACAACAAGCACATCTCTTGAAAGGTATCAGTAAGGCCTATTCACACAAGAAATTTACTTTAAAAATCTTTTATTCTGAATTTTTCACGGATTTTTTAGTGTTTTTTAGAAAAAAATTCATAAATGCCTAATTATGCCATATAACGTCATATGTATGTTGCCCTTGTAAATGTCTACCACTTGTGATAGTTTTATATTATTTCAGTTTAATGCATAGGAGTTATGCGTTGTCAAAGTTTCAACATTCGGCCACCAATTTCGTGACCTTGACGTTCACTTCAACCAATAAGCTTTAATTATTATACGACTATTACGTAATTTTACCTTATAAGGTCAAGAGAACTCGCAAAATATGGCACCGTATTATGATAGTTCTGTCCTGGTTTAACCGGTTTAACCGGGACAAAACTAGCATAATACGCTCGCAACTTTTCGCAACTTTATGCATCATGTTTCGAGGTGAAAGTGACCCAAATTTTGCCCTAAATCTTCACTATGACACGAACACTGACCTAGAATTCCTAGACATCAATTTTGAAATAGATGACGATGTTCTTTTAAACGTTTTTGAAAACCCGCAGGATACGACAGTCGAAATACAAAAGGACAATGAGCTCGAGACCACTAATTTCGCCGATGAAGATGAAGTATCAACATTCATAAGAGAAAACAGGAACAAAAACACTGCAAAAAAGACACATAACGATTTACAAGTCTTCTACAGGTGGGCAAAAACGATCAAAGAAACAAGAAAAATTGAAGAGATACCGCCTAATGAGCTGGACAAACTACTAGCCTGTTTTGTGGTAAAAGTACGCAAGCAAAATGGCGATGAATTTGAACCAGATACTCATACCTCCTATTTCCGTAGTATCGACCGCTTCCTAAGAGAACAAGGAAACAATACTCCATTTTGCTGGATAGAGAATTTAACCGTTCTCGGGAAGCCTTGGCTTGCAAAAGAAAGGAGCTCCGTAGGCGTGGGAAAGGCCAGAAACCAAACAAGGCACAGGGGCTGAGTACAGACCATATTCAGATATTGTGGCAAAAACAACAGCTTGGCAACAATTATCCTCAAGTCCTTCTGCGTACAGTTTGGTTTTACAACACTGTTTACTTGGGTTGGAGAGCACAAGATGAGCACCATCGTGTAAGATACGGCGACTTTGAAGTCAAAACAGAGGGAGAAAGAGAGTACGTGGAATGGATTAAGGAACGCGGAAGCAAAACTAGAACAGGCGAAAATGAGTTCGTCCCGGATCGTCCGTTCGATCCTAAGATGTTTGCAACTGGTGGACCTCGTTGTCCAGTGAAATTATTCAAGGAGTACATTTCTCATGTACCACCAGAAATGAAAAAATAAGAATCTCCTTTCTACTTAGCAGCCATTCAAAAACCATCATCAGAGATATGGTACAAGAGACAACCACTTGGAAAGCACTCGCTGGCACAGTTCATGAAAGAGATGTGCAAAGCCGCCGGTATTGAAGGCCGTTTTACCAACCACTCGGCACGAAGAACCATGATTTCAACGCTACGAAAAGAAAACGTAGAGCCTCTGAATATAATCGCCCTGGCTGGCCAGAGAAACCTAAAGACTTTGGATAGTTATTCAGAAGCGTCAACAGAGCAACAGCACGTTATGTCTTCCAAATTAAGTGAGCACATCGAAGGAAGAAAACTAACGAAAGATTCAGCCTTGAATCGTAAAGTACCGCTTCAACTTTCCAGTACTCTGACATCCAATCCATTTGAGCCTGCAGAACAACCAGAATCCAAGCAAGGCATGTTTTATGGAGCTGTTTTCAATAACTGTTCTATCAACTTTGGCAGAGATCATCATGCTTTGGCAGTTGAACCATCCACCAGTTTTATGAAGAAATTCAAGAGAATTGATCCATTACACAGCGACGATGAACTATAAGAACTAGTGAACTCACTAAGCTTTTTGTTTTTTGCTGGAATTCGTCTTCATGATTCTAACTTTTCAAAACTTTTGATTGTTAGTAAACTTATTTTGAATCGATGCGAAGTATGATTTTACGAAGATCATATCTAGTTTGACGAGTTTCATGTCAGTTGTCATGTAATTTGCATATTGACCAATAAGATTAAAGGCACTTAATTGGTTTCCTTGTGTTTACGTTTTTTCTGAGATAGCGTGCGGACCTTTGAAAACTCAATATACTGATAAACTCGCTCAAAAAGGGACAAATACATATTTACTTACACTTGTTACTCGTAAAATATCAGCCCGTATTTCGGGGGAAAAAACAAATAAGATATAAGTATGTTAAAGCTCTACTGAGGTTCTCTCAAGACCCAAAGTATCACAGCTCTAACTTGTTACACGAACGTGTGAGAATTTTTTGAAAACGGCCTTATTTCCGACTTTGAAAAATCTCTGGTCAGCGGCATTTCAAGGAAACAATGCGCTGAGCACATGTAGGTGATCTACTTACTAAGGTCTATCACCTCCGTGCTCCGGCTCCTTCTACCTATTATCCTTCTATTAGAACTAAGATATCGGTATTGCACATGCGCAGTACAATGTTCCCACGCTGCCACCAATAACGTGATTCCCCACACCACGTTCGAACATGGTATGAGGCTAACTAAAACGATTGTGAGGAATAAAGAATTTTAAAGTATAATATCTCCCTTTTATTTTCGCTGTCTATATCTCCTGACCCTCCCCCCTTCTTTCTCTTTTGTCTAGTCGGTTTAAAGGTAAGTCATGCTTTTTTTAGTCCTCAGTTTTTCATTTCTTGCTCACTATTGAATCTTTTGCAATTTTCAAACCATGCACGTCATGCACAACGGTGAGAGGAACATTTTGATACCAAGAAAAGTGTAATAAGTTGTATAGTTAGTTCCTAATTAGTGATTTTCTATCGTGTCAAAAGTCACACGTGTAAAACAATAGTAATGGCGGACATAGGGGGAGGGGAGGTGAGGGAAGGGTTACTAAGGGTATTGGTACCCGAAAATAAACTTCCCTGTTTCTGACTATATCTCTGGAGTCCGTAGGCCGAACGACATGAAATAAGTATCATATTAAAGCTCTTAAGCAGGGGAACACAACGAGGGTAGTCGTAAGGGGATGGCTTGTAATGCGCATGCGCAATATAGACTGCAATGTCTTTTCACATATATCCCTGGTATCGACACTTTTTTCTATTACATATTAGATAAAGATAAAGATAAAGATGTTTTCCGTAAATGAGCTTCTTCAACAACTCTATCACTTGAGGTGCGCCTTCGCGTAAGCGACCGCTTCAGAAGCTTGTAAGTACTTTCATTTTAACCCCAACACTCTATAAATATGAATCATGTTAAATTTACATACATTCTTTCTTTTTTTTCCTTCGAAAGCTCCTACGACAATACATGATAGTAGTTCAGGTTATATATTCTATGGGCTATGAACAACGGATACCCGATATTACTGTTCCCAAATGTATCCCGATAGCAGAGGGAGTACAAATGGAAGACATGGGTAAGTACGACTTTAATGGGATGAAATTTCTCTTTACATTTTGCTCACCTTACTATTTATTGTGATTTCAGAGGAAATAGACTTCATGTTATTCCCTCTGCAAGAAGAGGGGCTGTTCGTCCAGGCCACAGATGTATTTATGCCCATAGATGGTAAGTAGACAAAAGGAGGCGTTATTGCTGTCGAAAATGTTCTAAGTGCTAAGCCTAGCCATCGTACCTCCCATTTTGTAGATAAAGATTACGAATTGCTTGGCCTTGACCCAGAGGTTGAGAAAAAGAAAGAGGAAGAGCAGAAGAAGGAGGAAGCAGAGTACGTTTTAGGTGTAAAGGCAAGACGAGAGATGTTACTAGGTGTAACTATCGATAGAGATTTAAAATTCAGCAAACACATTGCAGAGATAGCACGGAAGGTTGGCAAGCAAATTCAAGTCTTACAAAGACATAAGAAACTAATTAATACTGATGGCAAAGTCAAATTATATAATGCCTATTTTTACCTCATTTAGATTATTGTTCTATTGTATGGCATCATTGCGGGAGAGGTAATTCAACCAAATTAGAAAAACTTAATAAACGCGCTTTGCGTTTTATTTATAATGATCATAAAAGCACATATGAGGAATTATTGTTGCGTATTAATCATCCTACTTTGTATAATAGGAGAATGCACAATATTTTAATTTAATAGTATTTAAGGCTCTGCACGGACTGGTTCCTGAATATATTTCTAAGTTATTTACACTACGTAATTGTAGCATTAATTTACGGGGTGATAACATTCTTATAGTACCTAGAGTAAACACCACTAGTTATGTTCTTCATTCCTTGGCTTATCAGGGTAGTAAGTTATGGAATTCTCTTCCAAACAACATGAGATTGTTGCACGAATTAAGTAAATTTAAATCGGAAATTTCCAAAGTCAAATTTGATATTGACTGTTGTACCTTTTGTAGAGGATAATTCTATTTTAATTTTATTTTACATATATACATATATTTATTTTATTGTTTACATCCATATTTTTATATTAGCATCATGTAATTTTAATTTTTAGTTTAGGTTATTTATAACTTGGAGATATTAGCATGTACTTGCAATCTTGTAATTCAAGTATAAATAAAGTTATTGTATTGTATTGTATTGTAGGAAGAAGAGGATCTTAGAGATAAGGAAGGAGCTGACGAAACGTGAATTAGATGTTGAGAGGGCTGGTGTTGATGAGGTAGAAGAGGGGGCCGAGGTGAAGACGGATGTTAAAGTTGATCGATCTATCCATCTCTCCATCTCTCCATCTCTCCATCTCTCCATCTCTCCATCTCTCCATCTCTCCATCTCTCCATCATCTCTCCATCTCTCCATCTCTCCATCTCTCCATCTCTCCATCTCTCTCTAGATCTAACGTAGGGAACTTTTGTCACATCTTTTTCTCTCTTTCACTTTTCTTCTTTAAATTTTTAATTTAATCCCCAATTTCATATAGCGATCAAGTGCAAAGAAAATGCAAGATAGTAACAAAATTATAGCTTCACATCTTTTTTCCTTCCCTTATATATATCATGTTTTGTCCAGAAATTGTTACTAAAGTGCCTTTGCAGTGGTTTTGTTAATGCCTGAGTGGTAAAAAGCCTTCGTTACGGTTGATGATGGATATATGGCTGATGACTGAGCTCATGAAGATTCACTCTTCAGCCAACGTTTTTTTATTTTGGAGAAAATTTTGGGTTAAGAAAATGCTTTGAGTTTATTACACTTAAGGTGTCATTTGAGTTGGTGTCCAAAAGTGCGATTCAAAATTAGCTTATTTTTAAAATGAAAGCGTTTTTCTACTAGTGCACATAAACCAATATTCATAAAACTTCGTGATATGTTAGGATGCAGCATCGTCTACCTTTAGCGGTTTTTTCTTTTTAGCCAAAACTTTCTTTGAAAGGCAAATGGTGCAAAAGTGCCCTTTTTTTTATCATACTAGAAAATGCAAAAAAATGCCCACATTTAAGATTAATTCCCCTTCTTTGTTATCTAATGGTAACGCAATAACTAAAACAAGTTATTTCACTAGTCAACTTAAATTTCTTTTAATTTTTTAAGTAAATATTATGATCACAGTTTACATATAGGGCATTTTTGTAACTCAGTTGGGTCGGAATGGTAGTCAATAACACTTTACATGTTTTATACATCTAACATGTAGGTTCATTAACTTTAAATGATAATAATTTAATTTCAATCACAGATCAAGTGATTCAACTTCCAATTCATGGACATATGACCCCAACCCTTATTAAGCCTTCAAAGTGCTAACAAAAAGGGAAAAGGACAGAAAAGAAAAAACTAATTTCGCTGCCTTCCATTTCTTCTAACTACAAATAAAAGATTTCCCGAACATTTTCCCTCAAATACAAAAACGAATCGACATTTGTCTACTTTAAAAACAGCGCATACATGCACACCACAGGGTAACTGCAGTCTTGTAGAATTGGAATAGTCATGTGACAAAAACAAGCAAATTCAAATGAGTTGACGGTTGAAAACGTCTACATACAGATCAAGTAGTGATGATCTATCGCTGCTGATTTGGTGAGTATAAAAATTCAATATCTTTATTAACCATGCATTTATCAATGTTTTATATTAGGGATATGTTGATCAATAAGTTAAGTCGTCATTTTAATTCAAATTTAAACTCCGAGACAATATTATTTCGAAATAAAAACGGGGCCTAAAATGTCGTTGGTAAGAATAACAAATTTTCTTTGAAACTCTTTGTGAATGTTTTCGAGAATTAAGCTTTCTTTTGAGTATAAATATGTTTAAAATCATTTTAGAAAGAAAATAGCAAATGAGTATTTAAACAACACTCCCTTCATGATTCGAAACCTGCTGGAAAATTGTTAGTAGTGAATTAAATCACTAATATTTTGATACTATAACGAAAGGAAGCTTAACGTTTTTCATTTCGTGGATTTATATTTTTTCAATCTTACTGGTTTTTCGATTGCTTACAGATTAAAACATTTGATGTTCTCAGACATATATTCTAAATTGTTGGTTTCCTTTGCGAAAATCTTTTTTTATAGAATTTTCAAGAAATTTCAAGAATTAGAATTTTCAAGCTGGCTCATTTCTTTAAACAATGACAACTATCATAATGAACTAAAAAAAAAACATGTCTATGAATTGCATAGAACTTCGTGATGAAAAATCTTAAAAATTCAAAACAATATTGTCAGTACTTGTTTTTACTAATTCAATCAATCAATCAATATATCAATTCATATCAAAAATTATGGGATAGCCTCCTTTATATTCTTTTCGAGTTGTCTATCATTAGGGCTTTCCTAAAAAAATATCAAGAAAGATATCTCACCATGTCTGATATACTTTCGATATACTTGTATTTATATTTGAAACGGCCATAATCTTTGTAAATGGCTGTATATAAATATATATGAGGGTGATGATCTTACCTGGTAAGGCAGGGAGTCCCAAACTTTTGGTCCCTGACTAGCAACTGTGAATTGTTTGATATTTGTTCTACAAAAAATTGGTCTAAAGTTCTTACATTGTCTAGTGGGAAAGGAGTGAAATTGACATTTTTTTGAGAACATCCTAAGAAAAACGTTAAGAAATATCTTTTTTTCAATGGAATACATAAATAAACCTAGCTGAAGGGAGTGTATATACGGTGGCCCAGAAGGGCCATATCGACATCATAGCTTTGATTCAGATCGCGACTTATTAACTTGCGAAAGACGCGCATACGTCTAGCGCAAAATGGCGGATGGTCCCAGTGTTGAGTTGGAAAGGGTAAGTAAATCATTTTTGGGTACCTTTGAATTCAGCACGAACCCTGGTTGTTTCTACATGTGAATTTACAGTTAATAAGTCGCGATCGCAAGTTAATCTGAATAATCTGAATAAAACGTATGCTGTCGATATGGCCACCGTATGTGTATCATCTATACTAAGTCTTAATATATCATTTTGAGAAAACAAAGGAGAAGTATGTGCATCAAAGCTAGAGTTGGTAATGATTCTTACTATGCGTTTCTGTAATATTTTCAATCGACATAGATTGGTTCGATAAGTAGAGCCCCAGGTAATATTGAAACAGTAAAGATAAGAGTATACTAAGGCATAGTAAAGCATAAAAAAGATAATTGTTTGTTCATTTATGATGAAAAGGTAAATTATACACCGTGAAAAGATGAAAAAACTTACTGACGTTTCGGACGCTAGTCCTTCGTCGGAGTAAAAGACTCTTTTACTCCGACGAAGGACTAGCGTCCGAAACGTCAGTAAGTTTTTTCATCTTTTCACGGTGTATAATTTACCTTTTCATCATTACTGTTTCATTAGAAACACCGACGCAGCTCACACTAGTCTTAGCTAGTTATACCTGTTTGTTCATTTGTTTGTTTGACTCTAATTTCGCTGCCTTCCATTTCTTCTAACTACAAATAAAAGATTTCCCGAACATTTTCCCTCAAATACAAAAAAGAATCGACATTTGTCTACTTTAAAAACAGCGCATACATGCACACCATAGGGTAACTGCAGTCTAGTAGAATTGGAATAGTCACGTGACAAAATAAGCAAATTCAAATGAGGTGACGGTTGAAAACGTCTACATACAGATCAAGTAGTGATGATCTATCGCTGCTGATTTGGTGAGTATAAAAAACGTTTTTGAGCACAAAACAGTTCATATACATGGACCAGCTCAAGTAGTTTTTAACCCCACGTTACACAGCTGGGTTAATATATTTTTGAGAAATGTAAGGTCCTGCTTACCAAACGCAGCTAATGCTTCGCAGTTATTTTTGTCATGGAATGGAGAGAAGATGACGTCCGGCCAGATAACAATGTGTGTAAAATCCGTTTGGAAGAAGGCGGGGTTAGAAGGGGTAGTTTCTGCCACAGCAATGCGAAAGGCTGCTGTAACTGTCACTTGCGATAAAACAAAAGCTGGCATGAGCTCTGACCTCGCAGACTTGATGGGTCATCGAGTCCAAAGGCAGACGAAATACTATCGACTAAGAAACAAGAAAAAGGTGGCAGCAAGAGCATCTAAAGAACTTTCAAAATCGATGAGGGATGTCCCAGACGAGAGAAAGCTTCAATGGAAACCTCCATGGAAACCTCCATAGACACCCACGACAGTAGTGGAAAGAAAGTAGAAACCAACGATGACGAACATCGACCTTTTCGTTTCAGCAACAAAGAACTAAAACAAATAAGGAGGATATTTCTAGCAGAGATCATTGCAAAATCAATATCCATGGATGATGTAAGGAATAAAATCGAAAAAAATGAAATCCTGAAAGGCCTCAGACCGAGAAGGGTTTATGACAGAGTTAGATCAGAATGGCGCTGCAAAACACAGCTAGACGACTCTTGCGACTGTGTTCCCGTGGAGACAGAAAACATCAGAGATAAAATGGAAAGGATAGATGGTACTGATGATGACCAAGATGAAGCTGCAAGCGCCTTTTCCTACAGCGTGGTTTATCCAACTACTGAAGGCAGTCAGGGGCATGGCATATTTTCAACTGGAGAAATCTTTATAATTCAGAAAGCTTGTCGCGACATCATCGCTTTTGGTCCCATCTCGAAAATACGCATCAGCAAACATCTGGAGAAAACCGAGTCGGGAAAGATAATGCTGGAGAAATTCACATCTGAACAGCTCTTAAATCGGGTTAAGTATGAAAGAAGAATGAAAAGATGCCAGACGAAATAAGTCATGCACCACCATCCAATAAGAGTTTGTAAGGCGAGTTGAGATTCGTGATAGTTATGATTCATCAGCTTTCTAATTATAAATTAAGCCAAGCTTTCAAGCATCTTGCTCTTCAGCTCTAGCACAGCACGCCATGAAGACTGGCCACAGCATTGGTTGCCTTGGTTGTTCTGTAGTTCATAAAGAAGAACGATGGCACACAGAGGAAATGGTTGAAGGCATGTAAGATTGCTAGTGAATCGCATGCTCTCTTTAATAGAGATAGTGCAAGAACTTTACCTGATAGCTATCGTAGCTTGATAGACAATTAAAATTGTATCTTAATAGCCCAAAAAATAGCGCGCGCAATTAATTATCCCTTTGTAACATGCGCGCTCCTAACAACGGATACATTTGACTGTAACACGCGCACATTGTTATGTTGCGTGTTTCTAGTGAAAATTGTCACAACCGTTTGCCCTGATGAAGAGCAAGATGTTCGAAAGCTTAGCTTAATTTATAATTAAAAAGCTGATGAATCAAAACTATCATGAAGACACCTTCAGTTTACAGTTTTGCATGCTTCGCTGAATAGGCTCCTCTCCCAACTGACACAACTTAGTTTAAAACTATTTTAACATGACATTTGTTCATCGTTGTTGAGTTTGTTTCTTATCAAGAAAAAAAAAACTATTAAGAGAAGAAATAACTGTTACTTAGGCACTGTTGATGTTTTTTGACAAGAAGAAAACTCTTAATCCTGATTTACACGTGATCGCAGACGATCGCAGACGCTGGCGATCGAGTGCGATTATATGTGAACAGCTCTGCGATCGTATGCGATTATGTGCGATCGCCATCGCAGACAATCGAAGGAGTAGAATCGGGTTCTATTCCTGCGATCGGTTGCGATCGTTTGCGATCACTTTCGATTATATGTGAACAGAATTCTGCGATCGTGAGATTGTAAGTGTCCCACAATTCTCAGTTTTGCCTTGCATAAAACACGTGTTGATTTTCACAAGCAAAAAACATGTCTTTTTAGATTTGTTTCAGATATAACTGGTTCAAAAGTATCAACTCACGATTGTATATGCTAATTTACGTTTGTAAGCTATATAGGCAAGTAAATAACTATTCAAGTATTCAAATATTCACAATCATAAATCCGAACGTTTCTTTTTTGATTTGCCAGCGATTCCTTGTTTAAGTAAGGTTAACGAGAGTAGAATATCGCGCTGATCAATACTACTTCGTCTCCGTCGTCTATGTTGAATATACATATGTACTTTGTTTTACGGTTGAGTGATAATTCGCGGATTCAGGTGTCAACAGATCGCCGGCGATCGATATGTGAACGTTCGATTTGAGATCCTCGGTTGAAAGGATTCCGCGATCGAGCGATCGTCTGCGATCATATGTGAACCAGGCTTTATTCTAGAATATGATTCAAAGATTATTCCATTGTTGTAACATTTTGACAAGAAACCCAAGCGATTTTATTTAAGAATATGATTCAAACATTACACTATTCATTGTTGTTATATTTTGACAGTGAACCCAGGCGTTGTTATATTAAAATATGATTCAAAGAATACTCGATTCGTTATTGTATTTTGACAGGAAACGCAGCCATTGTTATTTCATAGCATGGCTAAAAAAATACTCGATATGTTTTTCATATATTTGGACAAGTAACCCAGGCGCTATTATTGTGACTCATTTGGCGTTATTATATGATTCAAAGATTATTTGATTCATTTTTGTATCATTTAGAGCTATGATTACGAAATTAAAAATGTTATTTTCAAAAGTACCCTATGTCGTTTCAAAAGTGCCCTATACAGTTACCAAAGTGCCCTATGAAGTTACAAAATGCCCTATACAGTTACCAAAGTGCCCTATGAAGTTACGAAAATGCCTTATGTAGTTACCAAAGTGCCCTATGAGGTTACGAAAATGCCTTATGTAGTTACCAAAGTGCCTTATGAGGTTACCAAAGTGCCCTATGTAGTTACCAAAGTGCCCTTTCTAGGTTACAAAAGTGCCCATTTATCTAGCTCCCCATCTCCCCATCTCCCCATCTCCCCATCTCCCCATCTCCCCATCTCCCCATCTCCCCATCTCCCCATCTCTCCATCTCCCCATCTCCCATCTCCCCATCTCCCCATCTCCCATCTCCCCATCTCCCATCTCTCCATCTCTCCATCTCTCCATCTCTCCATCTCTCCTCTCCATCTCCATCTCTCCATCTCTCCATCTCTCCATCTCTCCATCTCTCCATCTCTCCATCTCTCCATCTCTCCATCTCTCCTCTCCATCTCTCCATCTCTCCATCTCTCCATCTCTCCATTTCTCCATCTCTCCATCTCTCCATCTCTCCATCTCTCCATCTCTCCATCTCTCCATCTCTCCATAGGAGAAGACGATGACATACCACTAAGTGTCCTTAAATCAGCAAAGACGGCCGTCCAAAACAAGAAAGGAAAGCAACCCTTAGCTAGGGATCCTACTGTGGATGGGCTTCTCGAGCGATACCTCCTGTTTCGGCAGACTCCCCACGGGGGAGATCTGTCGGAACAACAGGCACGCGAGGATGCGGCAAAGGTAATTCACTTTCATTTTTCGGTAAAAAAAAACTTTTGAGTAGTTGAAAGGTATCACGTTCCTTTTCAGATTAAGAACATCGCCAAATCAGTCACCTCCAAACCTAACGCAACTTTGCTGGACTGTTTCGGGGACCCGGAACAGGTTTGGGACAAGTTCTTCAAGCCAAATCGCGGAAAGACCGGAGGAAAAGCAGGAACCACAATGAAAGTATATTCCAGGTCTTTGGAAGTGTTTTTAGAATGGCTCCTGGACTACCAGATAAAATACCTCGACATCCATGAAACGGTAAGTATGGGCGAAAATCTTATGTTATGAATTCACTAAGGCCCAATCAACGTGTTCTTTTATTTACAGAAAAGTGTCACTAGGCTGAGAACTATACAGTTTGCGTGGCGCAAAACGTTAAGGAAAGATTGCGCGGAGCAAAGAAATACTCAGAAGAAGAGAGATCAAATAAATCTGTTATCTCTAGAAGAGGTAAGAACATTCCATGAAAGAATTGCCTTTGTTAACCCTAACCTTAATGCCATGATGTTTCGTATTAAGGTGAAGGCCGTATTGGAGTCCAAACACGGTAGAGTAATGAGAGGAAAGCTTCAAAATGTGGCGGAAAACCCGGAGAGCCGCAGGACCATTACTCTCGAGGAATCAAAGGCTTTGACAGAATACTTAGTTTCTCTATTAGTGGTCGTATTCGCAGCAAGGTATGGTATTTATATCTATAGCACATGTTATCGTTATGAAGTAGTTAATGTTTCTTATGTAAATAGAGCGTCTCTAATTGCCAACTGCTTGCTGGAGGACTATAAGATTGCACGAACTCAAGGCAAGGTCAATGGATTCTACGAACTATCTGTCATGACTCACAAGACATCCCAGTCGCAAGGACCCCTCACGATATTCCTCGACCCAGATGTAAGTGACATTTAGAAAATCTCACATATCTCAACAGTCGTAATAACATTTATCTTTTATGTCCTTGATTCATAGACAATGGAATTGCTTGTTGCGTACAAACGATTCTTAAGACCTATTTTGCTTCAAGGCCACAAAGACTGCGAGCACTTGTTCTTGGATTCTAATGGCAAACGGGTAATAAATGATAATGATAATGATAATAATAATAATAATGATAATAATAATGATAATGATGATAATGATGATGATGATGATGATAATGATGCTGACGATGATGACGATGATGACGATGATGATGATGATAATGATGATAATGATGATAATGATGATAATGATGATAATGATAATGATAATGATAATAATAATAATGATAATAATAATACTTATAATGATAATATGTTTTCCAATTTTTTTAATAAAACTAAATATAATGTATAATGTATTGTGAAAGGTTGAGTCATCCAGAGTGCACCGGGTCATGAAGGAGTACCTCAAGCGAACCGAAGTCCCTCTGGCAAAGGGCAAAACTTTTAAAAGCACTGCGGTGCGAAAGGTACGTTTGACGGACCCTGCCCCTGCTCCTTGGGTAGAAAGAGTTAACATTGGATTTCATGTTTCTAGATGTGGGTGACTCACCTTACGTCCAAAGGCGCAACAGAAGAGCAGCTGCAAGACCTCGCCACGCTCATGAAGCACAGCAGACAAGTGCAAGGCGCGTGGTATGCCCTGACGCTTAAATCACAGCATGTGAAACGCGCCTGTCAGGCACTTTCAAAAGAGTTAAGTGTAAGTATGTAACCACAACCGACAGTCTTATTACACGACGCCTTTGCGTTGAAACTGAACTTTAAAAGGTCAAGTCCACTTAAATCATTCGTTGTTTGGATTCAGGAAGCTCAAGTCCGTCTACCCTCTCCTCCCCAAGAGCCATCGATCCCTAGCCCTAAAAAGGGGACATCAAAGAATCAGGAGTACGAGGAAGAGCACGAGGAAGAGCACGTCTAAAGCGAAGTATGCGAGTCACCGCATAGGAAGTAAGGAAGTCATTACTCAATTTATTTTAATACGATTGCATAGTAATATTCCCCATACCGTTTATCTTCAGATACCATGGAACCCGCTATCCCTGGAAGGAAGCAGATGTTAAGACCATTACCAGGGGAATGGAGCACATCCTTGCTAGTCCAAGGTTCCCCAAGGCTGGTGATATTAGGAAAGCTTTCGCGAACGGTCCATCTAATGTAAAGGCGATTTGTAATCGTTTTGACTGTGGTGACTGGAAAAGCAAGTGCGTAGAGAAAGTCAGAAATCTTTATAAAAAGCAGTAGTTGTAATTGTAATAGTTATAACCTATTCACTATGACATAACCCTAAGCATGGGCATTAGAACACGTCCTCACAATGACATAACGCAACATAAGCACAAGCAGAAGCATAAGCATAAGATAAAGGAGAATGCATTGATCCTTGTGCTTATGCTTATGCTTGTGCTTATGTTGTAGTGAGTACGTGTACAGAGATGTGAGTGGGATTGATACGCATTATGTCTGTATTTATGCTTATGCTTATGTCGCTAGTGAAAACCACGCTTAAGGATAAATAACTAAAATAAAAAACCCCGAAGAGAGAAAAAGAAAAGGAAAAGGATATTTGAGAGAAAAGAGCAACAAAACGCCATGAAGAGTTGTCTCGGGATAAAAAGTCAAATGGGAATACCGTTTTCGGTATGTTGGTTCGATTCCGACATGGCTTCCAATGAGACAAACCTAACCCTAACTCTAACCAATCTCTACCACATTCTTAGTGCAAAAAGCACTAGTACTTTACTCAAGGTCTGCAACGTTTAAAGGGAATCCATGACATTTACGGTGGCTTAATAATTTTTCCAACATTTTTATACGCCAAGTGGTCGTAGGCGACAGTGACATTGTGTCACTTATATCTCTGGACCAGATTACCACCACTGGAAAGCCCTTGACCTGATCTAGCTAACGGTACCGGTTTTGCATGCGCAATAATTACCTAAAGTTCAGTTCAGGGTTCTGTATGCTTTTCTCTTTTTTGACTACAAAATTTCAATGATCTATTAGATATTCCTAATAATATATATTGAATAGGAACCACTTTGGTTAGGTAGATCAAGGACTCGGCTAGCGATTCCAGTTATTAGTTATTACGTATCGCTAGGCATGCGCGTCGTGGACGTGACAATATCTCTAGCCGTGCCGTTTTGAACCTTAGCTGACAAAGTGATACCTAGCTGACAAAGTGATACCAAGGGGTAATGTTGAAAAATCTATTAAATATTCATGATAATCGCTAATGAAATCCAGCCACGTCTATCGTGCTCTTCAAATGATGCGCTATCTATTGGTGGTCTCGGTGGACGCGAACCTGCCTTGTGTACCACTACCAAGTTACGGTCCAAAAGGGGTATCGCCTTGGCACTTGGTACAATTGTGGTATGGAGGTCTATCAAAATAGGTATGGGGAATCCGGGAAAGCCATAAGTGATTGACGTGATTGAGTAGTTGTCGTAAAGTTCACCTACTGGGCAATATTGTCTAGGAGTTTGATTGACATCCTATGTATATTCAATGAGATATGGACGTGTAAACCTTGACGTGACATTTAGGGTCACCTGCTACCTAGCTGACACAATGAGACCAAACCCTGTAAATTTTTGTGTCACCTATATCTCTGGACACCTTTGTTCGATTTTCACCATTGACGAGATCTAGCTAATGGTTGTACTTTTGAGTGGTCACGTGTTCAATGCGCATGCGTAATAACCGCGTAAACGTAGAAGCGGCCATTTTTCTTTGGAACAAAAATTCAATAAAAATCTATTAATAATTTATAATAATATCCACGGACTTCAAACTACATCAGTCGTGTGCCCCGAGGACTCAGCTACACAGTCCAGGTGATAGATGTCGCATTTCATAGCGCATGCGCGTCCTGCACGCGACCTAAAAAGTGACCCTTCTTTAATAATTTATTAAAAATTCAGAATAACCGCTAATGACATCCAACCACCTCAGTCGTGCTCCCCGAATGCAGGGCTATCTATTTCAGGTATTGGTGGTCACCTGCCGTATCCCAGAATACCTTTTCTGATCACGTGAATTACGTCCATTTTTACAAAGAATGTATGGGATGACAAAGTGATACCTTTTCCTGACAAAGTGATACCTTTTTTGGACCAAATGATACCACTCGCTGACAAAGTGATACCCTTTCCTGACAAAGTGATACATTTTGCTGACAAAATGATACCTGGTTCTGACCCTAATCATGCAGTCAGATGAGTAACTTTTTGCCTTTTTTTGCCTACCAATAAATTACCACAGACTCAGCCACATATTTTCAAATGTCCACACTACTGAATTTAACAAGAAAATAGGAAAGAAAACCTAAAACACACACTCCCCTTCGTCAAGGCTTGGGCAGTTGCGTTACACCAAACCAACCAAAAACCAAAGGTGCTGCAGATTGTATATCAGTCGAGTCAGTACTGAATGCTTCAAATTCTAAGTTATTCAGACATTTTCAGTTAAAGGCCCAAACCTTTAAAGTGCCCCTTGGACGAAAAATGCTATCTTTTCGTACAAACTTGAAACTTCGTCCAAATAATCCATACTACCCTATTAATCACCTGTAGAAATTTTTTCTTCATATTCCGACGGGAAGTTTGAACATTTTGCGTTTTTACTACCGGCCGCCATTAATTTTCTTGATCAATGATTTGGCTCAGAAGACTGGGGATGAGTGAGGGCTATGACGTCATTTACTCTACTCATTCCAAAACACTCGTGGCTAATCAGTATACAAACTCTGTCAAACTTTCGTGTTATAGTTACAAATAATTTCTAGAGAGCTCACGGCGAGTAAAATGCCAGCAAATCGCTGTGTGGTTTTTGGTTGTAATAATTTCGCCAACAAATCGAATGGTATATCGTTGCATTATTCGCCGAAAAACAAGCAAGACAGCGACAAATGGAAAAGGTTTGTGCGTCTTCACAGGGCGAACTTCAACCCGCCAGGAAGATTCGTTGTGTGCTCCCTACACTTTGAAGAAAAGGTTTTCGCAAGGGCACTACATATCGAGGGAATGCAAAGACGTTTGCTTCCGAGAGCAACTCCAACGATCTGGCTTTCAGAGCAGCAACAAGAAACTTCTGTCAGTGACAGAAGCCGCCGCCACGTGAGTATAACTAAAACTTTGTTTTTCTTCTTTGCGTTATCAATTATCCGTAAATGAAACATTTTTTTGACATGTCACAAAAGTAAAAAAAAGCATCTGCTTATTCGTCAAACCAATCAAAGCGTTACATGTGAACGACGGCCTTTACAAGAAAACTTGTTTCTAGACAAACATGTCGCGCGGCTGCTTCAAAAATTCACTAGTGCGGCATATCAAAGTAGCAATTATTCGTCGGCGTTTTTATTTTGATTGTGGAACAATTGCTTCAATGAATTGGCCTCGTTGAAAATGGAAGTATTTTTTGAATGTCTTTTTCAGGCCCTCAAAAACATCCTTCAGCCTGCTAAAAATGTTGAAGAAGAAGCTGAACAAATGGCTGCTAATAGTCACCTAGAAGTGGACGAAGTTGAAGGCCGAAATGACCAGGAGTCGCCCCAAAATGAACAGCAACAAAACCTCGGGTTGGACTGCGAAAACAATACCAGAATTGAGAGTACACATGAAGAGGTAATGATCATATACATAACTTTTTTGATTTTGCAACAACAAAAAATGAAAACTACAGCGTAGGTATATTAAGGCTCAGCTACATTGTTACTCTGTTATAGTGATACTTATTATGAACGACCTGAATCAATTCTTGCTTATCATTTTTAGGAACTTCTGGTCCCAAGCACAACAAGCAAGTCCACATCGTGTGAGGAATGTGTGTACTTACAAACAGAAGTCTTGCAACTTAAAGCAGACTTAAAATCCATGAAGACACAGGTGAAAAAGTTGGAGAGAACAGAAAGTCAGCTGCTTGCTGCTCTTGAACAAGCAACTAAAAAGTCTACAGTGTTTTCACAAGGTAAGCTAGAGGTTATTGTCATAAAAAATATTAATAAATATTACATAATAATGATGATATAATGACAACGATGAAAGTATATCAAAGAAATATAAATTTATTTATCTTTTTTGCACAACATTTTAAAAATAGGATGTCAGACTGATAATTACAATCATGAACCTGAATCTGATGATGAAGAAATGGACATTGAGGAGGAGGATATCTGTGACCCTGAGTGGCAGGAAAAAGTACAGAGGGAAGTTGACAAAGTCTTCAACCAAGACAATGAAGTGGCCATGGAGGAGGAACCTGTCATTGCCAATGATGGCAAGTACAATGAGCTGGGTGAAGACAATCCAGAATATAGTAACCCCGAGAGTGACAATCTTGACCCCAGGTAACTACAAGCACAAACTGCGCTAAGCAAGGTTGATAAACCACATCATTCATAATAATATAATATATAAAATGTATTAACTTTCATCAATCATACTCGAGTGCTTGCACTGATCCTGTGAATTTCACTTGTTGCTGAATGTTTTATGCAAGCACTCAAAGCAACACTCTATGGTAGCCCCAGAATGATTTCAGGGGGGGGGGGGGCAGGGCTTTTACCTTGAAAAGGCATCACAGTGTTTATATATATATATATATTTTTTTTCCACTTCAGATTGACCACAGAAGGAAAAGATTGTAGAGAGCAACCAAAGTGTATTGTGTTTCTATCTAACCTGCTCTTGTTATTTCAATTTTGCCACCTGTGTTGTCACCCCAAGCCATCAATTTCCACGAAACAGACTGGGACAATGATAACTGTCACTACACTTTGCAGTAAATGCAAAAAGACCAGCACTTGGCTTAGTCAGCCCTTAATATTGGGAAAATTCCCAGCCGTAAACATTCTTTTAAGTTTTGGCATTTTGACAGCTGGGGCCTCCATCAGGAAAGTGCTACTGGTGCTGAGGCACATCAACGTAATGGTCTATAATGAAACGACCTACTATTATCATCAGAGACATTTGTTAATACCAGCAATTGTCTCATTCTGGCGGCAGTACCAACCAGGTCTAATAGACAAATTAAATGGGGTAGAAGTGGATTTGGCAGGAGATGCTCGCCATGATAGCATGGGACACTCGGCCAAATATGGCACTTATACTATCTTCTGTTGTACGTTGGGCCTCATCATCAACATAGTTCTCATTCAGGTGAATTTTGATCACATTTATAATTTGTAACTACAGGGACAGATTGGGGGGGAGGGGATATAGCTTATATTTTTTTTACTAAGTTCCACTTAGTTCCACTTCTAATTCTTATTGTTGTTAATATTATTACTATAACATTGCTATTATTATTAGTACAGCTAAATGTAATAACAACAATAGTAAAAATATAATAACAATTTTAAAGGGAATATTTGTTTTCTGTTAGTGGCCATTTATTATTAGACTCATGATTTTATTCTTACAGGCAAATGAAGCTGGAAGCAGTTCCCAAATGGAATTCCTTGGCCACCAAAGGTCCATTATGTACCTCCTCACCACAGGAATGCTGATAAAACAGTTCATATCAGACCGTCACACATCTATCACCAAATGGATGAAAGAAGAATGTCCAAAATTATGCAAAGACAATGGAAAGCCTACAATCTGCCATTACTTTGATTTATGGCACATAGCAAAAAGTATGTGGTAGTGTATAGTACACATACCTATATTGTGTTGGCATTAACTGTTGTTTCCATTTCAAGCCAAATTTATTTCTTGTTCTTGTATTTATGAAAACTTGTTTTTTTAGAAATACAGAAAATCATCACCAAACTTGCCAAAGAAAAATCATGTGAAGTAATAGGTCGTTGGCGTAAAGCATGTGTTCGTCATTTTTATTGGGCAGTAATGTCAACACCAGCGCATTTAGGTGCAGTCAAGTTGGCAAAATTCCAAGCCTTCCTCTATCACATCATCAACAAACACACTGGCCTGCCAAACCAACTGTTCAATAAATGCACACATGGAATCCTAGCTACTCCTAGAGTGTGGCTCACTAAAAGTAAATATGACAATGCTATTTTTAATGTAACTTATGATGAAATTATCCATGCTATAATTTAAATAGACCTTATGATGAAATTATCCATGCTATAATTTGAATATCACTTCCATAGGTTCAGAGGCATATGAAAAGATATTTGAAAAACTCACCAAAGTCAGTCTAAGCAAAGCAATCAAAAATGCTTCTCCCATTGCACAAACAAGCTCCCTAGAAGGCTTTCACTCTGTGGTCAACCAGTTTGCGCCAAAGATGCTGTCATTCTCTTATTTGGGCATGTTTAGTAGGTAAGTTACTTGTTTGTTGACAGTATTTGTACATTGATGCTCCCTTACCAATGACTTGCACCTTGTTGCAAGAAGTTTGTCATATGAAAAATGAGCAGTAGCATGTATATTTAATTTAGTGAAAAGAAATAATGAAGAGATAAAAGACTTTTCATGTCTTTCTTTTATCATTTCATTCATGCTTCTGCAGGTAAGAATACATTTTCACATATGATGTTTTTCCAATATAGGTTTAAACGCACTCCACCAATACAAAACACTGAAGTTTGTCCTTCCTTTACAGCAATAGCTAAAAATAACAAAAGGAGAAACTAAAATGGTTAAATGTACTTCCTTTCAGGACAATACTAGCTGCCCTTCACTTTAACTATAATTGTGACAGAGAATCAAAAATTGATGATCATGGAGATAAGAAGTTGAAAGTAGTCTATGCCAAATACAAGAATGGGGAAGGGACAGTTCGTGAAGTGAGAGTACCCCAGAATTATGGTAAGTACAAAGTATTTTAAATCTGATTTTTCCCATGAACTAGAACAAGTGCAAAAAAAAAAAACTTTTTTCTAGGAGGTCGCAGTGAGAAAAACAGAAATAGTTCAGTGGAAAAGTTCTATACCAACTCCACAAAAAGTAAATAACTTGTAATGCTCTATCAATGAAATAGTTCTTAGGAAAAAAAATGAAATAAGTAAACAAAGTTGTAAACTTTTTCAAAATCTGTACTATAAGAGAAAAAATGTCTCAAACTTTATTCATATTATTTCAGACTATGTGGACGATATATTCAAATGCCTGGTTGAAACACCTAGAGCTGATCTTAAACAGTTGAGAATAGAGCTGGAGGAGAGTGTGCCAGAACCTATGCATAGTATGTTGGAAAAAGAAACAAAGGAAGAGGCAATTAACAAGCATCAAAACAGAAAAGGAAAAGAAACACAACTTGTCCCACCCACATGTACAGGTAATATATTCGTATTTCTAGAATAACATGACTGTTCAATATTAAAAAAGGTGAAAATTTGCAAAGTTAGAATCACACTTGCATAAAAATGGTAATAGAATAGTACCTCACATGGAAGGTTTTGTAATTGTTGAATGAATAATGTCTCTGTATTCCCTAAGGTTCTTATATAATTTTATTTCAGAGGAACAATTGCAAAACTTGACACAAGAAAGAAATGCTGCACGAAATGACAGAAGAGCACCTCACTGCAGAAAATGCAGGCAACCAATGAAGGGCCATGACAAAGAGGAATGCAACCGTTTATATAACCAGTAGCATATGAAGTAATCGTAAAAAATCATCAAAAAAATGTTGAATACCATTATGAATTTGCTTATGGATGTCAGATTCTTGAAAGATTTATTACTCACTATCTTACTATTGTTCATAGGATTCGTTTTAGTTTCAGTTCATTCATCTGATTGTTCTTCACTTTCCGACTCTTCGTCTGACACTACTTGTCCTTCGTCTTCTTCCAGGAAGCCTTTATAACTTCCATCTTCAGATGGAAATGCTCTTCGTATGCTATTATAAACACAACAGGGCAGAGGTAGTCTTTTTGAATTGCCAGTGAAATCCCATATGAATCGAAAAAATTGTCTGTATGCAACAGATCGAAGAAATCTGAAAGATAAAGGAGTATTTATTAAACATTTTGATTTTTTCATAATCAATTCAATTACGATACAAATTTCAAAATAATTATATACTATGCTAGGTGTATTAGCATATTGAATGCAAGTATAGGTAGACCGAGTACAAAATCTAAGAAGTACTGGGCCAAAAAGTCTACTAGCTATTATTCATTTTCATATAATGCATATGCTGGATTAATTCAGTCCCAATGAAATAATTGGTTCTGGGTATGATTCGTATTATATTATTTGGGCTTTTGCCAGCTATTCTTATTACTGTATACATAGTATAACAAAATATCGGAAATATTCTGTTAATCCTGGAGCCTGAAGAGACCTCAATAAAGCTCAATCAATACTTACTCTGATTCTTTAGCAAAGCCCTTTTCTCTAAGAATAGTATAACTCCTGTTCCTTCTTGTCTTCAGTCCCACTGCAGCGGTTTCCAGAACATACTTGTCTAGACACACAGATTCAAAGCCAGGGTGACATGTAATACATTGAACTTGTTGATCCAGTTCATTCAGTTTGTCCATGCATCTCATGATGTCATTGCAACAAAAGCACTCTTCTTGCTTTGTTACTAGAGTTAGGCAACAATTATAACAAGTGCACCTAGGTAAATAAAACAAAGATCGTATCAAAACAAATGTACCTATATATCCTTATAGAAATATCACGAAACTCGGATTTTCTTCATCATAATTTGCACTTGTCCTTTGAATAAAAAATGTTCAAATGAGAGCAACATCACCTAACACAAACAAAGAATCCACTAGTTTGTTTTTTAAACAACTCAAGAAAGCTTAGAACATACAGATTGGCTCTTGTTTTTATACGCGTTCCTTAATCTTCCGATGAAAATTTGTTTGCTGCTTCTGCGTATTCTCGAAGACGTCTTAACTTCACTTGTGATTTGTCCTTGCTTAATTAAAGTTTTAAGTTTCTTACCATTGCCTGGACTCCCCACAAAATCTTCTTCTTAGCATCTCTTCTTCTTCGAGCTCGATTCTGGATTGCTCGTTGAACTCAGCGATCTCTTCTTCGTTGGCAATAGGTTCGAGCTCTTCACAGTCGTATATCTCGAAGCTGTTGACATTTTCCATGTTTTTGAAGCAACAGAAAGGTCGACAAGGAAAATATCGTACTCGGTCGCTGATATGAGCGTGAAAACTTTAAAAAAATCTACATTAAACTAGCTTCTAACTTCTCTAACTTTACGAAGAAACAAGAGGAAAGACGCCAGCGTTTTGGAATGAGTAGAGTAAATGACGTCACGAGAACACCGCTGACCGAAAATAATCCTTTTGGCCGTGTACTGAAAAATTAATGGCGGCCGGTAGTAAAAACGCAAAATTTTCAAACTTCCCGTCGGAATATGAAGAAAAAATTTCTACAGGTGATTAATAGGGTAGTATGGATTATTTGGACGAAGTTTCAAGTTTGTACGAAAAGATAGCATTTTTCGTCCAAGGGGCACTTTAAAGGGCATGATACATTCTCCAAATTTACTCACGCAAAAAATCGCTGCTGATGGATTGTTATTAGCCTGCAGAGCAACCGTTCTTTTGATAGCAGAGGGGACGAATCGGGGTTTTGGGGTTCCTGTTTCGACCAAGGGCCCGCGAAGAAAATGTGACCAGGCAAAAAAAGGAAACGTGAAAGGAGGGAGAGGGAAAAGAATGGAACACCTGCCAGCAACCCTTGTTATTTTGAAGAACTCGTTCATGAAAGAACGAAGGCTTATAATTTCTTATTTCGGCCTGTCCCGTGATAAGGCGGACGACTCTGAACAGTTTAGACAAGGGAATATGAAATAAGAGAAGGAATCCCCGTGCCCCAATCATGTGCACACTTTGATACTATCTTTAGAATCCATTCTATTTTTCTGTCATTACCATGCCCACGCGATAATCATGCTTGCTTTCCGGATCCGGTAAAATCATAAACAAACATTATGTAACCTTGCGGCAAGCAAAGCGAGCAGTAGCGGTGTTATTTTTGTTCACGAAAAAGACTTTAGAGTAGAGAAAGCAGGAAGATGGAGTAAAAGGAAGCTTGATAAATGGACATGGCTAGTGTTACACAAACGTTCAGGTGATGAGGAGAAGAAACGTGTCGAGGATACGCCTGAAACAGAAACCGATGACCTTGATGAAACTAGCAGCGATGAAGAAAGTAGCGAAGAAGAAACCAATGACCACGAAGAGAGTGAAGAAAGTGAAGAAAGTGAAGAAAGTAAAGAAAGTGAAGAAAGCGACGAAGATAACAGCCATACCGCTAGAAATACTGCCACTCAGAAGAAAAGAGCAACTGTAAAAAAAAAAGCTCCGCTGGCAACACAAAGACAAAAGGGACCGGAAAGACAAGGAAGGGTAATTTTTTGACGGAAGAAAGAATTCTGCTTTGCACTAGGAGAGGAAAAGGAAAGACTGAAAACTTGTATTGTAGAAAAGTTAAACTCTGCCCAGGATATCAATTTCAAGTTTTTTTGCATCGCTTTGCTGGAGCAAGTCTGTTTGGGATGATGGAAGTGAGGCAAAGTCCATTGCAAGTAAGGATTATATTACAAATTACATTATCACTTCAGAATCCCAGACAAGAATTTATGGTGCGTGTCTTCTACTTCCTTTTCACCCCCTTCCTGAAGTTTTAAAAAAAGTAGCCTAACAACCGGCTCTCTGGGGATCTCTGGGGGAAAAGCTGACTCACCAGAAATATGGGATATTTTCTATCGGCCAATCATAAGTTAAGAAAGACAATATGAATATTATTTCAACCAATCAGCGCGCGGTTTATGCTCGTCTTGTGGTCCAAGCCAAAAGCCAAGACTTGCGAATAATTCAAAATGGCGGATCGAAGAATCTTTGCTTTGTAGTTTTTTGGTCATAATAATAATAATTTCATAAACGAGAAACTGCAAGAATCTCTTACTAGATTTTCAGGAGTATTTAAAGAGATGTTTTAAGCCGAAGCAAGAAGGAAATATGAACAAAAATACACAAAAGATGAGCTTATATCCTTGCAAAACATCATATCTCCCGACCACATAAATGAATCAAATTGTTTGACTATTAAGTCAGATGGCCAGACGAAAGCAATGTCATATTGTCATATCCGGCCTAGTTTACAACTTACAGTTAGCTATTTTTAATGAACTGTAATTAAGGAATAAAAGTTTTAAGTTGCACAGTATTGAGCTTTCCAAATTGAAAATAATTGAATTAAAATTATATTTCGTTATGTGTTTATTAGGTAAACTAATAATATCTTAACTCTTTCCCGTTCACGCTCAGTAAAATCAGACGAATTCGTCTGATGACGTCACAATCGGACAAAATCGTCGGATCTCATCGAAAATCCACGAAAATCGATAACTGGCCTTCGGAAGAATTAAACAAATCACCGGCTTCGTTTCAGAATCCCCGAGTAATTATTGACTCTGTTTTTGACCGGCGAACTCCGAAAGATTTCGTTGCAGCGTGACGCTCGAAAATGGCGTCTCAACAAAGCGAGCGAGAGCCTTTAAGTTTGATATTGACAGAGAGGAAGTGCTTTCTTTTATCATGGATGATGCCCTTAGTGATGATAGCAGCTGTGGAGGACTTTCTAGTTCAGAAGAATCGGATTTGAACCGAGAAATACTCGCTGAAAGTGAAGAATCGAGGTGAGTGAAAACTGTCACGAAGCGTGTTTACAAATTATAACATTTAGATTCATGTAAACCTACAAAAAAGCACATTTATAACACCACATAGACAACCAAAACAGTGTTTTTGCCACACTCATATACTTATTCATAAATTTCTGACAATCTGTTGCCAAGGAATTAATTTTTTTACGAATGAAATTTCCGTTGAAGCGGTTAGCACTTCTTTGTCAATTCGGTTTCCATGACAATTTAGATGCTGTTTTTTAAATTTGATTTTTTCGTGGCTTAGACTCTGAACGTTTTACACATTGTATGCCGAATCTCTTCTAGAATCACTTTTTTAATTTTGATTGAATTTCATAAGAAAAGATTAAAAATTAACATATTTTGTTTTATAAAATGCTTTTGAAGAACTTGATCGATGCACATCTTTTACGTTTCATAATCTGGTGTTATTTTCCTTTTCTTTATTGATTTTTCAATTTATCATCTTTTCTAAGCAGTCTATTAGACCATATAATATAAAGTCAAATGGCTTATTTTATTGAAAATAAGTTCAACTAATACTTTACTATAGAATTTACAACAGTAATGATCATGATTATGGACAACAGGAGACGGATTCACCACCACCAGACTCAGATTCCTCATCAGGTGAGGAAAGTGATCCAGACTTCAATGTTCCCCTTTCTGCTGTGCATTCTTGTAGACCTATTAGAGCTGGTGCTGTTGCACGAGTCGGTGCTGTTAGACTAGCTGGTGTTGTTAGATGAGCCCGTGCTGTTGGACGAGCCGGTGCTGTTGGACGAGCTAGTGCTGTTGGTAGAGGAGTTAGTGTTGGCAGGCCCCATGGTGCTGGTAGAAGAGTTGGTGTTGTTGGCAGGGCTCGTGGTCAAAGAAATGTCAGGAGAGGTGCTGTTGGAGTTCAGAATGCTGTTCAACAAGGAAAAAAAAGGCTATGACCTCACAGACACTAGCAATATATTACCACCCTTTGCACCTAGACGGCCACCTGGCTTACACTCAGACCAGCCATATCTGAGAAATACTTTAACCACATCGATTGAATTTTCCAGCTGTTTTTTACAACTGATATGACAAATGATATATGTATGCTCACTAACAGCTATGCATATCTAAAGATAGCAGCTACTGGAGTACAACAGTCTTACACTAGGCCAGATGGCAGCTGGCTGGATACAAATCCAGGTGAAATCAGGAAACTAATAGCTGTCCTCATCTATTTTGGTCTTGTCAAAGCTAGTACTTTTGACAGATATTGGAGCACAAAGACACTATATCATGGTCTTTGTGCCAGGGCCTTTATGCCTATCAACAGATTCAAAGCTCTTATGGCTATGCTCCATATAGTCAAGACTATCACCACGACTAGTCTTATATTCTGATTCAGTTTCCCCACATTGTGCCATAAGAAACCTTTTATCAATTGGCTGTATATTTATGAACTAAAATGTTTACCTTCTTTTACCTTTTTGCATTGCAGGTTTGTTTGCCTAAGAAACACTAAGGAAAACCGTAAGCAATGTTGAAAACGAAGTGTATTGTTCTACATATCTTATTGCTTTTGTGAATAAGGATGAAAAAAATGGTGTATTTGTTTTGTACAAATAGAGTATTAGCATAAGCATGTACAATATTAATTAATGCCACATGCTACTCATGACTCGTAGGTATTATTACTCGTATTAGTAATATTAAGGGCAGGAGACAGGCTTTATTATATTAAAAACGGCTCAAGAAAGAATAATTTCTGCATTAATACAATTTAGTAGTTAAAATTGCATTAAGTGAAATGATTGGATACCAAAAAAAGACATTAAATAAATGGACGCACAGGAAACATGTTTTGGCCAGTTTTGCATGGCCAAAACCATATCACGAAAAATATAATATCTCTTTGAAAATTGAGAACTTTGTCTTCAAACTTGGTGTGCTTATTCTTGATGAAATTATCAAGCTTTTTTGTAAAAGAAATTTATCCAGCTCTGTAAACCCAAGAAACTAGGGGAGTTTTAAGGAAAAAATTACTGCCTTAAGAGTTAATTATGCTAAATTATGCTAATTAATTCAAAAATCTTTTTCTAGTTAAGAAAGTTGATTATTTTAAGAGGAAATTTAATCAGCTTTAATTTGAGGTATCTTACACTACATGCCTCAAAATATTTTAAACATAAAATTGAACTTAAATCCTTCCATTTTACCCCCATTTTTGCAAGAACAGGAAAGAGTTAATCTTAATGAATTGATTTTGCTGTAAAACTCCCAAATTTAGAAAAACATTAAGACTGGAATCCAGGCGAAGAGCAACCACTGTTAAGCTTAATTCCCATTTAATGTTTTATTTTTATTGTCTATAGCAACCAGATCTAAATTTAATAATAATAATTTAATAATCCCATATCAACAAGACCTGTCCAATTAAAAAAAAATATTGGACAGGTTACCTATATGGGATTAATTAAAAGCTATATAATTATTATATACTTGTGTAACCTATCAAATCATTAAATATTACAGATGAATTCCAGCAAAGATATTCAATTTATTGTGCTTTAATTTGTTCAATGTGCAAATATGTGAGATGAATATGTTTATTATCTAGTAAATTATCATTATATAGAGGATATTACATGGGCGCGCGGAGATACGAAATTGATCTTCGAGTGTTGAAAAGATCTCTCACGAAGATAAATTTCGTATCTCCAATCGCCCATGTAACATTCTGATTATTATATATTTATCCATTAAATCAACTTAACAAGTTTTTTTATCATTATTAGAAGTTTTTATTCATAAACTAATAGCTTAATTACACATGGTAACGATATTTTCACAGGTGAAAAGGAGAAACATAGGTATTTTATGGATAATTAATTGATACATTTAATTATTAGGAGGACTAAAGGTGGTCTTCAATGGTCTTCATATTCAATGGTGATTATGACAATGATGAAATTTTGAAGCAGTTTCTTATATCCTTGGAGTTGATCGGAGATGATGAGTTTGACGAGTGCACCAAAAAGAGAATTTTCCAGGAATTGTTGATCAAATTGTGCGGTACAAGGGTATTTGTGAAAGGTATGAAGGAAAATGAACTAGAAGCAGAGAATAAAGTGTGTGATGTTGACAGTAGTATAAGGGATAAGTTAAAAGGGTATGTACAGTTAAGTAAAAGGTCTCAAAAGGAAAGGAAAAATCCAATAAGGAAATACACAGCAAGCGGAAGAATTATTTATTCACTAAAACAAAAACAAAAGATAACGAATTTCTGGCTTAGAGCGTTAGGTGTGTATCATGATTATGAGCACAAACATTATGTCTGAACATTATAACATTAGGTCATCTGTATACCTCTTAATCACCAGGATTCAAAAATGCATGTATTTTTATTTCCATATGACTGTACATCTTGTTAAATAGAATTAATTTGTTATGAGTTTGGGTATAATACATTTAGGCTGTATCCATGGAGGGTGTATTAATTAGATTTCATGTACATGCTAAAGACAATAAATAGTGAAATATAAATATAAAATGTATTGTCTCATCTGTATATTATAACAACAAGATAATAACCCTTCTTAAATACTGGAAATGATTTAGGTGCCCAAAACATTCCAGATCTCCAGTAGCATGCATATTTGCTTCAAATACAATCATGCGTAACCACTAGATTTATACAACTAGAATTATTTGCATCAAAAAAGTTCAGCCATGTGATTGGATTTGTTATAATATTTATGAAAACTGTGTTTATACCAGTTCACTAAATTGTCAGGCGTTCCTCCTACACATACAAGTGCTCAATTTTGACTATGTTTTTGTGAGTCAACTATAATGAATTGACCCTCACCAGATACTAGTACAACTATTGTAACACCTTCTGTGATTAAGACACCAGCCATTTCAGTTATGATTACCAGATGTGGCTTCGTTGATAACAGCAATAAGTGGAGTGAAATCCTGATTTAGGCAATTACATACATTCTCTTCTTAAGATGATAGCTGTAGCTATTTAGCAAAACTTACGAAAGTATCTTCAACGTCAAGAAATGCAGCCTGCCCTTCAAATACCATATCATGAAGAGTATTGCCATCTACAATGCAATTAACAACAGTTAAGCCCCAAAGCATAGGTAACTGATTGGCAGTGATTGATGGGAGATTTTTCTTGATAAAACAACAGAATTGCTATTATGGTACATGCATTGCTCCCTGTTCTCTCTCCTATTGTCCACTGCGATATTGAACCACAAAATTCAGTAACATTTAGGTTGAAAGGTCTACTGCGCCCCCCAGTTTGTGTGTCTGTGTAATGCGAAATTTGGAGATTATTGCTGGGAACCACAGACTGATCGCAAAATCCTTTTGCTGAGTCTGTTCACCTATCAACCTCAACTCTGCTTCGAATTCTAGCTAGCTTACTCCTGTAGTTAAGAGCTGGTAGGTGGTCACCAGCACCAAACTCCACGGCACTACCACTACCAGGACCACAAGTAAAAAAACCATTCAGTATATCTGAGGAAGGAGCAAACCATTATTCATAACAGGTCCCATGTCTAAAGAAGTACAAAAATGTATAAACAAGATGCATTTTAAAAACCTTCAACAAGGGTGGATGGTGGGGGGGGGGGGTTAAAGGCAAAGGGGGTGGGGAAAGGCAAAGGGGGTCTGTTTTATTTGATTAAAGTAACGCAGGATTTTTAGCCCCTTTTTTGTAGCCCCCTTATATATTTATCAGCTCCCCTTATATTTTTGGCTGGATCTGCCCCTGTACAGTCATTACAGTATAAGTAAATAAGTTAGTTTCTGCAGTTTCACCAATTTTCTTCAGCTTGTTGAATGAAAGGCATGTAGCAACCTACTTCCGGTTGCGTGATCATCACGTATGTAGGCGTGCCATTGTTCTCTCTTCTGCTCGCTTAATCCAATTATTTTAAAAGGTGGGGTGGCAGTGTGTTTACACAGCGATGACAGATGCAGCACCAACCCTACTGTACGAACCACTTTCGAGCCTAGACATTGGGTAACCCGATCTCCCTCGGCCCCGAACGCTAGTAATTCGAACCGGAAGACGTGACTACCAGATTACGGACTCCATAACTTAATACACTACAGGACACTAGAGGTTAAGTACCATCGATCAACTACAACACGCTATTACCACACACACTAAAATCCCCACTCTCATTCGACAACGTTTACTCAAAGGAATAATTCCAAAACTATAATTCACCTCGCCTACTGGTAAGGCAGCTAACAACATTGCTGGAACTACTATCCACTCCTTTTTAGGTATGTGTACTTCTTTATAGACAAACGATAGATAGATACGTTTGGCCCGAAACCCTCGTGGCATGGTATATAACAATTCATGTATGCCAACAACAGTGGTGAAAGGTCAGCGCGCTAACCACTATAATTAACCATGCCAGTTATTGAAGATGAAAATGCATGAAAACAGATCTGTAAATATTTGGATATAATGGATAACAGTTTTAAGTACTGATTTGTCCTTATTATTGGGAATTATATTGCGTTCAATACACACTCGTTATCGATCTATCCTGTAACTGCTCAGCTCAGTATGGTAAGAAGACGCCAACCTTTAGGTTGACATATTTACGCCCATAATGTAATTATTAATAAAAGAACCTTACTATGTATTTACAAGTCTCGAACCAGTTTTATTTCACACTGATACTGGTATTAATTACTGTCTCATATTTAATTCCAGGAATTGGTTTGGGCCATGGAACCCTTCTGCACTGTTTGGAAAGAGTATTGAAAAACCAGGCTGCATTGGAGAGGTGGAGGACATGCCGATGTCTAGTAATCGACGAAATATCAGTGGTCAGCAGGCCATTGTTTGAAAAGCTAGATTTCATTAGTAGAAATGTCGAAATAACTTAAGCGTTCCCTTTGGTGGAATCCAGCTGGTGGCAGCCGGATACTTTTTTCAGCTACCTCCCGTAAGTTCCTTTTTGAGCCCCACCAAAGAGGATTTTTGCTTTAAATCTCGTCTGGATTGAGACAATACAATGCCACGTTGCCTTGACCGAAATCAATAGGCAAAACGATATGCGTTTTGTTTCTTCTTTGACTGAGGAGGCAATGGACTTTCTAAGGTCCCTACAAAGACCTATTATAAATGAGCAGGTTTGCAAAACTCTTTTCACCACAAGGTTAGACTGTTTTCTTTTCAATGCTCACAAACTTGCCGAGCTTGAAGGCAAAGAGTTTCAGTATAGAGCAAAGGATCAAGGAAATCATCGAGAGGTTTTAGAAAGACAATGTTGCGCTGCGAAAGAGCTGAGTTTGAAGCTTAACGCACGAGTGATGCTCTCGAAAAAGCTAAGCAAAACACTTGTCAATGGAATGTGTGGAAAGTTTATCTCCTTTGTGCAAAGTTAACCCACAGTGAAATTTGATAACGATCAGATAATTATGTTAAAAGAGACCACATTCACTGCCACACATCCTAAAAACGGTGAAATACTCGCCACGAGAGAGCAGGTTCCGCTACAACCAGCATGGGCGATAACTGTTCACAAAAGTCAGGGGATGACAATCCCCGATCTGCGAGTGTCCCTGACAGGGCGTTTTGAGGCAGGACAAGCTTATACGGCCCTGTCTAGAGCTATTTCAAGCCAAGGATTACAGGTTTTGCGACTTGACACAACAATAAAGTCAAATAAGCCATATGCGGAAGTAACCATTTTTTACGATAAGAACGTTGTTGCAGCTAGATATTACAGGATTCCGGATAACCTCGTACCTCTTCGAAACCTGCCTGCTAACACAGTTGAAAGTATGACAACCGAAGATGTTGAAGAACCTCCTGTCGAACCAGTTTTGTTTCTAGAAGATGCGGAATTTGAAATGCTACCCCTTAACGCCCTCAACGATTTCTACTTTGCACTTGTATCACCCCCAGCGATGACTGAACAGTGCAAACAAGATTGTGCCTTACTTCTTGACAGAGAAAATGAAGGGAACTCATTTTTCCATTTTTCCTATCTTGGTTGTGGTCACAACTATTCCATCACTTAAATTTGGATTCCATGGACGATTCAGTGTTAAAAAGCAAAGATGTCTGGGAAATTAAATTTTTGCATCGCCTTATGTCATCAGATGAACTATTGAGAAACTGGGTAAGTTATCAACGTTGTGCGTGCGAACTACTTACCGACCCTAACAATGAACAGCTACAGTTTGTCAAGTTTCCAAAGAGATTTTGGAATGTTCATGGCACAGCATGGATTAGCAAGAGCTTAACAAGCAAGAGGTCAAATTTTAGGATCCAATGACAACGAAAAAGAAAAATGGCAAAGATGCATGATATCAACATAAATTCAAAAATAAATGCTGGATGATTTTTATATCAAAAGCAGCCTCAATCAGCCCATATTTGTCTTGCAAAAATCAATAGGTTAGTTGGCACTTAACATAAACAAAATTCATTTAGAGCATGACGACCCAATAATTGCCGGCCTATTACAAAAACATGAAACTTGGAAGGAATTGAGGTAAAACTTCTGTTAAACTACCTTTCGAGATATATACAAGATTTCAGCACCATAACATGCCCAATAAGACAGCGTACGAAAGCAAACACTGCCCATAGTATTCGGCTGTATACACTTTCACATGTACAAATATATTCGAGAATTTGAACTTGAAACTGACCATCGACCACTGGAGCATTTCTTCACATCAAAGTTCCGCAACGGAAAAACGCCATTTGCAATAATCGAAAGATGGCGATTACAACTTCAAAAATATAATTTCATCTACAGAACAGGAGCAGAATATCTAGCAGATCCATTATCAAGGCTACCCAAAACACATTTCGGCAAGCCAAGCTTCAGATAAGCGTGTGCAGAGAAATATGTCCATTCTCTTGTACAAGAGATGCCGCCAAAAGGTATAACAATACAAGATATCTATCAGGCCCCTCTTGAAGATACTGAATTGACAGCAATCCCTAACAACCTGAGAAACAAACAGCAGCACAAGATCCCGCAACCCTTCAAATCAGTTTTTAATGAATTTTGCACCACAGATCAAGATATCCTACTACGAAGGACCCGTATTGTCCTTCCACAGAACTCAGACAAAAAGCCATAAAACTAGCACATGAAGATCGTGCTGATATGACAAAGTATAAGCAGCGGATCAGTTCTATGTTATGGGGGCCCAAGATGGATGAAGAGATTGAAGAACATGTTAAATGTTGTTATCCTTGCTTCAGCCCCATATGGTTGGCGGAATGGTGCAAAATTCAACGAATGTAAACACGTTCAAAATCAACAAATTATTTGAATGTCAACACTTTTTTTCGTGGTCAACACAAAATCTTATTCAAATTCAACATCTCACAATCGCTTCAACCTTAAGATAATGCCAAAACAAATATCTTTTATCGCCCAACTTCAACACAAAATTCCTCAGTCTTCAACTTCAACAAAAAATTTCCCACAACAATTTGGGAACGAACGGTACGGTTTTGTAGAGGGGAAACTGGGGACGGTAGCCCGCTGACCAAAAAGCTCCGAGCTCAACATTGTGGTTTTGGCGGGAAAAGATCAAGATGGCGGAGGAAGACATAAGACGTGTTGTCAGAGAAGAACTAGAACTTAACCTTGTATCAAGAACAAGAAATCTTATACGCTCAGCTGCTTCAAGTGTTTCTAGATTAGGGGAAACTCTCAACCCATCTTCTGTTGCGACTAATTCACAAGTAGCGAACAACAGCAGCACAAATTTTAAGCCATCTCCAGCAACCACACAAGTAGCTACCAGTAGCGGCACTAAACGTGCTTTACCGGCCACCTTACGAGGACATTGGAACCGTACAAAGAAATCCAAGCCAGTCAAAATTCAGTCAATTCCAAAATCTGTTTGGCTTCTAGAGAGACCAAGCGAGGAGATCGAGGTCTCAGATGCTGGAATTTATGAAGACTACTCCATAACTGACGATATGGTGTTGGCGAATAGAGAAGTGGACCTGAAGAGTGATCAAGATGAAGAGGCGATCAGAAGAGAAATCGAAGAGGTATTGAAAGTGAAATTTCCTCTAATATCTTGCCACGATTTTGAGTTTGTTAAACGAGAACGTAACACCATCTGCACTCCCTTCGTAAAGGATGCTCACAACTGGGATTTTAGTCATGTCAAACACCTTTGTGGCAATGGTCGCCTATACGTAAGGCTACTCACAGTCGACCCTGAGGAAATTTCTGGCAAAGGTAAAGACCAGAAGAAAACACATGAAGCTCGTTATGCTGCCACTAATCCTCCATCTGATGTTTCCAACAAAGCAAACATGACGAATGTTGTTACTGGAGCTACTACTTCTGCTTCAAATGCCCGATCCAGCACTATATGTAGTAAAAATTCAGTTCACCCTGCAGCCAGCACTTGCAGTGCTTGTTGTCCAAACCAGCACCATGTAGATGATGATCCTGGTGATGATGATCTTCTCAAACCCTCGGCAGTAATCAGATTGCAAGCTAAAGAGGAAACAGTAAACGTTTTATCATCCATGTTTCCAGCTATTCCCAGGGAAGTTATCAGAAATACAGTCAGAAATTATTATGATCTAGACAGTGCAGTTAATCATCTTTTACTCTACAATGCAAGTAACACCAAGAATGGCAGTCAAAAAACACATAACACTGACAGACCAAAACTAGAGACATTGTCACAAGTTTTCCAGCATTTGAGAAGCAAAATGCACCCAAGAGGTATGCGTGAAAAAATAAAGATTGATGCAGATGACCAGGTCATGGATTTATACACCTTTTATAAAGACCCAGACTTTGATCCCCTTACACCAGTAACCCTTTGTGTTAAGGTCAACCAGCAGTTGATACTGGTGGGGTTCTAAGGCAAGTATTCAGTGATGTTTTCAGTTCCTTAGCAAGTAATGAGGTGATGAAAAATGTATTTTATGGTAAAGAGAGGAAAGTGCCAGTTTATAGAAATGAACTTGTGGTTTTATGGATTCCATGAAATACTAGGCAAGATGATTGCTCATAGCCTTGTGCAAGGAGGCCCAGGTTTCCCTTATTTTTCTCCAGCCATCTATTGGTATCTAGCTACAGGGGACATTCAGACAGCTTTGATGAAAGCATCAGTTGCAGATGTTGATGATCCAGATCTTATTGCATACACTGAGAAGGTAATCACTGCTTTTAACACCCCTCCCCCTCCCCAAAAAGTCTTCTGATGTCCTTCAGAAATCATTCTTCTCTTTTTTTCATTCTTTCAGGTCACAGATGGAAGCGACACAGACATTCCAGCAATAGCATTTGAATCAGATTTTGTCAGATTAATGGCAGAAGCTGGAGAAACTAGAATACTGACGGTGAGTAAAAACTCATGATTTTCTGTCAGATCAGAAAAGGCTGTGGAAGCTTAAAGTGTCTATGACCCTTAACTTAATATTTTCAGTACAGATTATATATGAATAAACAAGTGGTGAAAAAAATTTAAATGATTTGATTGATGCATCTTAGAGATATGTTTTTTCTTTCAATATGCTAATAAAGAAAAACAATATGTAAGCACATGAATTTTTTTATCATTTATTTATTCACTTTATATGTAGTCAGTATTGAAAATATATTATTGAAATTTTCTTCTTTAATAACTTACAGTATTATAAAAAAGCAACTACAGCTTTAGCTGAAAAAATGGGCTTGTTAATACTCCTCTTTTAAGTTCTTTCTTGATAGCCTTGATAGTATGTGATTTTTAGTTCAGCCAATGTTATCTGATTGGAGCAACCTATACGGCATTCATTTCATGCAAAGTATTCATGTACTTACACTGTATCATGTTCTATTGACAGTCTATCTGTTGTATAACATGATTTTTTGTGTATAGCATATGAAACTCTGTATGAGAACAGTGTTATTGCTTCCTTCTTTCCCTTACTAGTTCCCCTTCTACCTTCTACAATGTCTAATTCTTAAATCAGCCATAATTATTCAATTTCAGCCTGATAACAAGTTTGATGTTATGCAATCACTGATGTTACATAACATTATAGTGAAGAAGAAGTCTATTCTTGACCAGTTAAGAAAAGGATTGTCAATCCTTGGCTTGCTTGAAGAAATTGAGAGAAATCCCCAGATGTTTGAGGAGTGCTTTGTACCTCAAGGTGAAGTGTCCAGTAAGTCTGTTACAGATTGCCTTGCCTTTGAACCAGCAGGAGATAAACAGACACAGCGGATTTACCAGATGCTATTAAATTTCATCAAGGGTTGAGAGCAGCTCTGTGATTTTTTGAGGTACATCACAGGTTCAATTTCTTGCATCTTGCCCAGAAAAATCAGAGTATCAATTGAGAATGGTAGTCGAAGCATATATGCCTCTACATGTCTCATGGAACTGAAACTGCCATCTACTTTCGAAACATATGAAGCCTTTGAAGTTGCTCTCAAAAGTGTAATACAAGGAAAAAACTTCACAACTGCTTAAGGTTTACATTTATGATTGAGATTCTATAGTTATACTTTTTATTTATATATATTTACATTTTTATATTCTTTTTCCCCCTTTTTATTATTTTTTATCTCAGGGCCTCACTGAAAATCACCTATTGTGAGTGGACTCCCTGATGAAAAATTATTATTATTATTATTATTGAGATGGAGAAATAAATATCTCAGTTTTTGCAGTTTCATATCCTAGAAATGTGCATTAAACAAAAGGCAGAAGATCTTGACAAAGAATTGAAATACCATGTTTCTTCATTTCTGATTGCTAGAGGATATTGTTAAAGATATCCAAGGTCATTTGTCACCTTTGGAATCTGGAATATTGTGAAGAACTGTTTGTTTTAGTTTGTAACTTTTTTTCCTTAATTTTTGTTTAATTTCAAAGTCTGATATGTAAGATTGAATTTACAGTAGTGTACCAGCAGAAGTCCATCTCACTATTATTAATACCCCATACTTGTTTACTTTGGTCATGTCTTCTGGGGAATTACATGGTAATGGTATAGTTATTGAAAATTTGCAGTCATTTGTACTCATTTCATTACTGCACCTGTATTACTTAATATCCATTGTTCCAGTTTTTGTTCATCTCCTTGAAAGAACTGCCAGTCAAGAATCTAAACAATGGGTTTTGCTCATTCACATTAGGTTCAGCTAATGTAAAACATGTCATTTCATCAGGACGTAAGGGGTTTATGTTAGCTTCAGGGTTGATTTTTTCATTTGAAATTGAGATAATTTGAAATTGATTGTAAAAGTCTCCTTTCTTGTTTGATGAACAATGCTGTTTTGTGACCATTCATTTGACCAGGCTTGGCCTTGTTTATTTGTAAAAGTCAACAATAATGTAAAGAATATGCAAGTTGAACAATACCAATGTTTGGAAATCCCATGGACTGTTAATGGTCTCTGTGAAAAGCTGCCTTATAAATGGGTCCAAGCCTGTGCAAGCAAGTTTGGTTATATGACACAGCAGTATTTAATGAACATGAAACTGTTCTATTAATTGATTGATTGTTGTTGTTGATGCTCATTGTTACACAATATATTGAAAATGTTAACTGTTGTTTTCCACATCACTGTCATTTAAGTGCAGACATGAAAGTTTGATCAGGGGCATATTTAGGGGGGTCTTACGGTGCCCATGATCCCCCCTTCCGAGTCAAAAAGCTATAAAATATAACAAATCTGACCAAATTGCTATGACGTCATAACAATTAGGTATGAAAGGACCCCCAATCAAAAATCCTAGATACGCTCCTGTTTGATGTATCTTTCACCAACTACCATTTTGGTGGCTGACAATCGAAGAACAAAAATGAATGATAAACTCTTACTTTGAAATTTTTTTAAAAGGGAATTGAAAATTTTGTTTTCTAAAATCCCCCTCAAATCATTCTTTAATATCTGTTCTTTGATTGACAGTCATCAAAATGCTAGTCTAAGATCATCAAACTTTAGCACTTTCATGATAAGGGTAACTTGTAATAGGTAATAAAATAGCATTTTAGACTACATAATTTTTTCACATCTTATAGTGTGATGAGTGTTAACTAAGGGACTTGTCAGAAATTAGCAGGGGGAGGGGGGTGGAGATTTTGAATTGGGTGTTGAAAATGATATGACCCTAACTCTGCAATAGGAATGAAATTCCGTGACCCTACCCTTGGATTTGGCCTAAAATAGCAAAATTTTCCCTTTTCACTGTGTTTTTTCATGACCCTCCCATTTTAAGGGCTCAAAAATTTTATGACCCTCCCCCATTTTCCACCCCCCCCCCCCTCCTCCCTGCTAATTTCTGACAAGTCCCTAAATATCAAAATACATTTATGTGATTTGAAATAAAAACGATATATCTTGTGTCCATATATCTTTTTCACTGTAATTATTAGTGGGTGAATGAAAACCACTCTAAATTACATTCAGTTACAGATAATCTGACAATCTAGAACATCATGCTTGTGCCCTAGGTGGCCACAGTTAGGTGACTAGCACATTAATATTATAGTCCCATTCTCTTTCACAGGTGTTGTTCATGTCTGTGTTTTTTAATCCAAAAGTCCTTCCAGAGTATTTAAACAATCTGCATAAATATCTATCCCATATCTGTTAGATTCCTGAAGTGGATTAACTGCATTATGTAGCTCCTCTAGCACTTCATCAGGAGGTTGAACAGCATCATCAACTTCAACTGTGGGTAGTCCATCATCCATAGGAGTTGGTGCAGATGGGTCAAACCCATACCATTCTAGATCATCATTAGACGACTCTATTTGTACTACATCAGCCACTGGAGAGAGAGTTCTGTTTCTAATGTCAATCATTCCATTTATCCAGATTCTTTGAGGGGACCAATTGTTTTCTGTTCTTAATGGATGATTATTCCATGCTCTCATGAAACTTGAAAGAGCTCGATTGATGCGTGGTAAGAATGTATAATGCAGAGCATATTTATGAGTAGGGTTATCCATGTTAACCAAACCACTTTCTTCCATTACTTGAAAAGTGTAGTAGAAGATATGAGCAACACAGCGAAAGACGTCACGCCACAGACGCTCAATTCGCTGGTTATGTGTGGATGTCCCAGCTAAGTAACTCCCCCTATTTGACCCTCTCTTGTCCTCCATTTCCTGCCAGATACCAACATTTTCACCTCCATAATCTGTCCTAATTCTTGATGGTAATCCAAATGATTGCGTGGCATTTAGGAATAGTTCTGTCACTGTTTCACTTCGGTTGTTGGTTGAACAGTGGAGGTATGTGATGAGACGCGAGTATCCATCTATTGCTCCATGTATAACAAATCCCCAGGTGACAAGAGAATGGTGACCATCAATGTGCCAGAGACTATTTGGGCCAGGCACCGAATAGACCCTTCGAGTGATCGTAATAACCCAACGAATTCTAGAATTACTAGGGTCAATCCTAACCAAGCACTTGCGGATGCGGTCACGTTGAACTCGAAGCCCCATGGATTTCAAATGACCAGAGATCATTGACGAACCAACAAATCGTCCATGTTCTGCCATGAACTCTCTGACTTTAATATCTAGCTCCTCATCACTAATTTCGCTAAATCGTAAAATACTCTCAAGCCCGAACTCAGATACTCTTCGTCTAATTGTCCAGCGAGATACTAATAACATACGAGCTATTTCATTCCACTTAAAACCCAAAGATCGTAGCTCGATTAAGGTATCTTCCTTAATGTCAAATTTTGGCCTACCTGGGTGCCCTGACTGTACAGTACTTGGTGTGTCCACTGACATTACTGCAACTTGTGAACATCGAGAACGGTTTGGATGTTCAGTTACACGAAGACAATCCCAGTACATTAATTGCAGATTATTAGCTATCTCTGAAAAAACTGTCCCATCTTGTGAATTCGAATGTGGGAGAATGTTCCTAAGTGCTTGAACTGCATCTTCTAAACGTGCCGATACAGACTCCTTCCTAACAATATCATGTGAAGCTCTTACGGCTTCATAATCAGAAACCAACTGTTCCAAATCGACAAAAAACAAAGCCCATGGCAAATTCGACATCTCCCTCTCCATGACATCCGCCATTTTGAATTGGAGTTAGGCCGAGGTAGCCCTAGGGCCTAGGGAGGAAGTACCGTCCCCAGTTTCCCCTCTACAAAACCGTACCGTTCGTTCCCAAATTGTTGTGGGGAATTTTTTGTTGAAGTTGAAGACTGAGGAATTTTGTGTTGAAGTTGGGCGATAAAAGATATTTGTTTTGGCATTATCTTAAGGTTGAAGCGATTGTGAGATGTTGAATTTGAATAAGATTTTGTGTTGACCACGAAAAAAAGTGTTGACATTCAAATAATTTGTTGATTTTGAACGTGTTTACATTCGTTGAATTTTGCACCATTCCGCCAACCATAGCCCCACCACCACAGCCATTTGATAACTATTCAAAGTCATGTGAATTTTGTGTTATGGTTCCTGGGGATTAACATTAAGGTGTTAATATGGGTAAAATGCATGTGATTTAAGGAAATATTCCTGAAAAAATATTATCTAAGAAATATTTTTTCTTTCAAAAAATTTAATTGAAGATGTGAATTTTTACAACTAAGGTGTAAATAACGCACAGGAAACCCAGAGCATAAAGACTAATTTCTTCAAAAGCCTTGGCAGGTGCAGTGAAGGTCAATTTTGCATATTCTGGCTGTGGCAATGGAATTCACTATGCCAGTAGTCAGGTTGCATTACTAAACAACATTAACAACACAAACGAAACTGTGGGTCTCTAGCAACAGCCCTTTACTTTCTTGTGTATAGACAAGGTTACTAAAGCTATTACAAGGTTTTGAAGTTGGGTATGGGTGTACATGTTCTGGCAGGAATTAATTTCCAGAAAATTATTAAATTCGCTTAACCACACATTAAAACTGTCTTGGATGGCATATGTGAAATATCAAAATGCATTCAAAGGCTTTCGAAGAACCAGGTAGTTGGCAGGGTGCTGTGACAACTTCTGATGGATGTTGGTTAATTAGGGGCTTTCATAGTCAATGCTGTACTTTTGTTATCCTGGATTTCATTTCTGGTGGAATTTTGTATTATGGTTATATTCGTATGAGAGGGAAACCGAGTGTTTGTGAGACTGATTTATGGCTGCCGAGGGCCACCTTGCCTATTTGCTTTTCAAGAAGGTCAAAAGAAGAGGGCCTCAACATTGCTTTAAATTGGCAGGATCAAGATTCAACTGCTGAAATATCATTTAGAAATATTATTCCGGATGGTGAGTTGAATCGTGTGATGCTGCGTGGAGGTCATGTTGGACGTTCCCATGGGAACAATTTGAAGGAATACAAGGGGAAGTTGTTGACAAAGGCTTTATTGATAAGCACAAGAAAACCACCCAGAAATTAGCAAAGCAAAATGCTGTTGTGAAGGTAAGAAAAACTCCAAATCATGTGGGTGTCTTTCTGATGATTTCCACCAATGTGATAATGAAGACAGTGATTATGATGACATTGATAATAGTGATGAAGATGAAGATCCACAGTTGAAATGCCCTAGTAACTTCAAACTCCGACATTCCAGCGGCTTCTTGTGAAATGGGTTTTCGGCTGCCGTCAATCAAAAACATAAAAGGCACTGACTAATTATGTCTCTTGAACACCACATTACATCAATGTGTAAATCCTGCTTTTTCCACTTAAGAAACATCTGCAAAATTAGTAAACACATTAGTGCTAAGGCCTGTGAGACACTCATACATGCATTCATCTCTTCTAAATTAGATTTCTGCAACTCCTTTCTTTACGGTCTGCCTAAATACTCTTTGCAAAAATACAACTGCTACAGAATGCTGCAGCCAGAGTCCTTACTTTCTCTCGTTAATCTGAACATAGCACACTAACATAGCACACTAACATAGCACAATTCTATGTAGCATTCATTGCCTAACTGTCGAACAGCCAATTCAATACAAAATCTTACTCCTAACTTTCCAAATCTAAAATAACTGTGCACCATCCTATTTTTCCGACTTATTCACGTCTAAAAAACTATTTGCAATCTAAATGCCATCTTTGTATCAATTTTGATTTCATTTTAAATTTAATACTGAAAACAAGATCAGTTCATAAACTAAAGTAATTCTTACTAACAGCAAAATCGGCAATGCTAGACTATTACAAAAAAGAAGAAAAAAAAAAGGAAGAAAGAAAGGGATAACAAATAAATTACGAAAAGCCGAATGAAAAAATATATATGATAACGCTGGTCCGTTTGAACGGACCAGTTATCACTCGGAAAAGACTGGGTTCTAGAAGAGATACCCATGATGCATCACACATTTGCCAAACCTCGAGCTTTTGGACAACAAATTTTGCTCAATTTTGCTAGTATTTCTACTGACCCCAACTGATTATATTAACCTGGAATAACCTGAAATGAAACACAGAAAAGAAAAGGAAACTTGGGAGCAGTTTGAAGCCAGTGTTGGTAGCAAGAGATCTGACACAGAAAAGAAATCTAACAACGTTACAGTACCACATGATATTTTGGTCCAAAGAATGTCCAGTACCCCTTCTGGTCGGTTAAAGAAGTTCGCGCCCCTCGACACGATTCTTTCCCGTTTGATGATTATGAAGAGCTGGCAATTGACAAAATAAAAGAGGCATGTGAGAAGTTCTATAACGCGCAACAAGGTTCGTGCGATATCTTATATCTTATATCATCAGATAGAGGACCGTCGTGCAGGAAGATAGAGCAGATTCGTTGTAAAAAGGTATCCTTTATTCGCTTTTTGCACCAAAAAAGTATGTAATGAACTTCAAACTGTTAGAGTCGTTAGTACAGTTCGATCTGCTTCTACAGTGGATCTCAAAACTGCTCAAAGCGTCCAAGCACCTAAGTCGAGGACCTTTCCAAAATCAGAGCTATTTAAAGCTGGTACACTAGTTAAACCAAAAACTACAACGTCGTTAGATCTGGAAAGTTTTGACGTTGCTAGCATGAAGTGGAATAAGCAAGGTTCAATCAAGGTAGAAGTTGAAGGCTCTAAATTTGCCAGTGGTGCATTCAGAGATGCATTCAAAGCAACCGCTGAAAAGGAAGCACAATCCAGAAATTGGGTTATTAAGGAATATCAGAAGAAAGCTGTTAAAACAATCAAAGAAGATCTAAGTATGACATTAGAAGACCATACCAGAAAGCAGTCGCAGATGCACTGTGTGTCTAGAAATAATGCCAAACATTTCTCTAACAGTGCACCTTCTGAATTTGGCAAAAATTTTGAATATAATAAAGTACTTTTCACAGTTTATAAAGATTTTCCAGAAAGGATTGAAGAGTTTGTAGAGGCGACTTTCATAAATTTGTGAACAATGATGGTGAATGTGTTGCTCCTCCCAGCCCAGAATTTCAATAAATATATGAAAAGGCACAATGCCTCACAGATTACAGCTACCAGTTTTTTGGACAGAAACTTATGCTTCTTGACATTCAGGGTTCAGCGACATATACATTATATGATCCTGAAATAGCAACCACAGAGTAATTTGCCAATGGAGATGAATCACAAGAGCAAAAGGAAGTTTACTTTTGTGCAGGAAATCTCTCAGCAGAGGGAATTAATGCATTTATTGATAATCATGTATGTAATAAGTTCTGCGACCTGATGAGTTTGGATGCATTAGCTTAATTAGACAAGAAAAGTTAACTTATTGTTAACAACTGATGAACCATAAAAAGGATGTTTACTATTGTTAAAATTGTTAAATATTGTTATGAGCAATATTCTGGTGCAACTCTCCAAAATTATGAGCTGTGATTCTATGCATACTTCTGTCTCTAACTAATAAGCAATAAGTCAAAAGCTAAAGACTGCAAAGTAACATTGTGCTGAATTGTTGAACGATGGGCACAGAAGTATGCAAACACATTATATTATGTTGAAATTTTTATGTGGGAAATTATTTCTAATCATTGTTGATGATATATTTTACACACTTTGTTAAAGGCAATGGTCATTGTGAATATTGTTATAAAAAATGATAGACTTGAAATATAGCAACATTTCGATCATTTTGTACACCACAAGATTGGCATAGTTGTATTCTAGTCGTAGATTTAAATAGTGTTTGCTTATTCATGGAGTTAAAGTTGGCATTTTCAGTTGATACAAACAGTCAAACATACATTCATGCAAATGGTAATGACAAGTTAAACTTTCTCATCCAGGTTTTATCCTAACATACTATGGGGCGCTGTCAATTAAACAATCTTAGACTGTCCAATGTCCAAAATATGATAGAGATTGTCAATTAATTCTTTAAGGTCTAAAATATACTTAATGACTGAGGTAGAAATATTATATTTTTTTAAACAAGAGGGCAACCATGTTCCAAATACATAAAACTATTCAGTCTTAAGATTACAGGTCTCTCTATTTTATAATAAGCTTTGTTGAGCTGGACCAGCCTCTCTAAATATTATGAAACAAATGAATATAATTATGTTAATTGATTAACATGGTCTTGTCACCACTAGCAGCAAAGAGCATGCTATATTACGAGTAGGAATAACGTAATGGGTTTATAGAGTTTTGTTTATATAAACTGTCAAAAAAAATTGATTTGTTAAATATAAAGTTATTTTAATGTTTTTTTTGCTAAGATGTGAAAAAAATGAAAGAGTGATGGTGTGGAATACATTGGAGCGTGTTTCAAGTTAATGCAAGACAATGTCATGCAGATACTGTAGCTTTATAATTTGAATATCGTTATCAAGAACAAACTGTTGATAATTTATGAAGTACAAAGATAACCATAGTCCTTTGACAATTCATTGCAACACAAAATAGTTAAAATGAGCTGTTCTTTTTTTATGACAGATGCATACTGCACAACATCTTCAAGAAGAATTCACCAAATAAAATATTCTGCTGACTTATGATTGCTTTTCATAGGACAGAGTATATTGATAAAACCATAACACTTATCAAGAAACACTTACATTTTTCTTCGGAAAACGAAATGCATTTATGGCATTTTTAGATTCCACATTTGATGGATTTGGAAGATAATTCAAACATTCTTGCTTTACCTTTGCACTAATAAAGTCAAAAATATCAACATGCATAACACCTGAAACACCAGCAACATCTTTCAACTGATCTGTTGATAAGTTAATTCCCACATTACGTCCCCCATATTGATCAGGAAAAGAGAAAATGTGATCGGGGATTCCTGTGGGAAGATCTATATTTTTTTGTTCACGAATTTTGTGTGTATTCCAGTACTGGACAAAGACATCACATTCTCGTTGAACATTCGGTATGTAGACATAAGCAAGTATTTCTATATCCAACCGATTGTGAGGATCATACTCTATCCCTCTTAAAAGAGTCATTAGCTGATCTTTAAAGGTTTTTTCCAATGTTCGTGGAGATCTCTCTACCATCTCTCAATCTTGTTGCTGGTTGAAGGGCCATATATAATGGAATCTGTTGGCTCTTCCAAAATATCGAACTGGTTGATAAGAAAAACATGTATGGTAGCCATTTTCCCCCGTTTCAGTCCCTCTATCAATTCTCAATCTTCTTGGAAGAATTCCCACATTGTATAGATATTTTAGGTATATTTTCCCTATAAATACAGGGTCTGAGTTTGAGTAGCACACGAACAAATACTTTATTTTCGGGAGAAAGTATCAATGCAGCCATAAACGGCGAGGGGAAATGGATTATTCTGGTATCCGCACAATTTACCATGCCCATATCACCCATAATGGCACTTCTGATGTGTAATGTCCCTTCGGCTTTTTCTTTTTTCTTTGTAAATATCTGGCTTCCATCCCCTCTGGGTCCCACTCGGACATCACATTGTAAACAGGATGTCGTGGGACTTTAATGTCGTGTTCTGTCCTCAGTTTCTGGTTCATTGCTCTGTAGCCTAAGAGTTTGCGAGGTCCCTGTAATTCCTTTTCAGCTTGCGATACTGTAGCAATAGAAGTATCATAATCTACATACACTGCGTGAAATGAGAGATATCAAGGAAAATCAAGAGGTCTTGACACGCGCTGATATTTAACGTATCCGGTAGCAGTACTCAACGTGTCAGGATACTTAAAGTATCGCGGGGTGTCAGAGTCCGTATACTTAATATCTTGAAGTATCATGGAATATCCAATAACGCATACTCAATGTTTTGAGGTGTCATGGATAATCAAACATCGTATTCACAGTATTCTCAAAGTTTCCAACTGTCATGGAGTATCAAACATCAAACATAATGTACGTCCATCTAGTTTAACGAAATCATTATTCATACTTTAATATCGAATATAATTTTATACATCCACCATATACGTAGATGTATTTTTTTTGCAAATTGTCGGAGAATTATTTTATATCTCAAATTATATATCGATGTCTGTTTTTTTAATTAATTACTCAGCCTAGTTGAAGTTGATTGTTGTCGGAAAGGTTTTCTCCAACACAAGTGAAATTAGATGAAATGCGTGAATAGAAAAAACAGTCAATAGATCGATGTCAGTCTATAATAAAGCGTAAAAGACCATCCAATGGTTGTTTAGAATAATACATTTATGAAATTATAAACCCTTCGATGAATAGGATTCCTGTTTTATAACGGTCCGCACGGCATTTTGGGTATTGGTTGATCGATCCAACTTTCTACACGTGTTGCTGCAGAGGTCACAGTGGATTATTCTAAGCTTTTCTATTGGAAAAGAAAGTTAGAAAGGCCGTATTTAAGATTGGGTGAGTATCATAGTTATAACTATTTTCTAATTGAGATATACTTCTTGCCAAATACGAATTCATTGCCACTACTCGTAGCTTTAGGCTGTGCCAGTACTGTGTGCCTTCATCTCTTCCATGAACGCATGTTTCTTATATCTAAAGGTTTCAAAATATGGGAAAGCACAAGAAAGCTAACCGAATGGCCTACGTCAAAAGGTTAAAAAAGAAAAAGAAAGCGAAGAAATCCGGTGGACAAGGGGAAAGCTGCGCCGCAAATGTGCATGTGTCAAGTCAAGAAGATTTTAATTCTAATGACAATTCAAATGAAGTTCACTCTCGTGATAAAAAAACAGACGCTTAACAATTCAAACAGTCGCAGAACAGCTATTTCTGGGGATTTCAAGAAGGATCCTTTATATTTTCAGACGTTGAAATATAGTAGATGCAAACTACAAAAATGAAAAACATCGAAAAAACAAACTATGCTTTATTTGATAGATATCTTGCATGATTATTCGAAATGTTTAAATTCATATTGAAATATATTTAAATCAGTTGAAGTTTATGTGATTAATGCTGTGAGATTACTGTTGTTCGGGAACAGAAAGAGTGACGCCATGTATGTGGCAGATCTTTAGGCTGTGAGATCACTGGTATTCTGGAACAGAAAGAGTGACGTCATGTATGTGGCAGATCTTTAGGCTGTGAGATTACTGGTATTCTGGAACAGAAAGAGTGACGTCATGTATGTGGCAGATCTTTAGGCTGTGAGATTACTAGTATTCTGGAACAGAAAGAGTGACGTCATGTATGTGGCAGATGTTGGTTGTCAGGAGACATAATTGATTTCTTTCTTGCATTGGATGATATCCTAGAATCATGTGACCACTTTCAGCTCAAAATTATTTATTATTCCTCATAATACCATTTTCTAGTAATAGTGATACTTTAGGAATATAATAATGTAATATATATATATATATATATTGCTTGTAAATAGTCTATTATTCTAAAATATTTTCCTTTAAACTGATCATTGTAAATAATGTAATTTAGCTATTTGGCTGAAATTAAGTCATACTTTAAATAAACAGACTGTCTAGTATCTAACTATTTATCTAATATACATTATTTCACAGATCCTGTTAGTCAACCTCACCCTCGTCAGCATGTAATTAGTCTTTAGAATTTGATTACAGTGTAGGTGTATTGCTACAAATACCGTAAATGCTATTCTAAATGATGTACTGCGTATACACACTCAATGAAAATTAAATCAGAATACCATTTGTATAGTGAATTTAAACTTAATTACTTACCAATATTGGTGTTATTTGTTTGATATGTTCCAAGTATGCCATTATACCTCTCAAAAGAAAAACACCAGAATGAGTAAATAGGCCCATAATCAAAAATGCATTGCTTGATATGACCGTGTAGGTGCATATTGGGTGTACAACTACTTTTTCCCAACAGTTCCTCAAACTTTGAACAAAATTGTTTTAGCTTTTCATGGGCATTATTTAGATCTTGTAGAGTCAGCACTTTTGAGCACAAAATTGTACAAGCTTGAGCAAAGTCGGACCACATTGTATAATGGTCATTAGGTATAATCCCTCTAAAAGTAAAAAGAGAATAAATGCAAACCCAAATTTTCCACTGGTCTGCTGTAAATCCTGCAAATCCATTAGCAATTTTACTTGGCAAACTTCCAATATTCGAAGGGACCTTTACTTTATTCACACGAGCCTGTAACTTTATGAGATCTTTGTTGCTCAAAATCCCTTCTTTAACCCAAGTATTGAAAACGTGCTTTGCTGTTCCAAGCAAAAAGGTTATGCATTGGATCAATAAGTGTAAATCTCACAGCACCATATTAGGGTAACTCGTACAACACAGAATATCTGACCCCAGTTTTACTGGCACAATCCTTGGCCTTTGCAGCACTATGGTAATCAGCTTGCTGGTAGTATTCAGCATGTCGTTTACATTGTTCATGTGTTTTCTTTTCCCAATCATCTCTATTAAAACCAGAAATATCAGGTTTTTCACCAAAAGATGCCCTGGGAAATTGCTTGTAACACTTATTACAACCTGTTTAAATGATAAAAAATGGGAATAAATACGTAGTAAATATAGTTTAGTTAATATCTATGTACACCATTCTAATCTAATTCTAATCACCATTTTAATTCCATTCTGTCTTGAACCAACATGCTGTATTAAAGTTGGCCTCTATCAAGCAATAATTTTTTTAATTATTTTTAGTCTTAAAAATATCATGAAAATTTAGTTTCTTCACCTTGATATATCAAAAGGTAACATGGTAATAAACAATTATTGAATAACATTTAGCATAATATTGTAAATCATCATGACCAATGTTGTGTTATCTGCAGAAGTAATTACTATACTTACAATATCATGCGAAAACCAAATTGAATAAAATATGCTTTATTTTACATCTTGTAAACTGAGAATGAAGGTTTAATCCTTTAAAAAAAAAACTATATTATTGAAACTCCATTCCGAACTCAATTGACTCGACATGATAAATGTACGACGGTATATGCAGAAAAAACTACAGATAAAAGATTATCATGTTGAGTTCACGAAGTATCAGGATTTGCGTGAGAGCTTCCACCCAATCAGAAGCCAGACAGTAAGTAAAACATATAATAATATAAAATAATTGTATTTTACCTGGTCTCCCTCAAAGCTGTTTCTAGTGTCAGGATGGCTGTGCTCTCCCTCTCCACTAGCTGCTGCTCACATGAATACAACATTTAAACCAATAAGATATAGGCTTATATATTAGACTGAAACAGTAATGATGAAAAGGTAAATTATACACCGTGAAAAGATGAAAAAACTTACTAAGTAAGTTTTTAGTAAGTGTTTTCATCTTTTCACGGTGTATAATTTACCTTTTCATCATTACTGTTTCATTAGAAACACCGACGCAGCTCACACTAGTTTTAGCTAGTTATATCCTTTTATTAGACTGAAACCTGACCAATAAGATATCAGGAAGTTGTAGAACCAAAGTATTTTAGGGAAAGAATTCACAAGAAATGTATTTACAATTAATATTCTTCTCGGATGGTAATCATTTAATCCTCACTTGACCTTTGCTCTCGGATGAGGATTAAGCTTGGTTCACACTAGCATCGTAATCATAATCGTAAGCAACATACGCAGGTGACAAATGCGATACCGAGTCTGCGTATGTTGTTTACGATTACGATTACAACGCTAGTGTGAACCAGGCCTTAGTAGTTGTGCAATTGGTTTAAATAAAGGGAAAGGAATGTCGTACTTGAGTGAGCTGCCATTAGTGGAAAGAGAAAGCATAGGCATCGTGACACCAATAATGGCTGCAAACAAGACCCTATATTACAATGTCACCTTAATGATATATCAAGAAGAAGAAAATTCATTTGAAATTATTGTTTTAAAGCTATACATCTAAAATAATATTAGTATACATCTTCTTATGAATGATACAAATCTTACCTCTATTTGCTCCATGTCCCATGAAAGCCCCACATTTCCTAATAGCAGGTAAGTCGCATGATAAAGCAAGGAGAGCAGCTCTATATTTCTCGTAAATTCCATTACCACTGTCAAGCAAACCACCATCCCAAAGATCTACCAATTCATCAATCAGTGGTCGGAGGATAGTGTTTTTGTACAATTTTGGTTCCCTTGGTCCAGGAATTATACCCAGCACAATTGCATTCTCCATTTTGAACCTTTGCTCACTTGGTAGATTCATGACTACCAAATATATCACTCCAATACTGTGCACCCCATGTTTGGGTGGTTGAAACCAATCCACGTTGAGCATTAGCCCAAAATCATTGGGAGCTGACAAGAATGGTTCACCATTAACTGTTTGGAAATCTTTCCAGACCTCACCTTCATAAACATCCCCCAATGTACCATTTGGTAAGTTGCGATCTCTCCATTTTTCACAGTCACTTAAAAAGTTTTCTTGTAGAGTAAGTCTTGAATAGATTCAATAACTTTTTTTGTAGCAGTGCATCTGCTTTGGATATAGATAAGAACCCCCATTCGATGATCGCTTTGTTTTCAAAAGCGTAGTTCCACATGGTTGTCTCCTGGTCCTATGTGGGTGTAGTGGGTATGTTGCATAGCTGCATCTTAAAGATGCAGTATGTCCATTGGGTTTCTTGTTTATGCAGTCTTTGAGGGGGTACAATGACTTACATTTTGGACAAACAGCATACTTTTCAAATTCGTCCTTTTCAAACCACAATGCTTTGTAGACCATGTACATTGTTTCTGGAATACAATTCGCAAACTCTTTAAGAGCTTCGTATTCACAGAGTTCAGCAATATACAATTACATTCCCTTTAAGAATTTAAGGAGCAACATAATGCCTTTATCTGAAACCTTGTAAAGAGATTGCCACAGAAGGAAAAACATCAAGAGTGTTCTTGACACTGATGAGGTATGAAGACAAGTAGCTTGTTTGCCATCTCCATTATCTGAATTACTCTCTTCTTCGAGTTCAGGAATGATTCCATCACCTAATTCTTGTGCCTACAAATTAATACATGTAATACTAAATTTAAAACCATGTGTATATAAAGTACCCAATGAAATATCTTATTTTACTCAAATTTTGTTCAAGCCCAAAACAATGACTCAGTAGTTTGTAGCCGAGGAATAGGGGGGAGGGGATGGCAGCCAATCCAAGAAATTGATGTGTATCAAAAGAGATCAAACATCCACAGGCATCCCTGGGTTAAAACTCTAACTTTGTATTGCAAAGTCGACATGGGTTATTAGTTTGGATTAATGGGGATTCAAGGCTGGAGAAATTGACATTTGAAAACAAGAAAATGTAAATTCCCCTCCCCCCCCCCCCCCCCCCCCCCCCCATGGGACAAACCAATGATACTTAAAGTGTCATCATTACCTAAGAATGAGAAATATCTGCCTCTATTTCTTCGTTTATTGCATTTTCCTCTTCATCGTGCAAGCCACTTACATTTGCCTCTTCGTCACTGCTACTGCCTTCCTCCCCTTCCTCGGAAAAGAAATTCAGATCCTCCTCCTCGAGTTGAATATCATTTTCTTAATCACTTATATTTTCAGTGTCAGAATATTCCTGTACCGGCGTTTCCATTGCGGATGAAGTATTACCATGTAGAGGGCCTTCCAATTCTGCATTGTTTCCATAAAGGATCTTATGCTCATAGTAGGTCGACTTCGAGAGAGCTTGTTGTTGGCAATTCTCACAATAGAAATATTTGCTTTTTTTGGACGCTGTGTAGAGATTAGAATATCGTTAAAAAAGCATCAACTTCCTTTGCTATTTAATCAAAAAAATGAGCACGTTTATTGATATTTAGCAACTCACCACTGGCATTGCAAGGTAAGTGATCATAGTATCGACTTTTAGCCATGAAGGTACAACAGCCATCACAAAATCTTCGTTTTAAAGGTAGCACATTCGCCATGATGAAAGACGCACACTGTCTCTGACTCGCTCGGTTGCATGGACTCTAGATGAACGTCATCTGATCGCACATCTGCCCGTGGGTACTGAAGCGAGGCATCCCACGTGGGGTATCAAATGAAAAGATTGCTCTCAGTCTATTGGATCAGCGAGGTGTTTGTGTAAAAGAGCGGGCTTTTCATAATTATAATCAGTATTCGTGCCCCACTCGACCTCTTTCTTTCTAGTTTCAAAGGGTTCACTTAGTGAGACAAAGTTCCGTTAATTCATCACTTTAGATCGCTTAACAAAAAACTGCAGTCATGCCTTTTTCGACTGGGTCATTTTTTAATAGAAGAGCAGCCGGCGGCTCTGATAGTTCAAATGGCAGTAGCAGCGAATCCAGAGGATACGGTCCACGTGGATCTCGAAGAGAGGGGAACATCGTTGTTTGCTCAGTCGAAATCTCTCGTTTGTTTGAGAGCGTTAAGAGTTTAGGAGAGGAGCTTAAGAAACAGAACCACTGTATCGAAAAACTGGCAGGCAACGTCGAACAATGCACAGCAGAGATAGCGGCCCTGAAACAGGAGTTGAAGGACCTTTGCAATGATCAAGAGCATGTGCCAATGCTGCACAAACTTCCAAGCTTTAGCGGACCAATTCCCAAAGCCCTGAAGGTAAATTCTTGTTACTCTTAACTAATCATTTGATAACCAATATTTTAAGGAATTTCTAACACCGTAAAAAGACTTAGTAAGAACTCTAAGAAGCTGCACTAATTTAATAAATATTGGTTATTCTATTACGCACGCAGACTCAGCCGTGATTGGGTCGGTTTTCTTTGTTATCCATAAGCATTTATTTCAATTATATATGTTTATAACTATATTACTTTGAATGGAATTGTAAGAGCACTTGATTGTAGTTTCCTTTGCGGATTGAATAACAATGTTCTTATTGTTGATAGCCCTTTGCAAGCGTATTTGGGTTTTCTTTTGTGTGTTAAAACCCCTTTGCGTTTAAGGACAATTTTAATGACATAATATCATTCATTGAAAAAACCACCTATTAACTTCTTGACAAGCTGTCACCTTCCGACTGTATTCATGAAACAGACCATCCTCGATTTTGCTTGAAAATAAAGAAATTGTCAAAATAAAAACAGGCCATTTTCTTCAATGTGGACAAAGAAACCACAAACAACAAGTAAAATTTTTGAAAATTGTATTACTCCAATAATATATCCAAGCCATACGATCCCAAATATACTTACTGTAAAAATGTGGAGCTTAGGATACCTGTGTTATTTCGATCCCTGTGATGTGTACCCTGATCATTCCATGAAAACAAAACCGCTGAAAAATTGAATATGACATGATTAATCAGAAAGGCGCAGTCCATTGAGTCAACCGATGATAGTCTATGGAAAAAAATGACTCGAATTTTGACTCACACCCAGTTAAAACTTGTATGTTTTATCAGGATGATGTACATTTGGCCCACAACCAGCAAAACGAAATGCAATGCAATTTCGTGGAAAAGAAGGGTGAGTATACATGGTATTCCAGTGACTTTTGATACATGCAGTACTTAACTATGACGTTGTTTTATCATTGTACTTCTAGTATAGACAGTCCTCACAACAGTGCTGTTAGGGCATTTCTGGTGCAAGAACTAACCAAAGAAGAAAATGGCTATGAAAAACCAGCTATTATGAGTAAGTTTTGGATTTTTACACAAAAGTAATATGAGCCAAGACAATGCTTTTGCCCTTTTTCTCGCAAAATTACTTCCTCCGTATTAAGCAATGATTACTTCCTCCCTATTTGAAAGCGATCTGTAAAAATGGTTCTTAACAAAATCTTTTATTGAACGTGCAGAATTTAGCAATCTTTCCCTCTGCCAAAGCAGGTCCGGTGATATCAGAAGAGTCGCGCAATGAATTGTTGTTACTTTTCTGACGGTTCATGGGAAATTCTTTATGTCCAAACCAATGAACTTTATTTGCAAAATGGAGACCTTAACCAACTATTAGACCAGATAAACCTTCTAATTTATAAACAAAGTTCATACTTATTGAAAAGCACATCTTTTCCTAAGGGGATGTTACTAGATACTTCGAGACGAAAAGACAGCAGTACTTGGACAATCTGCCGGAAAGGAAAGAAGCGACAGAAAAAAAACTGAAAGACAAGATCCTTACTTCCCGAAGAAGAAGGGCGAGTCGTGAGCCGTATAATAATAGTATAATAATATGATAATAATAATTACAATTTATAAAGCGCTTATCGGTTGTGTGGGTTTATTATTGCTCATTTAAATCATACCTATTAAAACAGAACATTATAATATTATGGACTGAAAGAAGTATTTGTGTAATACAACAAATATTTCTTCTTGTGTCCTTCTACATTTAGCTATATGTTCAAAGAATGAAAGTGGCAAACGAAGCGGAAAGAGAAAGGCTGTCAGAAATAGACCATAATTATATGAGCGACGAGGAAGATGGAGATGATGAAGGGATATGGGTCGTGCGTTGTCCATCCTGGAGAAGTGATGAGCTGTCAGGCCTCCTCGAAGCTTTACAAAAAAAAGTTAAGGAGAAAGACACCACATCAAAGCACCTCAAAAACAAGAGAATGAGGGGTGAAAATTGTACGAGGAAATTACCATCAAGACCTCCAGCATGGGCTGTTTCTCAACAACGACAAACCAAATACGTCAACCAACAGCACCACAACATCACCACAGCATCAAACTTAAGAGATCTGGAAAATGGGGGAAGACTACTCCTCTCAAGAAAAAAACCACAGCCTTTTATCAAGAAAGCGCAACCGACCAAAACACCCGCAGGAAACAAGAACTCAAGATATGGAGGGAATCGGAAGATATAAGATACGTGATTCTCGAATACTTGGAATGGCATGGGAAATCACAGAGAATACGAGATATAAATCCGGGGAATCGGAAAATATAAGATACGTGATTCTCGAATACTTGGAATGGCATGGGAAATCATTGAGAATACGAGATATAAACCCGGGGAATCAGAAAATATAAGATACGTGATTCTCGAATACTTGAAATGGCATGGGAAATCATTGAGAATACGAATTATAAACCCGGGGAATCGGAAAATATAAAATACGTGATTCTCGAATACTTGGAAAAGCATGGGGATTCATTGAGAATACGAGATATAAACAAGGGAATCGGAAAATACAAGATACGTGATTCTCGAATACTTAGAATGGCATGGAAAATCAAGGAGAATACGAAGTCGATACTAGACGTATCAGCTTCGTACCGGGACCCCTGATATTCCATGACAGGGAAAAACAGTCCGAATACGGGAGTATACGAAATCGCATATTCCATTACACTTTAGATATCCGTTTACCCGATACTTGCGTATACTTACGTATTCTTCAAATATACGAGTTCGTATACGAGAAAATCAAGACTCGTATACCCAGCTTTTCACAGAGTGTAAGTGAAAGCTAAATCGCCAGCAGGAAGAAAATATCTAGTCTGCCGCCTATGCTTATGACAATTGGGGTTAGTACCAGGCCCGTAAGTGTATAGAAAAACCCAAGAAACAGGGCGTAAAAGTCTTCCTATGTAGTCCTCGCAATGCAAATAAATTTCCATTGTGGGTAACAAATCAGGGCAATACTGATAAGTATAGATTATAGGACTACATGCTGTCCAATTTGGAAAAAAAATGAATAAAAAAATTCCGATGACTCACAAAATTGGAGAGGCCGTTAGGCCGAGCATTTCAATCAATGCATGCTCCATGTGGTATTTTCTACTCTGTTTTATTGGGTTCAGAATATGAACTATGAGAACTGACTATGATATGTGCACAACAACAAAAAAATAATCTTTCTTTCTTAAGGAGAAAAGTGTCGCCCTTAGTGAACGAACTTCTGTCCCCGTCACCTGGATTTGGCTTGAAGGTACGATGAATATACTGTCTGTCTCAAGCTTGAGACTACTCTAGGTCCTCTCCCTCTTTAGGAAGAGCTAGAACCTCTGACATCCAGGGTAATTTGAGACGGCCGACCAGTTAAATTTGAGTTAGCGTTGCCTTGAACCTTCACGCCTCAACGGTAACTGGTGAAATAGCAATATATGCGGAAATCATAAAATTGTAGTTTTTTTTGTTATATATATATAATTATATTTTATACATTTTATATCTATTTTCTAATACGGCAGAGAACGCAGAAGAAAGCCCCTACATTTGAGTCGTGGGATAATAATAATAATAATAATAATATAAAAACTTGTAGAGCGCTTATACAAATCTGTTCTAAGCGCATTGAAAATAAATGATGATGAAAAATGCTAAAGCAAAAACTATGTTTTGAAAGCTAATTTGAATAAATTAGTCTTAAGTTGTGATTTGAATGAAGCCAAATTAGTAGTGTTTCTTATTGATGACGGGAGCATGTTCCAAAGTTTAGGGGCAGCAACAGTAAAAGAACCTAGACCATAAGATTGAAGATTGTAGGACTTGAAGTTTAGAGCCAGATGAGAAGACGATCGAAGATTGCGTGAAGGTTTATAGGTAGAGATGAGATCTTGGATGTAGACAGGAGAGAGATTATGCAGGGCTTTGAAGGTAAGCAAAATTATTTTAAAATTGATCCTTTCAGTCACAGGAAGCCAGTGTAAATCAATGAGAACAGGAGTTATGTGATCATGTTTGCGCGACAGGGTGATGAGACGAGCAGCAGCATTTTGGACAGCTTGAAGCTTGTTAATGAGATTTTGGGGAAGGCCATACAGAAGAGAATTACAGTTATCGAGTTTTGAAGTGATAAATGCGTGAACAAGTATTTCTGTGGTCTTGAAGGAGATGAATTTTCTAATTCGAGCAATGTTAAGTAGATGATAGAAGGCAGATTTGCAAGTATTGATGTGTGGGACCATAGACAATGTAGAGTCGAGAATAACACCAATATTTCGAGCTTGCGACGAACAATTAATTACATCGGAGCCAAAGTGGAGGACAGGAAAAGATCTTTGAGGATTGTGCTTCTTGTCTTTATTCAGGTTAAGTTTGTTTAAAGTCATTCAAGTATCAATGTCAGCAAGACAGGTTTCAATTAGAGTCATGGCATGATCAAGAGAAAAAGCATCATTACAAGAAAAAGGTATGTACAATTATGTTTACGAAGGAGATCAGCAACAGGCGAGGTGTAAAGCAGATACAATATTGGACCAAGAACAGAACCTGAGGTTCAATCAAGCTGACAAAGACAAAGACTTTTGTCCTGGTGAACCAGTTCTATCTCTTTTCACTATTATGAGCCGGTATGCATAATATTCCAGTTAAGGTGCCTCCATAGGCCTTTTGAGCACGAGCGCGATCGAGCATGCGCAATACCATAACTAGAAGAATTTGTATTTTGATGACGTCACAAAAGGTCTGAACACCGTTAAGTTTTTTGACCTTTTCATGAATAAATTACTTTCTTTAAAGCTGACGTGGTGTTCCTATTGTTACGTTACACATGATCAGTTTAATAACAATTGCATATATGACCTCTTCAGCATTTATATGGTTGGCAAATCGGCCATCGATATGTTAGTCTGCATTAGCCTTATGCAGTTCCCTATTGTTATGTGGTTGCCTCAAAGCCCTATTTAATATTTGAGCCACTTTCATAAGCATAGCATTTACATTCCATTTCAGTAAACTATGAAAATTATTACTGTTAAGAAGAATTGAAGAATAGATGATACTATTGATAACGTTTAAACCATGAAATGTTATTCTGGTTTCACAAGCTAATTTATTTAGTACTTCGTATCCTAAGGGAAAAGGAGAAATCCAAAAGAAAATCAGGAAACAAGGAAAAGAGAAAATAACAAAGAAAAACAAGAAAAACAATCCAAAGCAAGAGCGAACTGATGTCATCGACTTAACTAGATCCCCCTCACCCAGAAAGATAATTATCAAAAAGTAGGTATTCAGATTTCTTAAGAAATTTTCACGGTGTACATCCAATTTGGCCTCCGCATGTCATGCATCAAGGTGTAAATGTAACTATACGACAAATAGCTAAAGTAAATGTACTTTTTGTTGACAGTAATGTTCACGACCTTAGTGATGACGACAACTGTCAGATGTTTGGTGACCAAGACAATTGCTGGATTGAAAGGTATTTGTTTTGTAATATTGTTAAAAAAATAGCAATTTTCCATAGCATCAACTTGAACCATTCGCCTTCAAGTCTCCCTCGCATCCGTTTTTAGTGTCGGTCGTCACGCAACGCTCCCGAGCGTTAAAAACGGATGCGAGGGAGAGTAGTCGCCTTCGTGAGCGAGCGCTTTAACCGCTAGGTCAAAGGTGCTTCCATATGACTCAATATCCTAAATGTATACTTCCACAGCTCTAGTGAGTCAGACCAGTTGGCGTTGCAAGATGTAGAGCAGAAAGATATAGAATTTTTGCGAGAAGACCAAAATATACCATACCTGCCGTGGAGAGACGAGTATCCCAACAAAGATCGCGTCGAATTTCTACTAAGTCCTCCATCCTTTGCTGTCTGTAAAGACCGTCCAACTATTTGTCAAAACAATCACGTCGGGGCCAAACCACCCCCTCATTGGAGCACTTAGAGCGCGCAATGCATTATGGATAGAGATGCTCTCAAAACAAAATGGCGGCCCGTTTAGAGCATAAGGTTCTAGCGAAGTTAATGACCTGCAAATTGTCTATTAATTCCGAGTCCGAAGAAGAGGAATTTATTTTGCAAAACCTATTTAAAGAACTCGACTCTCTCACGGAGGGAATTATTGAGAAACAGAAGAATTCTACGTTGAAAGAATACCATGTGCTAGTTGATTTGTGGCCAATGGCAAAGCGGACGCTCTCAAGCCTACAACAAGCTATTATTAAAAGACTGAGGTCAACTCCTTCATTATCTACCCCATGGCGTTCATTTTTCCAGAAAGATGTTCCCGTTGAGGTGTTTAATATCATCTTGAAGATTTTCAAGCGAAATGGATTTGGTCACGAAACGAGTGAAACCAAGGCTAAAGTGAACATTTCTATCTATGATTTGTGAAAAGCTGTTTACGATTTAATTATATGAACAAAGATGGAGTTATTATAGACAAGTGTATGCTGTTGAGAAGGAACTTCAAGGACGGAGAATGTGCTTCAGTTGTATTGTCGAGAGACAAACCTTTCGACATAAAGTACAACAAGAACAGTGAAGTTTTGTCAATATCATTCTCATATGGTTTTTGGAATCGCAATGGCATTCCCCAACACTAAAAGTACTGTACATTTTATACCCAGATACTTCGTTTGAATTTCACGTTGCTTTATTCTATCAGCATTCCTTGTTTTTATTCAGAATTATCATACTCTACACAGTGAGAGAATTGAACACTGAAAAAGTAAATATTATACAAAACTTTCTTTATTCACAAAACCTTAGCCAACATGTTTTCAAATATTAGATAATTCTCAATGAACTGCCACATTTTACAAATCTGTTGGAAGATCTTAACTGAAAAAATATATTTGGTTGTAAAAACTGTTATTTTTCTTGTTTCTTGTTTTGCTTTTGTAAGTTTATTTTCTTTTGTTTTTGTTTTTTGTTTGTTGTTGTTGTTGTTGTTGTTATATTAAATATGAAAAGCTATGAAACTGTCCATAGATTTTAGAGTGCATTTAGTCAAACTGTGAAATAGTTGATGTTACCTAAAATTAGATAACTATTTTACTATTTTAGCTTACGTCACATAAATTTGAATTTAGCAGCATAAATTTATTTAATTAGTTAGCTATTTAAGTGACGTCACCTAAAATAGTAAAATAGTTATCTAATTTAGGTAACGTCAACTATTTCACAGTTTGACTAAATGCACTCTATAGGGCTGATTGACAAATTTCTTTATCTGAGGACTAATAGCAGTTTCTTTGAAAGCTGCTTTATTACACTGATAGCTAATCAGAAAGCTATTGAAGCTGTCCAGGCATTTCAGGTGTCTGAAAAACTGCGCCAACTATTTCTTCCCATTTGCTAATGGGGGCAGATCAACAAATGTCTTTATCTGAGGACTGATTTTTCCAGAAACAGCAGTTCCTTTGATAGCTATCAAAAGATCACTTGTGCAGATTCTGCATCCTTCATCAGCTGCTTCTTTTGGCATGCCACAGTAACACATTGCTTTGTCACTCTCTTGGACCTTCTTAGGCATAAAGGATTATGTACGATTCTCTTCGTATGTTGTACTGAAGGGATCCATCTCCCTTAGCCATATTTGGCACACAAATTCATGTCGGAATACAATCCACCATCTTAGATGTTTTTGGACATTGCATGTGTTTTCAGTGTACTTGGCGAGCTGTATGTGTTTTGCCTCCCAATTGTCCAAATGGTTGGGTTGACTTTAGTTAGCAGTAGGGAATAAGTGTTGAAATAATGTTGACAAAGAGTCTTCAAGTCATCAACTTGAGACCTAGAATGAAGCAAATGCAATAAATTCAGTTGATGATTTTGGGGTGATAGCTCTTAAACTATACAAAGCACTAAGTAAATGGTGCCAAATAGCACTATTTGAACATGATTTAGTACTATGTTTCTAAGGTTTAGCGGTAATTTTAGTGCATTTTCAGGGTTTAAGTGCAACAAAATGGACCAAAACACAATTATCATAGAGTCGTTTTAGAAAAATATGAAACAAAAAGTGTACTGTTTGCTCCTGTGGGGGGTGGGGCTGCACCGTCGCTGGCCCCATGCATCCCAAAGCTACGGTCCTTATTTTCTTTTGTAAATTTATCACATATTTGAGAATGTATGTCTATTCACTTATTTTACTTATGAATACCTGTCAAGTTCAACTCTTGAATAAATGGAGGCAGCATCTCTGAGCTGTAATCCAATGAATGCTAGGCAATGGATTTGTAACACTGACCCCTTTGATAAGGTAGGAAATGCTAAGACTTCATGAACCATTGAACTGAAGTGCCACGAAAACCTGAAATACAAATAGAAACTAGCGAGAGAACTAGTAAGGGCTGCATCGGCATGTGGCCATACAATAAGAAGTGAAATGAAATATATAACACCATATAAAACAAGAACTTATTTCACTGATGTTTCAAGCCTTAGCTCTTCGTAGGAGGGCTAATACTTGAAACAACAATGAAATAAATTGTATTCACATGAAAACCTTTTAGATTCCAGCCCTGTGAATCTGTAGGAGAAGGTAAGCCCCTTTGTTCTCTTTTCATTGAACCATCGCGCAAAACTCTTGAAAAGTCTTGTGCAGTGTGCTGTATCTTTGACACATTTCATGAGTTTCATTAATGGTGTGTTATCTTGGATACCAGATAGTGATGCACTTGGAGGTACTTTAGTGTGTGCCATAGCAATAGTTAGTACATTATTGAACCACTGCTGCCACCCATTGTTTGTGTTATGTAGTGGTTCTGCTTTGATAATGCCAACATATTGTCCCAGTGGGGGGGTATGTTCTTGTCTGGATTTATGCTTTGAGATGAATTTGGTAACCTGATTTCTCTGTTTACCATCAGGATCCTTTTACTTTCTTTTGAACTTTTCAACCTCTTCAGCTGTTTTGATTCTTTCTTGATAATCCCATTCCTTCCATGTGGCATTAGAACCACCTATTGAACCACCAATGATATTTTTGTTATCTTGGTGGACATTTGCAAATAGTGAGAAATAGTAGGCGCAGTTATTCAGTTCACCTGACATAACTGAAGCCCATTTCATATCGCATGGGATCAATTTAAACTGAAAGACAATTTTATGGCCATTATCAGTTTCTAAAACTTGGCCTTCAATGTCCTTCATTTCCTCCTTCAAATGCTTTGTGTATTGTAACATCAAGGAGTGGTCTTCAGCAACATTTGCACCTATTAACAGGTGATTCTCATGACAGCTTTGAACTCTCTTCAGCAAATTTAGAATGCTAACTAAGTATGCTACAAAAAAGGAAAGAAGGAAAATAAAATCAATATCACATAACAGTGTACTTTAAATATGTTTCATCTTTCATTCAATTAATGTTTTCATGTGTTTTATACTGATTTTCAAAATCTCATCAATTGAGTCATAAAGAATTGACAAAAGAAATGATGAACTGTGACAGGTATTTTAAACTCTGATAAACATTCATTCCTAATTTACATAATATATACAAAATATTTTCATGTATGTTATGTAAATTAGGAATGAAACTTTATCAGAGTTGTTTAAAATACCTGTCACAGTCATTATTTTGTTTTGTCGATAAATGTTTATGAATATTAGTAACAATAGTAACAATATTTCTCGAAGAGATAATATTTATGCTATGATCATCCGGGTGGATGTAATCCTTAGAAGGACTGTTTGATGTGACTGACGTTTCGACAACCTGTGCGGAAGTCATCTTCAGAGTCAAGTGGAGAAAAAAGTCAGATATGGGTCTTATTTATACTGCCACAATAAACAATAGAACAACAGGTGAAGTTAAGAGATGATTCGCGTCGCTAACTTAATTGGCGTCATTTCAGCTTAGTTTAATAGCCTATTATATGGCGTGGGTAGTTTAATTGAGCGGTTGAGTGGATTCAGCTCAAACTTTGTAAACTAACTCTCAAGCACGAGGCGTTGCTTTCTATTGTTGCAAAAAGAAAGACATTCACTAGATCCCCAATCAATTGCATGGCCAGTCTTGGTATGATGCATGGCAATGTTGTTACGATTATCATGTTTCACAACTGCACTTTGATGTTCCTCTTGTCTGGTATTAAACGATCTACCAGTCTCTCCAATATATGTAGCCTCACAATCATTGCATGAAATTTTATAAATAGCTCCGACTCGATCGTTTGGGCTATCACGATCTTTGACCTTAGTCAGGACCTTACGTAGAGTGGATATTCAGACCATTAATTGCAAATGTTTATGAATCAGTTAATGAGTTTTTGAAAATCAGTATAAAACACAAGACAACATATTAATTGGATCAAAGATTCAATTATTTAGAGTTGTCTGCCTGCAATTGACTATCTGTAGATACCTGACTGTACATATATCTAATTAAATCTGTTTTTCATTTTATTTATTGCTATTAATACTCTACCAGTGGAAGTTTCGTTTTTCCCAAAGGGGACGCCATCTGCACCTATAGCTATGTACATCACTCCGTGCTTTCCATTGAACCAATGTAGGCATGGGATTTTCTCATCTAGCTGTATGTATAAATCTGCAAGTCTTAGCAAAAATGGTTTAAATGGTCTGTACACCCCAGGGCTTGATTCAGTAGAGTATTGTTCAGCCAGTGTGTCCAGTGACTGCAGTTCACCAATATTTATAGTGGAGATATATGCCATGAGATCTTTATAGGGCAATATTTTGGGGATCTCACATCCTTTAATGAATTCAGTTTTCTGATTTTTTTCCTTTTTTTCTCAGTTTCCTTTATGGTATCTGTACTGTTTCTAATACTGCTATACTTCCTTTTGCTAATGAGGCCACCTTGATACAATACTCTCATACTTCTAACCTTGTTTTGCATGCTTTTTTCATAACATTTAACTCTTTTCTTTATAATTGTTGGTATTACCTCCTCAGTGCACCTCGTTGATTTCTCAACATAAGTAGTTAAATCTTTTTTGCTGACATCTGATACAAGAGTTGTCCACATTCCAGCATATATTGGCTTGTTATCTTTTACTGAGAAATGGGAACAGTGAATTGGACGCAGAGCACTGAGTGTTTTTCTTCTTCTTCTTCGAAACTGATGCCTTGAGAGGTTCAATTTGTCACTTGATGTTTTATCTAGAACACTGCTTAATCTTGGCCTCCTAGAAATCAACAAGATCAAACTCAGCATGTCTAAGGAATGGCTAATTGAATAAAATAGCAAAAAAAATAAAGAAAAATAGATTTAAAAAAATCGAATGGGTGTATGCTGATGATGTTTGCCAAGATGATAGGTTTCAATACTAGCTACAGTTTGAAAGTGTAATCATTGAACTAAGTGATCACGTGAGGAAATATTACCATATTTGGTGAGATAATTAACAATTAATTTTCTTTTAACTTGAGTAAATTCTTTATAGCTAAAAGTTGTTGTGTTTTGACATTTATTCTATCACTAAAGGCTATATGTTTAAAAACCTAACTGGAAAAATGATTTTTTTAAAAATATTAAACATATAATATGTTTTTGAAAGAATCATTTTTGAACATTTTAATGAGTAGTCAAGTTGCAATTACTTTTTTCAAAAGTTTTAGCAGGGATATTACAATTTTCCAGTTAGATTCTAATTAGCAATGATTAGTAGAGCAAAAATAGCCACAAAAGAAAAACCAAGAAGAACTTTAAGCCTTTACTCAAAAGCGATAAAGTTTTTTCAGTTTTGCAAAGAAATCGAAGACAGGCTCGGGTACAAACATCCAGCGGTTTTCATATGAGTGTACGGTTTCTATGGATACAACAGGGTATTCAAAATGTCGGACAAGTTGAATTGAAAGAATATTTCCTTCTTTCTGTCAATTTATGAATTTTCTGAAGGAAAATTATCTATTATTTACACTCACACGTACTTTTTATTGTCTTGCATTTCTGACAGTGCCCATTTGTAGTAAGTATAGAGTAATTTTATAGCATTAAATGCAAAGATGTGTACACCCATCTTTACGATATAAGGATGAAGAGAAACAAATAAAAAAAGTTGTATTCCTATCTGCCTCAACTGTTTTTTATTTAGTAAATTAATAAGGTATCACGTGATCAAACAGATCTCTGACTGCGCAGGTTATCAGTGAAGTTTGAGCGGGATTTTTGAATACATTGTAGTTTTGGAATCAGTAAGATATTTTTGTCGTTTTGTGCTAAAAGACATCGTTTGTTTGTTAAAAATTACATTTGAAAGGTATTCGCTTCATAATGAGAAGTTGATCTACAAATGGCTGTGACATTTTTATCCCCAAATACATGTGGTTTTGCTAGAATTGCTGCGTTAGAATTAGCGAGGGAAAAACCGAAATCGATTACAAGAGGAAAAGACGAAAGCAGCACAAAGTACCAGGCTCGAATCAAGCAGGAGATCTACGAGGGTTTTCAGAATAGATTCGACGATTGTTCAGAGAAATTCTCCATTGAAGCTTTGCAGTTTCACAAAAGGTTACCTGGTTTGAGAAATGCCATCAATAAGTGGAACTTTAGAAAAGCTGATGAAAAGCAAAAGTACCTGGAGACATTCTCTCACAAGAACTGGTTAACAATGTCAACTAATCGAAAAAGAGAGCATTCATTTATTGATTGTATAGGCTGTGCGATTCGATATCCACACATTCAAGCTTTCTTTAGTGTAAAGTCATCTTTTTTGAAAGGAAAAGCAAAGCAAAGTAATACAGTTCTAGCAGCTGTTGGAGAGGTCAACAGGATCAGAGCACAAGAGCCATCCCCTCCAAAGCCCACACACAAAAACATAACAAATGCTGCGAAAGCAATCTATGATAAAGTGGCTCCACTGTTTGAAAAAACATATAAAGCTGATTTTGCTAAAAGTCTGTCAAAGATTCCAGAGTTGGATTTACAATACGAAACAGCAAATGAAAAAAGGGAAGACAGAAGGAATCACTATCGCACTGCTAAGGAAAATGTAGAAGAACAAATGGAGAATACTGCTTTTTTGAGGTATATAATGTATTATGTGCATAAAATATTACATAATCATTTAATGCCAGGTACAATCATACAATCGTGTGGCTTTAAATTTTTTGACATGATAAATAATATATATCTAATATACTTGTATTATAGCTACATGCAAACATAATTTTTGTACATAAAGTGTAATGTACATGTAATTATCATAAGATGGGTCAAAATATCTGATATAAAAACTTACAACAATCTTCTAGATAAATTAATGCTCTTATAACCCTTTCATTATAAGGTGCTACGGTGGCGGGCAGTCGTTGAATGCATGGCAGCGTCATCGAATGGCATCATCTTTTGAGTTGAAGAAAACTGCAAAGAAAAGAAAAGCAGAAAATGATGAAAATCAAAATCCTTCAAAGAAAAAATAGGATCACACAGGGAAATTTGAGACAATGGTCTGGGACAAAGAAAAGTTAAAGAGTGAGATTGAAGACCTACCAGATGGCCATATAATTAATTACAGTGAATTAGCAAGAAGATTCAATGTTTGTGACAGTTCTGGCAAGATAGCTTTAAATGGAGGCCAAATCGTGAAAGAATATTTAATTTCAGAAGGTGTGGACCTCTCTAGTTTGAAGATGTGTGTAAACAAAGATGACAAGAATCAAGTTATTAGGAGGAGAAAGAGAAAAGGCAAAGGTGGTGAAATAAGTGTTCCCACAGAGATTACAAGAAAAAAATTAAAAGAGAAGCTAAGGGATAAAATAGAGTCTGGAGAATACACTGTTGGTGAATTGATAGTCCCATGCAAGGTATAAGTTCTATTTAACACTTAAGTGACATTACATTACTGCATTACAAGTTATTACTATAGCCTACTCAATCATGCAATCTAAAGATACAATGTAAATATTATTCATACTCTGATAGTGACATTGTCTGTGCTCTACTTGACAGGTGGATCTAATGATTACCTTAAGTTCATTGACAATCATTATGTTTACTGTACTGAGCAAAGTTTAAGATAGTCATTAATTTATATGTCCAAATTTACAGGATTTAAAATTACTAAAATAAAAAATAATAATTAAGAAACAAATTAATACAATTCTTCTCTTTCAGTATGAAAAACTAGTTCTCAACAAAGACCTCAAAATCGAGAAAAAAGAATTCACAACAGAAGGAAGAAAGATACCATTGACAGAGATAAGAAAGAAAATGCTTCAAAAACAAGAACCATATTTAAGAAAATTAACAGACCAGCAGTATGAAGCCTTTACAGAAGATCAGCTTAGGAGACGACTTAAAGAACTTCATGAATTGAATGATGAGGAAGATTTGAGTATGAATGAAATGAGAAGCAAATTGAAGGAAATGGAAAGAAATAGATGTTTGCTTGTTTGGATGGACAATTCCACAGTAGCTAACCATGGCTATTTAGTTTGTATGATAACCTGTCTCTATGACCCAGCTGTATTCTACACAGACAAGGAGTACAAAATCTTAACTGGTCAAAATGTAAACATCCAAAAAGTCATTGAAAAGCCAGAACTGCATTTCATTGCACGAAGCGGTAGTTCAGACGAAGACCAGATGTTATACACTGACACAAGACTTCAGTGCATCCAAGAACTTGATATAAATATTTCAATAACTCTGTTCCATACAATGATGTCATGAGATTTTGCCATGGACATAGTCCACAAAGAGCCTGTGAGGCAGGTCAACAAAAGGGTGGCCATTATTTCTGTGCCACATGTGGTATTCATGCAGTCATGGTACAAGATATAGACCATGCCCTCAGCGGCAAGGTTAAATCACTAAAAACAAAGAAGGATATTATTATGCAGGGAGCTGTTGGAATACGAAAGTCCTTACTCTTCAAGGTGAAACCCCTCAAAGATCTCAGCAAAGCAGAAATTGAAGAGGAATTAGGTTCACGAGGTAACTTTGAAGACGGGAACAAAAAAGATCTGCAAGAAATGCTAGATGAAGTTTTGCGTGGCAAGCAAAGAGTTCCTGCGCTGGTGTTAAAGACACCAGAATCCTCCTTTGATTCCCTGTGCCTTGGTCAATTTGAAATTTTACCATGTGAACCACTGCATGATATTGGCCACCACATAGAAAATATCCTGACAGAATTACCTTGCCATTTATCAGAGGCTGAGTCCCAAGTAATCAATGAGTGCGTAGAGTTAACCCTTGGAAACAAGGACAGTAAGAGAACGATTGACTATAGGATTGCTCTAGTAAAGACAGCTGCTATGGCTCATCAATCTAACATTGTGTCAACAAAAGCACTAGCCTTGATTGACACTTTGGTACAAATGCAAGAAATATTATATTCTTCAGAAGATAAACGTTCTCCAGCCCTCATTCTTCGCTACCTTAACCAGGCCTGGTACCACTGTATTCTACTAAAGAGAATAATCAAGAAGCCAAAAAAGCTTACAATGCGCAAGCTGTTTGGTGTGTACTACCATAATTTGTCTGCACATGCTGGTCTTATGCTGCGCCTTATCTCTGGTCTAGCAAATAATGCTGAGGATCAAGAAAGAACATTTAACACCATCAAGCGCATTACCAAGCAGACCAGCAACTACCACCCTGGACAAATTATTCCTAATTTGCTGATCCGTTTGCAAGCTGAAAAGGAGCTTGAGCTACATGATGATGATGTTGCCAGACAGCAATCCCAAATAAGTAAGCTCACCAAATCCTTACAACCAGCACCCAACACATGTTTTCCCAAAGCCATCATCATCAAGCACAACAGAGAATGGCAAGCACATCTTCAGCAAATTAGTGATTTTTTGCTCGAAGAAGAGGGGGTATGGTGGGGCCAGAATGAAGATTACGTCGAGTTCTATGATGTTACCAATCAACCTTCCCCAATAGAAGCTGGTCCTCAACTTCATCACTTGCGCTCAAGCTCTCTTCAACATGAGGCCTCTTTGCTTGAGGGTTGTTGGAAACAATGCATCAGAAGGAATACTGTCATACCAACCAATATCATTCGTATTGATGAACATGATGGCACAACAACTAAACTCAACACCAACTTCCTTAACCTTGATATTGATAAAGAAATTGAATCTCTGCCACCTACAAACATTTCAGAAAATACTAACAACAGCTTCATATATAAACACAAAAATAGACAGAACCAGGAAACACAAGAGTGTATATCTGCACAGCCAACACAAGATGAAGTAGAGGTCAATGAAGAGGTCATTGAAGAAGAAGTTGTCCTAGATATCTATCCCAAACACGATGAAATCATCAGCTTTGAAGACAACATTTCACTATCACCACCGAATGAAAACAGTGAATGCCCAAGCAACTCTGTTTCAAAGCAGGCAAAACACAGATCTACACATCACACAACTAAATCCACAGGCAGTAAACTAAATGAGCAAGAAGTGATAGATCCTACACAATGTAATATTGCAATACTGAAGACAACCCTTGGAAAAGCACTTAAAGTTGTAATTGGTCACACTAAAGAAGTACAAAGTTTAGACAACCAACATTACAAGCTGAAACAAATGACCAAAAAAACAAACACGAGAGAGACACACATTTGGAACAGAGATATAAAGCAGATCTCGCAAACATGCAAGTTAAGGTTTTAAAAGAAAAGTCGATAGCTGAAAAAAAGCTAAAAGCATGGGAGAAAGAATATGTCATGAATCATGATCTCATAGCTCCATCACTTGAGGACATGAAAAGGGACAGTGGAAGCTCTTTCTTTTTAAAGAAAGTAAACCATGCCAATGCCTTGTTGATCAATTGGAAAATTACTTTTTAAGGAATATGAGTATTATGTTAAAATACCTTGATTTAACTGCTCAAATCTTGTAAATAGATGAAAACAGTCAAATTGACATGTACATAAGATATAGACATCACACTCAAATAAGGCCTCAACTTAATTTTTTTGATAAGCAGAAAACTAGAGACTTAAAAATTACTCTTGTAAATAATTGTAAATAGATAACTATTGGAGAACAGTCAGATGGACATGTAAATAAGATATGGAATCAAATGAGGCTTTAACTTTATGTTCTTTTAGTATGCAAGGCACATTTAAAAATTAACCGGTTTTAAGATTAAAAATACATTAGCGAAATAGAATAAAAATCTTACCTTTAAAGCTTGGCATTAGTTGATGAAACTTCGGAATCCTTATACTGGACAAAATTTTCATACATTAAGAGGGGTTTGCACTAAGGGTCACCTATGAGTTGCAAAATAATTTTTTTCCAAATTTCTCAAAATTGGCATGAGTGAAGGCCTTCATGGACTGAATTCATATCTATAAGTTATAGTTTGATCAGAATTTTATTTCCGACCAACGGCGCGAAAATGTGAAATTTGACGTCATTTCCGGTTTTCAAAGGCCGTTTGTGTGCACTCCTAAAAGTGCTAAAAATCACTAGATTTCATTCATATTTTACCAAATAAATTTACCAGACTAAAAGTTGATATGATAGTGACTATTTAGAGCTATTTGTCTTTAAAGCAAGATACAAATTTAATATTTTATAGATTTTTCAATTATTTGTACGTTTTCACCAGGTTTTACGTGCATCATATTCAAAAATCTGTATCGCCACTGGTACATGGCCTAGCTCAAAACTATTGCACCAGGAGTAAAGAGGGATACCCATGGCTTAGTTTTATAAAATAAAATTTTGGGGCAATTCATAAACAAAACTTGGAGAGCGCTGTATGTCGACCCCATTTTCAGCCATATTTGACATCAATTTAAGAAACGTTGTGTTTACAATCCACGAATAAGTCCCCTGAAATCACGAAATCATGCCTCTATTCGCTTGCAATTCACAATAAACTTCCTAACCTCACAGTACAATACTTTAATTACAATTTTCGAGCTGATACAATCAAGGAAACGCTCAATCAAGGAACCTCGAAGAGGTTCGAAGCATTCATCATGACTGGATCTGAAACAAGTTGAATCGAGTCTGGCCAATCACTATACCGGATCACGCTATCGATGCCAAAAATGTCAAAATATCAAAAACTAAGCTAACCTTATGTATTAGAAGGAGCTTAAACGTGTTATAACTTTATATTCTTAATTTCACTCTGAATAACACGGTGCCCTATCTAAATGGACACTAAAGCGACAGACATTGAAAACAATAAAGAATGCGTGACATAAACAAAGGAACCCCTGTGTAATCACTCTTGTGCTCTACCAAAAAGAATGCGTTTTAGTTTGTAAAGTCATCTAGTTGACAATGTTAATAAACTATTTAGCTTTTACGTGTTTCTATTTGTAAAAATATTTGTTCAAAATTAAATTTTGTTTTTGAAAACATTTTAGCTGCGCAGTCATTACAGAAGAAAGTGATTGTGCGTTAATATCTTAAAACAAAGCGGTTATGAACTTCTGCAAAAAGTTATTATTAAAAACAAAATAGATTCACATTATTTATCAAAGTGGTTCTCATACTTCATATAAAACATATTTCCAAAACCTTTGCCTGGAAGAGAAGTCCGGGCTGTCTCTACGTTGTTGCTTCTCGGTCTACAAAGTTAATGTTCCTTGATTAAGACGCAGGTGCGAAAGGCATACTACAATTCTTGTTTTTGTCGGTCTACTTTCTTTGTATGCAATAGTAGAAATCACCGAGCATTTAGATTAACAACAGAAGTTCTTTTAAAGAAGTATCATTCGATAAAATTGGACAGATCCTAAAGATTAAGCATCCTTTGAGGAAATTAGGTAAGTGACAAGTCTTGACTAACGTTAACTTGTATTGAGATGCACATGTTAAAACAGAATAAAAATTTAAGCCCTGACATATATTTTCAGGGGTATCGTTGAATTTTTGTTGCGAGCATCCGCATCCCCGACAACAAATTTGTCTCTCTTTCTTTCCTGAACTCAAAGATTTCCAACTGTAAGGTAAGCTGTAAAGTCTTGCTACGGTTGTTACGACATGTAAGGGACAGGTCAAAAATTAGAGGGGGGAGGAGGCCTGGTGCAAATGGGGGCAGGGTCATTATTCAAGTCAAAACCCATTCAATATAATTAAAACTAGATTAAAGGATATAGAAATTCAAGTCTGGCAAGGGGAACTCTTCAACGATGAAAAAACTAGAAGAGGCCCACCAGGCCAAAAAAATAAATTAAGGGCATATCGTCTGGTAAAAACAGATTACTTGTTTGAAAAGTTAAGAATTTTGAACACAGAAAAGCATTAACCAAATTGAGAATTAGTAATCACGACCTTGAAATCGAGAAGGGAAGACATTCAAGGGAATATTAAAAAAAACCAGAAGAAAGGAGATGCTTCCATTGCCAAGATAACGTAGAAGATGAGAGGCACTTCCTTCTTCACTGTACATTATATTCAAATCTAAGGGAAGAACTCTTCAAGAACATAAATAACATAAACAATGATTCTCTTTTGTTAAATGAGAACGAGCTGTTTCTGCTATTTATGAGTCCGCCCAAAATGTTAGCAGTCGCAGTGTAGCAAAATATGTCCACAACTGCTTTATAAGAAGATCACATACAATACAGAAATAATATAGTATGTGGTCTTCTTACCGAAACTAGGCAATATATAGTAATTGTACTAAATAGGTTAAATATTTGAATCTATTATAACACAAGAAAAAAACTACTATAAAATCAACAATTATTATAGCCTTCATACGTCAATGCTTATTCGGGTAAAATGTCAATGTATTTTCTAATACTCGATACCGAATAAAAAAATCTGTCTGTCTGTCTGTCTTATTTTTCATGCAGGTTAAAAGGGAGGGACTGGAGAAAGAATTGTGCAAGTATTTAGGGGAGGGCCAAATTGTTTTATATATAAGGAAAAGGAGGGCCACTAAAATATACAGGCCAAAAACTCTTGCTGAACTGAGAAATATATTGGTGTACTTCTCTAGATATTATCAAGAACAGTCGGATGGCTTCGTGCGGTTTGTTTGCTCATGTTGGTGGAGTATGCGGCGGACCTCTAGACAACCCCGCTAATGTAGAATGTGTTTATCTTCGAACATGTCAGAAAGCCATACACGCCCACTTAAGAACACTGAATGTGCGAGACAGATCCGTGGAAACAGAGTCTCAACTGATTCTAAATAGAACAGGTAAATGTTTACACAATTTTTAAACTTTATATTCTATTTCTCGCTTTGTTTCTCTACATTTGTTTCTGAGCGTACGGCTGAAAGACAAACGGGCAGTGTTTTTACAGGATCTATTTTAGGTGGATTTGAATACGCATACCTATCCACACACCCTTATAGGCCAAGCTCAAGTAACCTGTTAAATTTTTTTTAAATGTTTGAAGTGAAAAACGTGTTCTGCTATTTGTGCAGGACTGTTTGGTACATACCACGAATACCTGGACATCACAGTCTGCCCTCGGCACAGAGATGCATATGGGATTCGTTGGCGCTGCAACAGACGAAACTGTACCATTCCAGTCACTTGGGCAGCCCACAAGAAAGGTTGCAAGGGAGACAGAGGGCTGTCATCCAGTCAGTCAAGACGGTTTTATGAAATTACTGGTCAACTTGTGCCTGTTGGCTCACGTACGTATGTGATGTAATTATGCAAAAAGCTATGAATATGAAAAAAAGGTATTTACAAAAAAAGGAAGTATGGAATTTCTATATCACTCGCGGAGACAGGGGGGGCACACGAGGGGAAGGGATGTGTCTCCAAAAAGTTTGCTTTCGGCACAGATTTTGCGGGAAAATAGAAAAATATCCCTCTATAATCGAGAGCGAGCTACGCCCCTAATATATTATGCTTTTTAGCATATTTAGTAAAATATCGATTTATTTTTATAGCTATCTGCAGGCGCTGCAGAGAAAAATTGACAAAGCTGATCAGCCTTCTCAAACAACTGCTGAGATACCAACTACAGAAAACCCATTTCAAGTGTCAACCGAGATTCCTTCTCTCCCCTCTGCCGAGAGTCTTTCTGAGTCAAACACTAACAATATCTTCAGCTCTGACTATAACAAGGTTAGCAGCACATATTTTAATAGACAGTCAAATTTCGCGTTATCCATACTTATTTTACACCGTTTCTTCTCTCATGTAGGAAACTGACAAAGAAAGTAGCGACTCTAGCGACTCGTTGACACAAGCATTTAGCCAACTTGAAATCGATAATGATCAAAGCCGGGATCCGAGTGTGGTTGTCACCGAAATTGAAGGTGGATTGAGCTCAGAATCGTCTGAAGAACAATTGTCCGATGAAACATCAAATCAAGCTTTGGTGCGCCGAAAGAAGCTCAACGAGTTCTTGATCACCAGTGGTATGCAGGACACGCTTATTGGTCCACCTAAAAAAGCTTGGGAGGTCATGAGTAGCCGAACGCAAAAAACGCATGTATTCAAGGCTACAAATGTAATCGTGGCAGCCCTAGATGTAATTACACCAGGAGATGCAGGTAGCCTTTGGAGGGCTGTTCAAGAATCCAGGAAAGTCGATCAAGTTATTGGAGTTAAGCCCCATGCAGAAGAAAAGTACGTTTCAGTCAATCATGGCAGATTTACTGTCGCTTAACGACATCCGTCAATATATACCCAGACTGACAGAATATCGCTGGAAGATGGCTCGTGTTCACAACTTACAATACGGACGAGGCGTCCCTGTGTCAACCAACCGTGTTCATCGAATTCGCGTTGATGAAGGGCAGCTACACAATTTCCTATCCTTTATCACTAGCCCCCATATTGTGCAAGACCTGCCATTTGGGCAGAGATATTTGAAACTGGGGAAGTTCTGGAGACACCCAATGTAATTCGTTCACTGATCACATCTCGGATATGCGCACAGTATATTCAGTACTGTGAAGAGACGGCCTTCAAGCCATTCAGTGAAGCGACAATGAGGCGCGTTTTATCGGCGTGTGGTGCAACAGAAAGAAAGTCGTTACAGGGTCTAGATTATTACCACGCAGATGGTGCTAAAGAGTTCGATGACCTGAGCAAGATTGTGACGCAGGTAGAACCTGCCCGTGGGCGTGAATGGGCAGCAAACTGTGAGAGAGCTCTACGGGAAGGAAAACAGTATATCAAGTCAGACTTCAAGGTATACGTAACTTATGTTAATCCACTTTTTTTTTAAACAATAGAAATATCTAATAGTTCTCAGTTGTTGGTAAATGTTTGACAAACAGCTAACGCAGAATAATCTCTTCTTTAGGTTCATATAACAGATGCAAATCAAGTACCTGACCACTGCCTGGCGTACGCCCTAAGTAGTCCGAAGAAAGATCCGAAGAAAGATCCCCAAAAAGATCCTTTTGCCAAAGTATGCCAGCACCAGCATGAGTTGTCTTGCTCATCGTGCGAAGAGTTAAAGACGGTTCTTAATGACATCAAGAACGTTGTAGCTCAGAGGGAGAGATACTCCCATCCGTTGACCATTGGGATGACATCACTTTCAGATGCAATCAAGCCATTGAAGCGATATTCGCCTGGAAATCTCATGAGGTACGATTTGTTCAGCAAGACAAACCACGGCACTCAATCATGAACGAGCTAACCCCCCAAGAAGTTATGGTCACAGAAGATTGGGCCATGAAATTCCTCCCACAGAAGTACAGGGAAACTAAGTCCGACTGGTTCGGGAAGCGAGGGATTTCATGGCACGTATCCGTTGCCAGTCGAAAGACCTCCGCCGGAGACCTACAACAGCAAGCTTTCGTCCATGTAGCAAAGAACTGCACTCAGGACACGGACTCTGTAATAGCTATCATGGAGCACACACTGCGCACTATCAAAACCGAAAACCCTGAAATTGCTACAGCATATTATCGCCATGACAATGCCGGTTGCTATCATAACGTTCCTTTGCTAATAGCATGTCACCTTATGGAAGAGGCAACCGGCATTAAGGTAATTTCATTTTTATCCCTATATTGATTGTAAGAGGCATTTATGAAAGCAGCGCTATAGAAGTAATACTTGATTATCATAATCGTGATTCTCGCTCCCAACGAAACGAGCGACAGAGTTTTACCCCTGGGATCCTGAGGATTGATTGTATGGATGACTGGATGGATGGAGATGATGATGATGATGATGATAATGATGATCGTTATCGTTATCAATAATATAAAATTATTCAAAGAAATTCTAAGAATGAGTTTCATACATAATCAGCCATAATCAGCCGGGTTGCCGCACCTTCCCGTAGGAATACATGTAAGAATTTTGTTTTGATTAGAAAGTTTAACACTAGCCTTTTTTAGAGTGTAAAAATATAAACGTTACATCCTTCTTCACATGCGGCATATGTCACCATGAAAGCAAATGTATACACTGAGATGATATATTAATATGGTTGTATTATTTGAGTACACAAGAGTGATTACGAGGTGTTTGGGGTTCCTGTGTTTATGTCACGCATTCTTTATTGTTTTCAATGTCTGTCGCTTTAGTGTCCATTTAGATAGGGCACCATGTTAATCAGAGTGAAAAAAAGGTAAGATATTCCAATAATATAAAGTTATAACACGTTTAAGCTCCTTCTAATACATAGGTTAGCTTAGTTTTTGATATTTTGACATTTTTGGCATCGATAGCGTGATCCGGTATAGTGATGGGCCAGACTCGATTCAACTTGTTTCAGATCCAGTCATGATGAATGCTTCGAACCTCTTCGAGGTTCCTTGATTGTATCAGCTCGAAAATTGTAATTAAAGTATGTACTGTGAGTTTAGGAAGTTTATTGTGAATTGCAAGCGAATAGAGGCATGATTTCGTGATTTCAGGGGACTTATTCGTGGATTGTAAACACAACGTTTTGTAAATTGATGTCAAATATGGCTGAAAATGGGGTCGACATACAGCGCTCTCCAAGTTTTGTTTATGATTTGCCCCAAAATTTTATTTTATAAAACTAAGCCATGGGTATCCCTCTTTACTCCTGGTGCAATAGTTTTGAGCTAGGCCATGTACCAGTGGCGATACAGATTTTTGAATATGATGCACGTAAAACCTGGTGAAAACGTACAAATAATTGAAAAATCTATAAAATATCAAGTTTGTATCTTGCTTTAAAGACAAATAGCTCTAAATAGTCACTATCATATCAACTTTTAGTCTGATAAATTTATTTGGTAAAATATGAACGAAATCTAGTGATTTTTAGCACTTTTAGGAGTGCACACAAACGGCCTTTGAAAACCGGAAATGACGTCAAATTTCACATTTTCGCGCCGTTGGCCGGAAATAAAATTCTGATCAAACTAAAACTTATAGCGATGAATTCAGTCCATGAAGGCCTTCACTCATGCCAATTTTGAGAAATTTGGAAAAAATTTATTTTGCAACTCATAGGTGACCCTTAGTGCAAACCCCTCTTAAGTACAAGCAAAGATAAACTTAGCTAGTTTACATGTCTGTAAGCTACGGCATTCATATTGGGTAATGTTCATCTTCGAAGATACTTCGAAATAAACGTAAAAGAAATCCTTCCCAAGCAATTCAAGATGGCTCATGATAGTCTTATAAACAAGTAGATTTCCCATTTAACTACAAAAAGATACCGCGTAACGACCATTTTGAAAGTTGAAATATAAAAGGATCGAGTCCCTTCTTCAACCGCCATTTAAAATCAAATTCGCATTCGTTGTCAGGGAAACCTAGCGCCCATTCCTCTTAAGTCGCAAACTTCGCGGGGGTCTAAATTTCGTTCGATAGCCATGCCTTAGACATACTGAGAAATATAAGTCAATCACTGCCAATGTTAAATTCTTATATTTACAAATCCAAACTAAATTCTCTCTCTAAAACCATAGGTAAAACAGTATCAGTAGCAGGAATGATTTTGCTTAGTCAATAAATAACAAAAAGAAAACACCATAGCTTGAGGGCTTAACCTACAATATTTTAAGTTTGCCTATTCTTTCACTGAGACGAAGGAATTCCTTCTCGTACACTGTATGTTACACAGTATGCACATAGTAACTCAAAAACTATTGTAGCACTTTACCTAGCTGCTAGTATTTATATGGTAATCACTCTAACTGAATGTTAATATGTAATAGTTTAATATTATGGCTTCAAGCAGATGAGATGAAAATGAACCTTGATACATTGTATTAACCCCATATTCTTGCATGAATGATTCAAAAACAAAAGGATAATTTCAATGCGGGCTATGCTGTGTGTGATAACCCTCACATAAAGTAATAAACCAGTTTAAAAGGTAATTTTGTTTGGTCATTAGGGAATATTTGCATGCATTAATTAGGTCAATCCCTGTAAATTAGGGCATGGAGGAATTAAAACTCCAGTACAATTGTGGTTGTCACTATACTCTAAGATATCATTCAGCTAGATATCCTAATTAGCTGGTGCATGGAAATAGAGTGTTGAAATATAGACAAATATTTGTTCAAGCTTACTTGATCTTTTTCATTTCAGCTGAATTATCCTCCAAATCAGTTTTTAAGTCAGCAATCTGTTAAAGATATATTTAAGTCATGAACTTGTTTATTGAGACAAGTAATAATTCATAAAATAAGTTTTAAGCTTATAAACTGAAACTCACTTTTCTTTTCTTTCTTCTTAATTTTTCTTCGATATTATGAAGCTCTTCATTTCGTCTTTGCAGTTCGGCTTCTTTCTCGATTATACTAAATCCTGCCAAGGGCATATGATATTTTTCTCTTATTCTCTCTCCAGCCTTCACCTGGTTGATTTTGATGTCAGTTTCGAGTTTTTTCTCAAGTTCTGCTTGCAGTCTCTCTTTTTTTAGTTGATTATAAGCCCCAAGTGGAAACCTTTGCTTCTTTGTACTCGTAGGTACCCTATGAAAGCCATGACAATTTGTTTTTAAAAAATCACGTACCTCAACAAAAAGCACATAAAAAAGAAGATGGAGAACCAAACTAAAATCGTATGATTTTCGATTTTGGTTTAAGTATCGGTATACACAAAAAAGTGATTACCTTGGGCTGTCTTTTGGAAAAGATTGCTCAAGAGAAGGAGCTCCTATCATCTTTTTCTTGCAAAAACAACGTGGCTAACCATGGCTCAAAATATATAATTCAAAAGCTTGCCTTCCATAGAATACATATCAGCCCGCCAAAGTCTACAAACTACTACCTAGTCTTCTAAATTATTTTTAAAAATCTCGGTTTTTCACCACACAGGACAACCATTATCATCCATGAATCTTTGCGAAACGAGAAGGGCCGCCATCTTGAAAAAAATGACCACGCGTAAAAGCTCCCTGGGAGGGGTGGTTTGGCCCCGGCGTGATGCAATATTTGACATTCCACGCGAGTTGCTAGATGATATCGAAGACATAAAGTCAGATGACTTTAGTTGGAGGAATAACGGCCAAAAGAAACATACTGTTATTAAAGATAAAATGACATATACTCTCTCAAAAACATATTTTGTACATAAAAAAGTACAAAGACTTTAAACGTCGCCTGTATCATTTGTACGCGGACAGAGATGGCAAACCATGCCCATATATGATGATGTCATATCTGTTTGCCAAGAGTGAGCACGCTGTGTCTCCACATAATAGGCCACGTACTCAGGCTTCTACCTTGCAGTCTATCGTTAAAAAACTGAAAGATGGTTCCAGCGCTCGAGATGTTTACACAGAAACACGTGAAGAGGCAGGTGGTGTGCTTAAGGCAAACAAATTTTCATCACTCCCGCGATCAGTTCCACAAGTTCAAAAGCTGAAGCAACGTCTCAATCATTCAGTGTCAAAACATGGAAATAAAGACGGGCTCTATGCCGCAATTTTGAAATGTGTCGAAGAATGCCAAACAGGGGACAATTTCCTTCGATTTGTTCAAGGACCACCTCAACCACTCGCTTTTTTTAGCTGACGAGAGGCAGAAAAATGATGTTGAGCGTTTTTGTACGAATCTCTTAAAACCAGGAATTGTGTGGATACAACCTACAACTGCGGAGAATGTCAATGCGACAACATATCGTCACCAACTGCTTCTAACAAGGCGATCAAAAAAAAACCCATTGCTATTAGGACCAACGCTTATCCATTAGCACAAAGATCAAGAAGCATTTAGCTACCTTGGAAGCTGTCTTGTTCGGCTAAAGCCAACATTAGTTCAACTCTTAGCTGTTGGCTGCGATAGGGATAAAGCTATCCAAAACGGTTTGAGATCGTCATTACCCTCAGCTGTATTTTTAGCATGCAAAAAACATTTTGAGGATATAAAGTGTAAGCTTACAGAACTTGGCATAAATGGGAAAGTTGGGAACGAAATACTAGGTGACATAATAAACCACGAAGGAATATCATCGCCGTCAGCGGTCGAGGAAGGAGGATGTCGATTCCCGTGCTCTTCAAATTTAGTGTTTTGGTTTACTAAATTTGATATTTTCTTTAGCTTTTTTTGTTTAATTACTTTTCTGATGGATCAAGAATCTATAAACACATTTTCTAAGTTACTTGATGAAAATTAAGCCCAATAATTAGCGACCTTCGCGAACTTAAAGCGAAAGTCTCAAAGTTAGAAGAATTTGAACAATCACTTGATTTTCTAAGCAAGAAATACGATGAGTCTGATACCAAAATGAAGATCGAGCTTGAAAATCATCAAATCAAGATGGAAAATACTTGTTTATCCACTCAACTTCATCGTCTATCAAACGAACTAAGTCAAATTAAGGAGGAATGCAATAATCTTGGTCCTGTCAGTGACGATGAAGACACTAGCGAAATTGTCCGTAAAATTGGTGATCTTGTGGATGTTAATATTGAAGTAGATGATATTTCTGTGAGCCACCGTTTAGCCGGACAGAAAAACAAGAACTATGATCCTGCAATCATAGTTAAATTCGTACGACGCGAACTTCGTGATGAATAATACCAAGCTAGAAAATATCTACGTGACAAGTCGACCCGAGATATTGGTCTTGTAAGGTTTCCAACACAGAAAATATACCTGCAGAGAGCCTGACGCCTCATAACCAAATGCTATTCAACCGATGTTCTCAAGAAGAGAACTAAAGTATAAATATATATGGACTAATAATGGTAGAATATCGCTGAGGAAGGATGCATCTAGTCCTGTGGTCACGATCTCCAATGATCTAGACATTGATAACTTATACGAATGAAGCTAAGTAATCTTCAATGTTCAACTATCTATGTGTCATTCAACTGATTTACACTTGTGTTCATTTAATGATATGTATGATTTGAATAATTTAGATCCTGGCTCTCACTTTCCAACTCAAACTAATTTTAAGTATTATTCTACCCAAGATTTTTCACAAAACCTCGAAATTGAAAGTAGCATTTCTGGTAAATGTTTTTCGGGTTTGCACTTCAACATCAGAAGTCTAAATGCCAACATTGACAATTTTATACATATTCTTATTAAGAACGTTTGGAAAGGAATTAAAGATATTATTGGTTTTAAACATGGATTATCTAATCTGCCTTCTAAATTACTAACATTAATAATGTTGAGTTAACTGATTGTAAGAGTATAGCAAATCATTTTAATGAATTTTTTACTAATATTGGTACTAATCTTGCTAGTTCAGTCCCAAAAAGCAATGTATCTCCATTGAGTTATTTGCCTCAAAAGTCACATAACAGCATTTTTCTAACTTCTGTTACACTTAAAGAAATAGAGGATGAAATAGATAAACTGAACCCTTTAAAGAGCACTGGGCCCTTCAGTATACCTGTTGCAATTTTAAAATCTATAAAACATCTTATCTCAAAACCTCTTAAACGTATTTTTGATAACTCCTTTTCTTCTGGAATTGTTCCTGAAAGTTTCAAATTAGCTAGGGTCATTCCTGTGTTTAAGAGGGCGTCTCTCTAAGAGCGTGCCACTCGATCTGGGCTGGAAAAATAGATTTCTTTTATATTCCTACCATCGAAAGTACTATCTATCCTCACTACAAAATTGCAGTTAGAATTGTTCTAAATTCTTTTTTCCAGCCGCTATGCGAATTTTTGTCCATCGACCCCAAATCAGTGAAAGACGCCGATTTTCGAGGTCGGCCGAGAGCTACTTTCAAAGTCTGTTTTCTCGGATTTTTCTCCACATGAAAGCTAATTTTTCTATTCAGAACTTTAGTCTAGTGTAACCTCTGCATAAAAACAGCGATAGTTTTTTTAGAATGCGCGAATTCTGAAAAATAATCCTAACTGATCGAGACTACTGAAGACGTGACAAGGAAAGCTAAGATTATGAGACCTCGAATATTGCAAATTTCTCATTTGTGGCACCTAACCCAGCCCTAAAACATCATTCAGACTTGAGATAAGAAACTATTTTCTAGATCTGTGCAATAAAATTTGCGGCACATTATAAAAGATTTCAATGATCTACGCGGCTTCATTTAATAGTGTTTTTATACGCTGTTTTGAAATTTCACCGTACAGTATTTTTTTATTTGCATATCCCAAGGTCGGGAGGTCAATCGTTATTTGTTTATTTAATATAGTTATAAACAAATTTTTCATCTTATTCACGGTGTATAATTTACCTTTTCATCATTACTGTTTCATTAGAAACACCGACGCAGCTGACACTAGTTTTTAGCTAATTATATCTTCTTATAACAAATTTAGTAAAGAAATCCTCGCTTAGTAATGGTATCTCGAAACATGCTAAAAAGATCCAAAACTGATAAGTGTTCTTTCCTGTAGCTGAATATTTCTAGTTTTTAATCGAAGGTAATTTCCCGTGGCATATTTTCTTGTGGCCCTGTTCTTTCAAATGCATAAAGTAACGTGGCCCCAAGAATGAGAACATAAAATAACATGACGCACCCCAACTCAGACCCAACCTGGCCCTAAGAGTCTTGAAACACGTAGATTTCCATCGCTATCTTGCATCTTCACCCCTGATGATACGTCCGAGATAGGGCGCTAAGTCTAACTTCCATACACTTTTGGTTCTACCTACACATGAGCTCATCATAAAAAATTACACAATCAAATTATTTTTCGATACATCATATCAACACCGCCCACCTTCACTCGTGCCATGGCCATATGCAGCATATTTCCCCTATTCCCTGCATTATCTTCAAATTAATCCTTACAAATTTCATATTTTCTATACCTCTTCCGATCTACAATATTGCTCTATGAACACCGTACGCACTTCTTAACATTTTACCCACCGAATACCATTTCCCCTCTTCCCTAGCTTGGGTCCGATCCCTGTGTTTTCCATAGCATTCTCAGATTCACTCAAATTTGCTATAAAAATGTAAACTAAATAGCTTTATAAACTATATCAAACCTGAAATAGTTGACTAAAAACGCATGACCCCCCCCCCCCCCCCGCCCAACATGTTTGCATAATTTCATGCAGCCCCTCGTTTTTGGTTGAACAAAAAAGGTATGGCCCCCTCCCCATTTGCCCCAGACCCACCCCCCTCTGAATCTGAATCATTGTACTAAATACCAGTGAATTAGACTAGAACGTCTCTTTTAAGGACTCATACAAAAAAATAAAATAAAATAAAATAAACAATTGACGTTTATTATGAAACATTGTATTATGAAATATTTATGAATATGTTGTTGCACTTCACTTGCACCAAGAAGATCGGCGTTTATATCTTCTAGTTAGTTCTTTCCTGTAAAAAATGGATTTTAGCCTTTGCAGCTTTAAAAGCATCAGGAAAATAACTTGCGGAAGCTCAAGAGGGTTTAATTAATTGTTTAAGTTAAGTGGATGCAACCAAGATGTAGCACAACACCTCGCCAGTTGTCATCTACGAAATTCTGGATCTAATAGAAGAAAGCGAACTCATTCTTACACGTGCTGGATATTTTGAGCGCAATGCAAATTGATAATATGAACATCTGTCCAAAACATCGTCATGAGTAGTATAGGGAATGGGGGTTCTAGCGCAGTGACAACCGGAGGATTACCCGCCTAAAGTGAATTCTCCGATTTTTACCGTTATTACCCGCATTCCCTGTTTTAAGTCTATAATATGTTAGTCTATATATGGAGTGCGAAGATTGTAAAGAGTTTGTTTACGACTTCTGTGTAAAGTGTTTGGAACCTAAGTTTGTACCTACTAAGCCAAATAAGTATATTTGCTGTGGTAAGAAGATGCGAATAGAAGACGACACGTCAGCACAGTGTTACGAGTGTGGTAAGAATATTCGTAATGCCGTACCTTGTGCTACCAGGGAACAATATTATTCTAACGGAGGTCGTAAGAAAACGCCATACAAAAGAATAAAATACTTCAGAGACTGGATGAGTCACATTCAAGGTTTACGGCCGGTATATTTGGACGCCGAAGTAATGGAAAGAATCATAGACCATTTAGAAGAACCAACGCCACAAAGCCTACGGAAAACGCTGAAAAAATTAAGACTAGGGAAATATTACAAAGCTATTCCTTATCTTTTGTCTGAAATTACCGGTAATTCTATTCCTGAGGTTTTTGATATGAGCAGAGCCGAGTGGATGTTTTGTCGTTTGAATAAGGATATTCCTTATTATCCTGATGTAATTTACGAAATATTTTACAAAATAAACCCCAACCACCCCCTGTTAGGTTGGATTCCGAGAAAATAAAAATGCAAAACTGGCGTTTAACCAGAAACCCCACTGGGGAATGCATCGCGCAGAACACCAAGCTATCCCCAGTGGGGTTTTTTGCATTTTGGGCTTACGAGGCTTATTTCATCCCACGCCAGAGGCCCTCTAGTACACACATTTATCTTTCTTACGGCCCCCCAGAGGGTGAACTCCGGACAGCGTCCCGAGACACCCCCTAACTTTTCCAACTTTTCCTCGTGAAACCCCCCATCGCGGGGTTGAATCGCACTTTCTTTTCTTACCCACCCCTCCCACGGTTGCTGTGAGTGGGGGAGGCTTTTTTTTTTCACTCACAGCAACCGGTCCAAATGTGTCTGCAGCGAGGCTCGAACTCGGGACTTTGAGCCTCCCCAGATTCAAAGTCCACGAACACAAGCGAACGCCAGACACACCGGACGCTTATGTATGTGAAAATTATTATATTTAATTTGCATACAGCTGGCGTTCGATATGTAAATAGAATCCTGTCACGCTCTTTTCAAAACTGATGTCTAAGCGAGTTTTCTTTGAAGCTCTTCTTTCGCTTCTTGGTAGATCTTTTTGCGAGATTCCTCGGTTAAATCTTTGACGACTGTTTTTTTATTTCTGATGTCCATCTTTAATTTCTCGTATTTTTCCTCTTCGGCTAAGATAAGCGAGAATTCTACATCGTCTATTTTACGGTCACGCAAAGCCTTTGAGACAAGGTCAGTAATCGTATTTACCTTAGCCCTTGACAGAGCTATTGTCGTGTCATGCTTGGATATTTTGCTTGACAACTGTTTCATAATACCCGTAGCAACAGCCGAAATGATACCACAGGCTGCCCCAACGACAGCTAAAGGAACTCCAACGACTATTCCCGGCCCTGTAAGCGAAGTAGCAACGCCAGTGCCTGTTAATGCTACGGACATGGATCCTGTAGTTATCGCAATTTTATGTAGCGTACTTCGGGCTCTGACGTATTTCTTTCTAACGTTTTCGTAGTGTTTTGTCTGTCCTTCCAAGTAAGCCAGAATTAAATTCGCTTTATTCAAGCGGAAGTTTTCAGCGTTTAATTCGTTTGGGACCTCTTTGGGAAGTTCAGGATAAAGTGGAGGTGCTGTTGGTATAACATCCATTATATATACTAATGTACGACGCTTTTGGGAATGATATTGAGGAGCAGCCACATCATAACAACAGGGATTATGCTAACTGGAGAGCATTTAGGAAGATGTTTCCGCATGCAGACGCCAGTAAGTTCGAGCGTAGGCCTGATGGTATTTACTTTAACGGCTCCAGAATGTATAGCAATGCCGACTTGGAGCCGAAGGTGTCCGCCAAACATCCTAAGACGGTAGAACCAAATTTCCCAAAGAATCTATTACCGGTAACAGAGGATTACCCATTTTACAACAACAAAAGCGGAGCGGAGGACTTTGCTAAGATGGTTACGTCCTTAGAAATCCCCGTGGGTCCTACGACTTTTAAGACAAAAGTAAGAGACATCTTCAGAGAGACTCGGATGAAGCACACGTCGGGAAAAGAATCCAGAGAATGGTTATCAGGCCCCAGCATGCGATATTGGCCGCAGCAGTTAAACTTTGCTGTCTGGGCTGCTACTAAAGGATGTGGTATAGCCGCGGACATGCTTCATATTCCTTTCCTGAGGTTTCATGTTGCTTTTACTATTCGCAGAATATTGTATGAGCTAGGCGCGCCTTTACCGGGTGACACTGTCTTTAACCCAAAGGATAACAAATATGACAAAGTTGCATGGGAGCGATTAAGAAATGAATTTAAGCTTACCAACCCCGACTTTCGCAACAAAGAAGGTGCCGCCCACGGTCTAGGAGAGACTTACACTTATGCTTCGTACGTTGGAGCCAGCATAGAAAGTCCAGGCATGGGATATCCCAGCTCCTTCGAATTCTCAGACTTAGGAGGCAGTGGAACAAAAGGAAACTTAATTTATTTCATAGAAAGCAAAGAGAAGTATCCATGGGCGCCATTCTTTGCCGCGAAGGGCATTGGGTTAAAGAATCTAGCAAGGATTAATCGAAGCATCGAAGCCTTTGTTTACTGCGTCCTAGGAGCCCAGGTTAGCACTCGCAGCCCCATCGTAGATGCCAGTGGTGCTTCACAGGAAACACAACAAGTATTCCTTGTTCTCTTTGAAAGCGCTGTTATTGAGAATGAGATCTCTAAGTCAGTTCAAAGGTATCAACTTGCGGTGCAGCAATCAAAAGTTAGACTGGATTATGCCTTGTCACCCGGTTGTTGGTTAATGCCAAGTAATTTGGTCATTAACGCCAGTTCTGTTGTGGGTTACAACAACAAACTACAGCGAGCAACGAAAGACATGAAGTTTGGGGTGAATGACGTGAACTCTGACACTCTTAGGAACATTCCCCATTTCGTGGAGAAGTCAAAAAAGGAGCACGCAGAAAAGCCGCCCGTAGAGAAACCATCAAAAACCGTAAAAAAGAAGGTTACGATACCTGAGGAATATGACCATAACTTACTAAAAGCCGGACTGGCAGCTGCGAGTGTTGGTTTGAGTCTTTATATATGGCGATGAACAACCCCTACGTATCCGGAATGGATTGTGTTTACACGACTTACACGGGCGAGAAAAAATACACCCAGGCATCTTGGGTTGATGTCACAGGTATGTCTGTAGGCTTGAACTACTCGGGAAAGAAGTTAATCCTCTGCAGCATTTGCATTGGCACGAGCAGTCACGCCAACGTCGGCTTCAGGTTCCTGGATGAGAATGGCATACTACAGCCCATGCGTGTGAAAACGAATAACAGGGAGCCTGCGCATTTCTCCACAGAGCCACCAACAAATAGTGCCGAGAATCTTACGACTTGGACTTTTCACATGGTTGCCGATTGCCACGGAAAGGTAAAGCTACAAATACGTATAGATGACAGCGGAAGCGCTTGCATAAATAGCGCAGAGGATCAAAGGAATAAGGATTATAACCACATGACCATTAGCACTCTTACGGTAATAAGTCTCTAACCCTGAAATATATGAATCCACATTGGAAGGAAACTCGTTACGTTTATTTATTAGAGGATAAAGCATATGGAGCCCCCGTTTGGTCTGATATTGGGATGTGGGTCGAAGTTGGAGGCCTCGCGCTAATCATTTGTAGTATTAACATTACTGCGGCGGTGGCTGGAGTCATAGGGTTTAGGTTGGTTGACGAGAACGATAAGCCTCTAGTTCCTTATAGGGTATCGACTAATAATCGGAGACCTTCCCATTTCACGGTGCAGCCATATCCATTTAGTCGCGAGGCGTTTTATACGGCTACATTTCACATTGTGGCCAATTGTAAATATGCTAAGTTACAGGTTTACCCCGATGGTGGAAGTAGTGATGGAAAAAAAAATGGCCTGGTTGGTATAAATAGTACGCACACGGGCCCCAGCGAAAACAATGATGAAGCCTGGAATCATAAGACCATTTCTACTATGACTGCCATACCTTTGGCACCAAATTATCAAGGCGGTGCGAATACTATCTTTACTTATCCCCAGTCGAGGATGCCTCGGGCGCCCGACGACGATAAGCCCGACATATTACACAAGGATAAGCCTACACCTTCATCTTTTTCAAAAGGACCACACCGATAGCTACTACGAGGATCCAAATGTTATTCCCCACGAACTTTAACAGTTCTCCACCGGTCCTTAGTACCAGACCGATCACAGAACCAAGCAGCCCAGGTAAAGAGGCTGCCATCTTTTTACCCAAGTCCGTCAGCCCTTTACCTACTGCCTTTACGCCTGCGCTTGTAGCTTTAAGGGAGCTAAGGATCACTCCTACTACGGAGGAAATGGCGACTGCAAATGCAAGTGGAATGCCATATTTCACCAAAGCTCTTTTTATCTTTTCTTTAGTGGTAAGCCCCAATTCTTTTTCCAGCTTTTCCTTTTGTGTCCGTAATTCCGCAAGGCGCACCTCGATGATTTCCGTTTCCCTTTGGGCAGCCTCCCTTTCCTCTTCGGTACGAGTTTGGTCCGCAACTACTTCTCGCTGCCGCTCTATTTGCCCCTCCAGGTCTTCAATAGCCTGATCTCTTTGCCGGATTTGCTCCTCCTTAGTATTGATTTCATCCATTAACCGTCGCCGTTCCTCCAAAGATCCGGCTATGGTGGTTTGTAGGTTATCGGTATCGTCTTTAATTAAGTCTAACTCCTGCAGGGTGAGGTTAAGAGCCCTTTGAGTTTGATTTCTTTCACGTCGAATTTGGGTTCTTTGGTCTACCAGCTCCCTTATTTCTTGATTTTTAAATTCGACTTCCCTCCTATGCGCGTCGGCAAGCCGTTGGTTTTGCTTCATGTATTCTTCCTCCCTTTCTTCCAACGTTTCCCGCAGTGCTTCCACTGGGGCGCCAGAGCTTTGGGCTTCTCCTAAGTCCTCCCGTGCTTTATCTAATTCGCGCAGGGCCTGATCCACCTGATTTCCTATTTCTTTTATTCTTTCATCTTGATGGGCGGACTTCTTTTCAGCATCGGCAAGTAGCTGACCTTGCTTTGCATATTCTACATCTTTTTCTCTTAACTCCCTTTGCAGATCCGCGGCACGTTTTTCCGCGTTGGTCCTTTCGGTTAAGTTGTGCAGCCTTTCTAACAGGCTTCTAGTAGCACGCTGAAAGCCTTTTAATCTCAAGACGTCACCCCTAACGTTGCCCTCCTCATCGAAGAGGTTTTGCGGTTTTGTCCAGCGGTCTTTGTCGGGAAATCTTAAGTCTTGGACGCTTATGAGGACTTTGTTTCCCTTTTCCGTGAGCTTTACGTCGTCAGCATCGAAGTTGTCGTAGCGCAGCTCTAGCTCTTGCTTTGCCCACTCTACGGTTTCCCGCGCGGCTGCTTCCGGCTCGCCCATGTTTTGAAGCTCTATGTGCTCACGCGGAAACATGTACTCGCGTGCTTTGGGATGTCTTAGGGCCTTTGCAATCCTATCCCTTAGGGAATCGTCGGAGGTGGGAAGCAGCGGTTCTTCATCACCGTCGTTAATGTCAGCCTGACCTTCCTCAGTGGTGGGGTCGAAGTCTGGATCCGTTCCTTCTACTTCCATTATATATGATAAGCTCAAAGTTAAATCCCAACCTCCTTCCTAAGCAGGTTGGCGGACTGAAAGCAGAACGCACCTTTCACCGGGTCACCTTTACTCCTTCTAGCGCCAAACCAGGGGAGACGCTGTATGTAGGCGTACCCCGTCTAACGGATAACTTAGTATTGGTACCGGGAACGTTAGCGTTAAGGTTCGATCTAGCAATACAACCAAGTACGAAAATAGAAACTTACACAGTAAACAACGTAGGTCGCAACCTGGTGTCTAAGATGAGAATTAAGTTCGCAGGGGAATCCTTGTTAGATTTGAATAGGTACGACCTGTATACCACGTACAAAGACGTATGGTTGACCGCGTTCGACTGTGCACAAAGGATAGAACAAGGAATCGGAAGCGTTATCCTAAGGAAATTGCGAAGCGATACTAAGACAGCGCCTACGGACTCCGGGGCAGCAACCGCAGTAGCAGATGCTACCAGAGTAAAAACGGCTTATGGCAGCAAGTACGTGATTCCCTTAGACTTTGAAGTCATTTCTAACCACGGTGTGTATTACCCCAGGCAATTGTCCGAACTGCAGTTTGAAGTAACGTTAGCAGACACTACCAACATCCTAGAAATGGACACAGCACAGGCTGCACTTACTGGTAGTATCCACCCTTATTCTATCACCAATTTAGAATTACAGTATGAGACTGTATACAGCGAAGAACTAGCTCGAAGTGCGGGTATGGAATACAGCTCAGGCAAGGCATTCCTTTACGACCACGTAGTGATGTATAAGACGTTCAGCTTCCTGGATAAGACGGACGAGGTTATTAACCAAAGCATTAACCTCCCCCGAAGAAGTCTCACGGGGCTGATGCTGGTGTTTGCCAAACCCTACGAAGCTGGTAAGCGTGACTCCGAAGCCTTTCACAACCCCAACATTACTAACGTGGGGGTAAATATCAATGGAGTACCAAACAAAGTCTACTCCCAGGGAATAAAGCCTGAAGACATTTACAGGGAGGCAATGCGTAAGTTTGGCGACCAGGTGTCTCCTGAGGAATTTTTCAAAGACAAGTACGCGCTGTGGATTGACATGCGCACGACGAACGACGAAAGTATGCATGGGCAGGGTCTGCGGCTGGTAAACACGCAGGATGGCATAACATTGGAGATCAAACGCACTAAGAATGGTGATGCGCAAGACGCAGATAAGATAAACTGCTACATCTTTGTGGTGTCAGACGCGCAACTAAGCGTAGAAATGAACCAACTAAAAAGTGTTGCCTATTAAAAAGTTAAAATATTTCTCAGATATACGATGCTTCGCGTATTTGAAAACAATGATACCAAACTGCAATGCATAATGCAAGGCGACAAACTGTACTTTAAAGCAAAGGAAGTGGCAGCTGCATTGGACTATGAAAACACAAAAAAGGCTATTAGAGACCACGTTTCTGAGAAGCACCAGAAAAGATGGTCTGAATTAAGGGGAGCGATTCGTTCCTCTTCTACTAATCACCCACATTCCGTGTTTATCTCCGAGCCTGGGTTGTATCAGTTAATATTTAGCTCCAAGATGCCAAAAGCAGAGAAGTTCAGTGATTGGGTCTTTGAGGAAGTCCTACCCGCGTTAAGGAAAACAGGTAAGTATGAAATAGAAAGACGGTTCGATAGTCCTAACAAGTTAGTCTTCAAAATGGAAAATGAGTTTGACCTGCATAAGAATGTCGTGGACTACATACGCCGCTTCTACCCACAGATGCTCATAGCGCCCGGCTTAGGGGAATTGCAGGATTCTGACAGCAAACGCATAAAATGCTGGCAGAAGGGTTATCAAAGGGGTCAACCCGACCTCTTAATACTGAACGCGCATTTAAGGTATGAAGGGCTTTGCATCGAATTAAAGACGCCGAAAGGAAATGGCATACTCTCCGCAGACCAACGCAGGATAATTTCGCAGTATGACGCGAATGGTTACCTGACCATGGTTAGCAACGATTATGACGTCATCTGTCGTGCCCTTAGCAACTACGCGGAAGGCATCCGTATTCCCTGTCGGCGGTGCTGCAAACGCTTCAAGACTACGGAGACAAGGGCAACGCATTTAAGAATATTTCATAGATATAATGATCGTCAACCAAATACACTGGCGTGACCTGATTTGCGGTAAAGCATACGAAATAAAAAATTACGTCGTCTTCGAAGACATCGACCGTTTACGGTTAGTCCTCAAAGACTTAGAAGGCAAGGAATATTCCCTTTGGGCGCCGGATTGCGTGCGGTACGTAATTCAGGGCGAGGAATTCACCCACTTACGCAGCTATGGTAAGGTAAATGGCCGATGGAAGTTTGACATCGAAAGAAGAGTCACTCCATCTCCTCTATGTAGTTAGGATGTCTAACATAGTCCTTTGAGCCTTTGGGTCGGCTGAGCACCAATGCCCCACGAAGGATCCTTCGGGGAATACCCTGTCGCAATGAAGGCAGGTGTATTTTTTACGCGGTTTTGGTCGAGGGGCGATTATGCAGTCTGCTGGGGGTTCGCAGGTAATACAGTCCATATATACCTATGACGACCATAAATCCTCCAAGGAATGCCATTAGGTATGCTATCATATATTGCAAGCACCCTTAAAAGGGCTTTTATTTTTATTTATTATTATTAAATATCCTCAATTATTCTTAATAATAATAAATAAAAATAAGAATGGGATTTGAGACTCTTTGCACAAACCCTATCTTACTATTTTAAGCTGCCTACTAATCCTTACGGGCTTTCCTTGCGGCCTCGTTACTGACATGCCAAGCATCAAAGCGATCTAAGTACTCCTTAAAGCCGCCTTGGCCGTCGTAAAGGCACTGCCAAATATGTTGGTCACTTCTTTGACAGCCGCAGCGCTCACAAGTTGCCTCCCAATGGCCTCTATCCTCCCACCTTACGCCTTCGACGCGGTCAAACTCCGCAAAGCGCTGGTCTATTTCCTTCTTCCGGCGCGTTAACTCCTTTATGGTGTCGACTGGGCAACATCGTGCGGCTACGTCACCATGTTTCAAACATGCTATGCCCAGCAGGTCGTAATTACCACGGCATCTATGTTGGTGCCAAGCGTCGGTAACATCCTCGTCGCAGCGCACGCATATGTTCTGATAGCAAGGACGTCAAAGCTGAGGATTCTTTTTGTAACTGTTGCCTTCGGCTTGGGTATTGATTTACCAGATATAAGGCGTATTATTCACATTGGTGTCCCTTGCAGCATTGAGGAATATCTGCAGGAAGCTGGTAGGGCAGGAAGGGATGTGCAGCTTGCTACTGCCCATGTTTATTACAACTCGTATGATATTTCGAAGGCAAGGAAGCACCTCTCAGAAGAAATGAGATTGTATGTACAGTCCCAAAATTGCAAACGAGAGATGATTCTTACCTACTTTGATTTTTCAGTCCCTCAGACACTCATGGAGCACAACTGCTGTGACTTTCACAAAGAGAGATGTGTTTGCGAAGACTGTGCTTTTATGAGGAATTTGTCAGAGATTGAGACCACTTTAGAGTCCAGTGATGGGCCCATAATGGCAAGTGATACACACCAAATGAATTCAGAGCAGATGGACAGGCTTTTGGAGGAACTGCAAAGGTTTAGGTTGTCTCTGCCAGGAAGTTCTGGACCTTCATGTGTGGGAAGTACTAGCCTCATCACTGGTATCAGCTTGGACCTCTTGCAGCAGATTTCCCAAAATGCCTCTTGTTTTCATAGTCCCCAGGATCTGGAAGAGAAACTGCCATTGTTTAGCCACAGTCATGCACTTTCTATTTGGGAAATTTTAAAGAAATATCAATGATTGATGATGCATTAACACTAAAATCAGGTTCGAAGATATTGCTCTTAAACTGACAAAGACATGAAGATATAAAGCTATTAGAGAGTAGTATAATAAAGATACTCAATTTAGAAGAATATTTGAAAAAAAATTTATATAGCTAGACATCAAATACATTTCCTTGGGACATAACACAAGATTTTTTACTAAACATATTTGTTTGCCACTAAAAGGGAAATGGAAATATATCAGTATAATGCTAAAGAAAATACTTACTTAGATTTGTAATATAATTATTATATCATTAAGTCATCATCATCACCATTATCATCATCATCATCCTCTCCATCATCCTCTTCATTTTGCTCTTCTTCCTCATATATAAGACCTCTAAATAAGTTCCTTTTGTGCTTTGTTAGCCACGAATGTAATAAAAGTTTGTCCAATGGTGTCTTTGAAATATTCTTAAAAGAATGAAGCTGTCTTCCTGGATGTAATACGAAGGGTTTCTGTTTATGTACGATGTCAACCAGTTCTTTAACATCATCAGTAGTACAGGCATGTGTGTGGCTGCTTGATACTGGATTAATGTCTGTTTCAGTATCAAATTGGCTTATTATATTTCTAACTCCATAAGCTGCTTTAGAGGATCTTTCCACTGCCTTGTATGTCTTATTGACATACATTCCCTTTAGTATGGTCTTGTTTTGTCTAACAATGTGTTCCATCTTAAGATCATTAGCACAGTTTTTCCCAGGTCCCCCATTTGTATTAACGAACTGGCTAGCACCTTAAGAGCTTCTTTCTCTGTATACAAGGCTTTTACACAAGTTATAAATCTCATGGCTTCATAACCATATTTCATGCTTCTTGAGCCACATCTGAAATATAACATCAGCATTTTCCAGTTAATCAGACTCCGATCTCCATCGCCTTCTTTTTCGGTATCATTTAGCTGCATGAGCATTAAGCCTAACTGGAGTATCTGACAGCCATAGTTCATAAGGCAATCAACTTTTCTTTCTGGTGAGAAAAATGCAAGCAAAAGTTATTTTCTTGGACTAGGATCAGCTTATGTTGACCATGCAGGTGTCAACCAACATCTTTAGACACATACCTGGTTTCTTTTCTTCTTTCTCTTCTGGGATATCATTCTTCGTAGTTGATGGGGGTTTCATTAGTAAGCATTTGGGCCAAAGAATAACCTGTCCAGTTTGTAGATAGCTAGAGGCACATTCTTCTACAGAAAAAATGTAAACAGCCATTTTGTCATCTGGTATTTGTGTTCCAGTTATAGCTTTAATGATTCCAACTGCAATCACTTGATATTTCTGTTCTCTGATGTTTAGTAGAAGCACAGGATGATCTATTGAAGATATATAAAACAACATTTAGGAAAAAGTTAGAATGTTATTAGACAATGATATTGCACCATCTGTTTATTCACATCTCAAGAGTAAGCATGAACAATCTTCTTAGCTAGGGTCTTATATTTTAAAATGGGGCTTGCCTTGGTGGGTGATTTAGATGCGAGAAATCATGAAATTTGGAACTAAGGTTTATGAATGGAAGGGAAATAGTTTTATAAGTTATAGTTATACTAAATAATGTTTTACCTGGTATGAATGTCTGTTCAATCTGCACTTGTACACATGCTTGTTGGTTCTGCTGCTGTTTTTCTTTTTCTTTCCTTTCCTGTTCCTCTCTCCATTTCTGTTCAATATCAAATTCTACCATAACACAGTTGTCAACAAACTTTCCAACATGTTCCTTTATCATATTCCATTTTTCTTCTGCTGATAATTTCTTAGACAAAATTGGCACAGCCCAAGAGGGGGTAGCTTCCATGTTTGGCATATCACTCCATGTCATAAAGGCTGAACACAGGTATGCTTTTGTTGTTGAGAGCATGAGTGCTTCACAAGATGTGTAGTTGTTCTTCACTTTTGGGGGAACATTAACAAGGCCAAAGTGTTGTCTTAAATGATACAATGTTGCTATATCCCGACCTCCTGCTGATTTAGTCTGGTAGAGTTCTTTCCAAACAAACTAGTCCAAAAAAAACATAGTACATACAGTCAATTAACATTCAATAATGAAAGTTAATATACTTAAATATAAACTCTGTATTGATTACCGAAAGAAATGCCATCTTGCAATGCCAGAGAGCAGGACATTCAATTATACTGGTGAAGCGATCTACAGGGTTGTCACAACCAAGTCTTGTCTTTTTAGCACCTGTCACTCTCTCCCTCCCAAGAAGATCACCAGCAAGAGGCACTTTCACATTCTTCAGTACTTCATCTTTTGACATTGGGTTGTTCTTAATAAAAAATGAGATATAACAAATTAAAAATCATGAATACTTATCAAAATTACACCTTGGTAATTGATAGAATAATATTTTCAGTGAGGGCTGCATCCAGCAAGAGGGTTTTCATTTGCCTTTATCCACCCAACCATGAACAATAAAAATAAATTCTTCATTTATGGAAATAATTATCCTATTTTCATTGAATATAATATAATAATGAATAATATTCAAATACCTTATCTTCATTGACATCAGCAATAAAGGTTTGCAGTCCATCTAGATATTGACATACGTCAGCATGCTTTGATTGGTTGAAGGGTGTAACTGGCAATGCTATTATTTCAGATTTCTTTTCCATGTACCGAGAAAACCTGATATTAAATTACATGAAATATAAAAATAAATAAAATAAAATAAAAGGAAAAGAAAAGAATACATCTCTTAATAAACTAACAATTAATTGTCTAGTTGTTAGTGGTTTCACTAAAAAAAGGGTTAGCTCAGTTGGTAGGAGCATCGCTCTGTTGTGCGGGAGGTTGTGGTTCAAGCTGGACCTACACTCAGGGTTAAAATAACTGAAGAGAAAGCGCTGCCTTTGTAATTACATCTGCAAATGGTTCTTCAGGTCTTCTCGGACAAGGACTTAAAACTGTAGGCCCCATCTGTCTTCACTATATGACCCTTTATAAGGGCTGACATTAAAGATCCACTGAAGAAGCTGGTGACAAGCATCTTCAGTGCCTGTGCTAACTGGCTGGTTTATCAATTGGGCCGCAAGGCCTGTCAGGCATCCAAGCCGTCCACCTAGGGTGGTAAAACGCAATAAACTCAACTAAAACTAAACTAATATTGGAGACACGTTTCTCACACACACTACCACTACAATCAATGTTCTTATATACACCATGCTCAACTCACATATTGAGTTTTATGGAGGGAGGATACTAGTACCTATTGTGGAGTACCCAGAGAAAACCCTTGCAGCATTAAGTAGAGAACAACACATCAAACAAACTCATTACACATATGGTGCCCACTGGCCTCAATCCTGTGACCCCATGGATCCACAAAGGTGAAAGACAACACACACAAGTTAACATTTCAAAAATTTAAGTTTAATTACCTATGCTTGATGTGGGCTGGAACTGCAGTGCTGATTGGTGCCAAGAAAGAAAAAAATTCAACCAGTACTCGGGCAACCAGAATGATGTAATCCTCCCTGAGTTTTTGAATTTCATTTTCACTGAGTAGATAATTGATGTTCTCAAAATCTTTGGGGTCTTTTATTTGGGGCTTACTGTCATCCAGGTTGTTGGCTGGTACTCTGTCAAAAGTCAGGTAGTGGGCTGTCCAGTGGTTATCTGAATTCCTGTGGTCCTTTAAGATGACGTTGACCAGTACTTTGAAATCAATATTGTCAAAGACAATTCTCATTTCCTTGCCTGCCGACAGCTTTTCTCTCACTTCTTCTACAAGGTTTGAGCCAATTCCATCGATGATGGTTCTGTAGTTTGGCCTTGTCTGGGTAATTCCTTCTTTGCTAAGCCTTTCCATGGTCTAAATATAATCAAAAGTAAAGATAATATGCATCGATATTGAGAAAATATAAGAATAAATTGGTATATATATATATATATATATAAAATAAACCATTATTGTAAATAGCTGATGAAGGCCGAAGGCTGAAACGTTCTCTATTAAATATTATTGGCAGTTACTGGTTGCCTGTCTTGGTTTTCCTTTTATTCTACTTGTAAATTCTACTTACCAAAGACAGACTTGGAATCCTCTGACAACGGATCCCCATAACTGGATGTGATTGTTGGCAGAGGACAATTAAATTCTGCATTCAATTTATACATATATATACCGCGGTTTGCATAAGCTTTCGCCATTTGTGCATATATAAAAGTTTATCAAAAGTATATCAAAAATTATGGGATATCCCCCTGATATTTTTTTCAGAAAGCCCTAGTGATAGACAACTCGAAAACAATATCAGCGATCATATCCCATAATTTTTTATATACTTTTGATATACTTGTATTTATGCACAAATGGTCAAAGTTTATGCAAGCCGTATGTATGTATGTATGTATGTATGTATGTATGTATGTATGTATGTATGTATGTATGTATGTATGTATGTATGTATGTATGTATGTATGTATGTATGTATGTATGTATGTATGTATGTATGTATGTATGTATGTATGTATGTATGTATGTATGTATGTATGTATGTATGTATGTATGTATGTATGTATGTATGTATGTATGTATGTATGTATGTATGTATGTATGTATGTATGTATGTATGTATGTATGTATGTATGTATGTATGTATGTATGTATGTATGTATGTATGTATGTATGTATGTATGTATGTATGTATGTATGTATGTATGTATGTATGTATGTATGTATGTATGTATGTATGTATGTATGTATGTATGTATGTATGTATGTATGTATGTATGTATGTATGTATGTATGTATGTATGTATGTATGTATGTATGTATGTATGTATGTATGTATGTATGTATGTATGTATGTATGTATGTATGTATGTATGTATGTATGTATGTATGTATGTATGTATGTATATGTATGTATGTATGTATGTATGTATGTATGTATGTATGTATGTATATATGTATGTCTTGTCTAGGGGTACCTTGGATGATGTGTTAGAATTTCCGAGTATCACTGTGTTTAACTTTTGGATAAGACTTAGTTCTCTCCATCTACAATTCATGAGAATACCATATGCCATACATATCTGAGGAATTAGATTTCTCTTCTTATTTTCTGGTGCTGCAACAGCAACGATAAAGTCAAGAACATCAGGTGCTCTGTCTTTCAGTTCCTGTGTTATTTTTCCCCATTTAAACTCTTTCAAGTCCTGTGTATATGCACAAAAACTTTATATTACATATGTGGGAAAGTAACCAGTAAAATTTCTCATTACTAATTAGTCAACTGTTAACTCTTCAAGATATGCTTTACCTTATTTTGTTTATTAGGAAGTCTCAAAACTGAAGAATGATTTTTCTTGGTGCACAAGGCTTGGCATTGTTTGTTAATTTCTTTGAGAATTATAAACTTCATGGCATCAACCACCTGATATGATTAGAAAAGTAGTATTCAGTCAAGGAATCAGAAAATATGTTATGATATATCTAGATTTGTACACATATTATATTTTTTAGAAAACAGTTTTCATACATGTTGAGATCTTGATAGTATTCCTGCTAGCTGAGCTGCCGTGTCACACTCTGGATGACTTATGACACTTTGGATGGAGTTTATTGTTTCTCTCTCCAGCAAATGGGTTTTTGCATACCATGAGCAATGTGTCAAATAGTGGTCAAAACTGTATGTCACATTTACTACCAAATAAATGTAAAACATTAACCTTATATTAATTATTTTAAATTATTTTAACATTTTTATGCTTGTTACAAGCCTATACACTTGGTTAGTGCTATGCATTAATGTTATCTAATATAGTTATAATATTATGCTATGAAAATGAAGTCACAGTAGTAACAGCATTCCATTATAGTCGCATTTATATGATTATGAAAGGGTTCTATTACAGTACAAAAAATGTAGTATATAAATTATATGAGGTTATATTTACAAACTCAACGGTAGAACAGTCAAACTCTTTAGGAGCTGCACCTGCAAAAGAATACTCATAGAGAATACCAAAAATTAGAATAAGCTAAATCAAAATTTGAATGGTTTATCTTTACAATACTTTATAATCAAAAACATTTCAACCTTAGGATTACGAGGACCAGCCTCTATGATGCCTCTGTTAACGGTCTCATTTCCATCAGGTTGATGAGTTAGTTTAGAAGAATTTCGCGAAAGCAAACGAAAAATCTTTTGCCTGCCTGTACATGGCTCAGTGAGCCCTAAAGAAGCTGCGAAAATGAAAATACAGTGTAAGCAAGGGTAAGCAATATTTCCTCGAACACGTAAGGTTATCACGAGTATACGCTATCATGCCTTTCTTTTTTGGTTGGGAATATGTTGGAGTGCCCGGACTTGCCCTACTTCGCTTACATCTCAAAACAGATTCTTGTTGTTGCTTTGAATTCAAACAAACTTTTATAAAATCCACAAACTTCTTCATTTTCCTATGACAAACTCTGCACATTGTTGTAGGCAAACCATCACCAGGCTTAGCCTGCAGACCAATCGCTCTTAAAAAACTTTCCACGCCATCCTCTTTCGCCTTAACTCCGAAAATATCTACTGGATGAACATCAATGCAATTTCCATTGCAAAACCGGCAAAACTTTGAAAAATCCGGTCCTACAGGCTTTTTTGGGGTACTTCGAGACGCCATCTTGTTTATTTTCCCTAGTACAGTAATTTTTACTTCCGGTATCTTCCTTTGTTCTCATGAGAACCAATCACAGCACAGGAAATATTGGAGTTTTCCAGAGCCCAATTATTTCGTCGAGCATGCGCAGTAAGAAATAAGGGCTCTGGGTACGAGATTGATGATATGCATATCCAGGAGCGTTGAGCATGCGCATAAGATGTATAAAACATGTGCGACTAGATGCGAGAGTGCTGTTGTTAAAAATTACAAGGAATAAAAACCAAAATAGAACCCAACAATATTGCCTCATCTCTCATCACAGCCGGATGTTATCATTATGCATCGACAATCCTTGGCATTTATCAGGTTGCATCACATAATGACTTTAATCTAGTGCGCAGTGATTTCTCAGACCCGCAGGGCGGCAAAGGCGCATGCGATAGAAAGGCTGCAACTATCAAGAATCATATCAAGAAGTATTTAAACTCAGGACATGATATACATACTACTCAACAAATAAAGTGTGCTATGGAGTCATTTGGAGGAATCCCTGGGGTAAGAGTAACACTGTGCGGCGCTAAAGCCTCTCCAGACTTATCAGAAAAATGGGAAGGTGTGAGCTTTGTTAACAACATCGCTTACAGCAAAGCAGGAATTACAGTTTGGAGGGCTTATGAAATTGGTGCTGGCAAATTTATACCTTGGAGTAGCTTTAGTTTGTCCAACAAATTGCCAAAGCTCAACAAGATTCCAGATTATGAATTATCAAAGGTGACATTTTTCCATCAAAGCAAGAAAAATATTGACAACAAAATGCGCTCTTAAAGCTGAATCACGGCAGAAGGAAACAAAAGTTAAGGATAATGATGACGATGATGATAATGATGATGATGTCAACTTAACAAAGATAACCAAGACGAAGATAGTGAGGGCGCGAAAATTGGTCGAGAAAACGAAAAAGGCGTTATTCTTTTGCCACGAAGAAGGCTGTATTATGTCTTTTCAGAGATATTCCTCTCTCGAAAAGCATATTGATTATGGAAGCCACAAATATGTTCTTGAGCATAAAACTCTGTATGACAGAGCTATGATTATGTACGCTACAAGCTAGAGCATGGTGCTACTGACGTTCTTCAGATAGATGGGGACACTACCGTCAATCTAGATCATGATCAAGTACTTCCTAAAGGATGGACACTAAAACAAGCAGCAAAACGAAAAAGATTTAATGAAGCAAAGAAAAACCATTCTAACCGATATTTTTGAAACAAGGAATCAACTGGAAGGAAGGCCAATCTTGCAGCTGTGGCGCAAACCATGAGAAGGGCCAAAAACAAAGATGGCTCAAGTATGTTTAATGTTCACGTCGCAACAAATTGAAGGCGTTTGGCAAGAAAAAAGAAGCTAGGACCAGCTGATGACGAAGACAACGATGAAATATAGAAAAATGAGGAAAACAAAGAAAAAGAATTGTTTGATGTAATAAATGAAGTAATGGAATTGGTTTCTGCACAACATCCAATCATGTTTGATCATTACAATATCTGCGAAATGGCATCCAAATCCAAGTATCATCTTTTTCAATCCAAATGCTCCAGGAAATATGTGGCTCCTTCGAGCTTGACACGTATCAAATTAAGACAAGACGCAAGAAGCCATACTTACATCTCCTGCAAGAATTAGTCAACACCTGTATTTGCAGTGCGAGAACCTGAACATCTCTTATGGAAAATATAGCGATTTCCATGTTTATTTTGAAACGTTCGCTAATTAGCACGTTTGGAGTGTCAGACAGTCTGTCTCTCTTGAAGGTAAAGTTTGTTAGTTTATCCTCAGTCACCTAGAAAATTAATCTCAAAAATATGAAACACAGGATATCTTAAAACGGTTAGAGCAGAATAGTCTGAAGTAATTCGAAAATATGGTGAGCAATCCCTACTGTAATCGCTCAACACTTTGTTAGTTATTGAAGTTTGCTTACAATACTCCACTTCTCAGTCGTGAATAGCAAAGCGTATTTGAATCTGAGCCTCAAAAGATTCTTTGTTATCTTAAAAATAATAACTTAGAGTCGTACGAGCGGTCGTTCAGTCTACACTACTCTAAATTTCTTATGACGGCTTTCCGCGTGACCTGTAACCATACTCCGGGATATGAAAACTAATCGTCCAGAAAAAAACAATAGAGGTGACAAGTCAAGACCAGCTCTCTCAAATGGCGGGAAACCAATTAAGAACGAGCCAATCAAAAGTGTTTTTAAGAGCCGTTGTCTGAGAAAACCGGGCAGGGTCAACGGATGGGGGTCGGCCGATTTCCATAATATTTACAGCATGTGATACCTATCTGATATGATTACTAATGGTGGCATTTAAACAAATTCAGGGCCTTTCGTTTCCGAGATTGACCACCCCCCCTCATTTTTGGGTCGAAAAGGCCAAAAAAAACGCCTATAATTAGAGCAACTTTGAGGCATGAAAAATCATAATTCCATATTGATTTTCCAAATGAAACTTTTCACACACGTTAAATGTGTCTACTTCAATGCGAAGATAGTTTCGAATTCTAATATTTTACATTGATAGTTAATTTAGAGACTTTCAAGTAGATAGTGGTTTATGCCCTCTTCAAGCTAACGTAATTTTAGCAATATTTGAATGCCCTTTTCTCGTTCGTGCGGCAGTTTATTTTTAATCTTAAACCATATTCGGATAGCCCCATATCATCTTAATCAAAATCAAAAATAAATTGAAAGGGATCTATAATTATTGGAGATTTAGACGTTTTCTATTTTCCTATGGTTAACACACGGCAAACGCCTGCCGCCAAAGTGTCTAGACGGTTTTCCTCATGTGATTAAACTGAATTCTTCGATACAAATAAACATAGACGTAGATCAAACAAATAGGCCATGTGTAGCACCTATTTGAAATTTGGAGTTTATGTTTGAAATATTTATAGGAGTTTCGATGATAATAAATGACGCCAGTGGAATGCCGTCTTAGTGAAGGGTCAATTACGATATCCCTAGAACGTTGCTTCAATAAGTTAACACGAATAAACACTCAGATTATTTCAATTTTTTCTTAATGTAAAAATAATCCACTTAAATGTTTCTATTAATCTTATAGTTCACTCCTTGCAAATGTTCATTTTACGTTTAAATGAGGTTTAATTTATCGTATACATCCAGGGCGGTGAATTCATGCTAATTTGCCATCTAATTACAAATACGACATAGACGTCCACCGGCATTTGTTTACTTGTAATTGCCGAATATTTCTGTCAGAACCTAATACAGTTTCGAAATAGTAAATCAGCGATATTGGCGGAATATGAATTGCTCGTTTTATTGGGAAAATTCTCCCTGTGAAGCTATTGGTACAGATTCTTTGCTACTTCCTATTGATACTTGTAAGGCAAACCTGACAGACCACTTACTTACTCTCGGCATTAGTCTTAAAAGAGGATGGCGAAATAGCGGCGCAATCAGCGAAAAAGATTTGATATTGAATAGAGCTGGACACTTTGACCTTCCTGCACAAGAAGTTGGCAGAATGACAGTTTGCCCTAAACATCGACGTGAGCTGACAGTGGACTGGCCTGGTCGAAAACGCCTTACGTGTGGCTACCCAGGCCACATACGTAAACGAAAACAAATTCAAAATCCACGGCGAGTGAACATGACAATGTCCCGAGAAATTTTCAGCATTCATGGCGTCGTAACTCCAGCAGGAACAGGTAGTTTTTGTGGCCAATTTTTACATTTCCTCATACTTCTTCATCATAATGCAATTAGATCTTCGATATTATCAAGGATCTATCACCTTATCATTATCGCCATCACCATCATCGTTGTCATCATCGTTGACATATATCATTATTTTGATATTTTCTTCCCTGAGGCCTTGAAAGACTTTGTTATTATCTTCATATCTATTGTGATACATCATTTTTATTGTCTTTCACGAGAAAGACAAAGAATTGAACTTTCGCTTAAAAAAACTACGTTTCGTTCTTACGAACCTCTTAAGAAGACAATAACAATGATATTAACGATAACAATAACAACAACAACAACACAGCAGCAATAGCAACAATAACAACAATAATATAAGGAAGGCAAATCACTAATTGGACATGAAAAAACAACATGTCGTTGCGACCAAAAAAGCACCAATAATTCAATAAGCCCCAAAACCCCTAAGCGTGGTATTTTTTACTGTTATATTTTTATTTAATACGGTGTATACATCCTTCATACTAATAACACTAATAATAACACTAGTTTTGGTAAATTATATACATTGAATTAAGTTGAATTGCTGAACGCTATGAAACTCCAATGATCAGGGAAATTTATTAAGCTCCCCTATTGCGCCCCCCTTCCAATAAGACTCCCAGTCCAAAAGCACTGAAAAAGAATACGCTCCTAGGGGGCGGAGTAGAAGAAATACGGTATATCCTACCTCACACCATCAAACGTTTCTATTCTACACCGCCTTAACCCATCTTATCCTATCCCACTCTATTTTTGTACATTTTTCCATTAATTCTTTTTTATCCCATGAACTAGCTTTATGTGACAAATGTCGTAAAACACACAACAATATCCAGGGTATAGGGACAAGTGGAGAACAAGCAACTCTGCATGAAGAGGTATTTTTACAATAACTCTCAAGTTTCTAGCTCGCTGATTGGCTATTTTTATCATCAATAGGACAGACAGAAAAAGCTGTTTTCATCGAGTGCGCGCTCTTTTCGTTGGCTGTTTTGATTGCTAAGACGAGAAGCTTTTATCGTTTTTCTTGTTGTTTTTGTTATTGTGAAAAATCAAATTGACATCATATTTGTGTAAATTCGTTATTTATGCACAGCAAAATGAATAGGGTTGAATCAATAACCAATTTGTTTATATATTAGACTGGCGATGTCGTTCTGGAAAGAGATTTGCCCTCTTCAGCCGCCGAAGTAACATCAGATAATGTAGAACAGACGTCATCACGTGATAATGCAAGGGCAAGTGGACATCAAGCAACTCTACATGGAGAGGTATTTATGCACCACAACACAAAATGCATAGGGTTGAATCAATAACCAATTTCTTTATATATTAGCCTGGCGATGTTGTTCTGCAAAGAGATTTGCCCTCTTCAGCCGCCGAAGTAACATCAGATAATGATAAAGATGAAACGTTTTCCTATTCATCTCAAGGGAGCATCGCAGAACAAGAGATCAGCATTTGGGCTGACGAAGTTGAACAACAGCAAGAGAAACGGCAAACTTTAAACTCAGCTATGAGGAGTTTGACCGCTGGTCGCACTAGTCCTATCTCATCCACTTTAAACACACCATGGGATGATGTATCCTCCACTCAAAAACAATACTACCAGCGAAAAGCAAAAGAGACCATCTCTGCTGCACTAACAGTTATAAGCCCTGGCCAAGAACAAGAGCTCTGGGATGCGGTAAGAAATGACTCTAGCGTAGACGAAAGCAAAAATAAAACAGCCAGACGCAAGAGCTTTGACCCATCCTCTCCCATTATTAATTCTCTTGTAAAAGCGTATGATTACGCTGATTGTTGGAGAACAAAACGACAAATTCTTTCAATCTTTGCCAATGATTTCAGCCGATCAGAGCTTATCACATTGATCCCGTCGTTAACGAAATGGCGAATAGATCAAGCAAGACAGCATGCTATCGAAGTCGGCAAAGGGCAGTCAGTACCAGAAGATCCTATATCCCGTTTAAGGATTTCATCGGCACAAGTTCATCATTTTGTTGATTATATCTCTAGACCAGACATGGTACAAGATGTGGCGTTCGGCACAAAAACGTTAAAACTCGACTCTGGTGATTGCATTGTCATACCTGCCGTAGTGCGCACCATGATCCCAACACGAATAATAGGTCAGTATCTAAGCTACTGTGATCAACAAAATTTTGAGCCAGCAGGAGAGCGTAGCCTATACAGAATGATAGAAGTTTGTGCTGCTTCTCTACAAAAGTTTCTAGCAGGACTTGATAATACAACTGCAGAAGGTAATGATGCTATTGATGACTTGACGGAAATGACTAACACCCTTGGCATCCATGGATACGGAGCAGATGATGATTGGGTGAAAGCTACACAGAAAACAATTAGAATTGCGAAAAGATATCTAAAGACGGAGTTTAAAGGCCATGTTGGACGAGAGAACTGTTGTGCTGATCACTGCACGACCCATGCGCTTACTGACCCAACTGAGAAGTTTCAGAGAAAATGCCTTCAAGATCATGATGAGCAGTGTAGTAATTGCCTGGCATTAAAGGAAGTTCTAGAAGATATACAAGCTCAAATAGATAAGGTTTCCATGTCTGAAGATGAAAGATCTAGAATGAAACACGAGTGTAAGCAAAATGTGAATGCAATTGATGCCTGGAAAACTCACCTTTTACGCACAGTTAATCAGGAAGAAGCAAAGCAAGATGCCTTGGCAGCCCTTGACGCAGAAACATGTCTAATTGTTATGGATTGGGCGATGAAATTTCTGCCGCATCGATATCGTGAGCGCATGAGTGAATTTTTTGGAAAGAGGGGTAGAAGTTGGCACGTAAGTGCAGTTATCACGAAAAAGGATGACAAATATGAAGTGGAGTGCTTCGTTCACATATTCGACACTTGTTCTCAAGATAGTTTTGCTGTGTCATCGATCATAGAACACTTGCTGAAAACCATCAAGCAAGAGTCACCCCAGATGAATAACGCATTTTTCCGGTCCGACAACGCTGGGTCCTACCACAATGGGCAACTGCTCCTAAGTCTGCCAGACATTGGTAAGCGAACCGGTGTTACACCTCTTAGATATGATTTCTCCGATCCACAGTCTGGAAAGGACATTTGTGACAGGAAAATAGCACCAATGAAAGCTCACATCAAACGATGGGTGAACGAGAAACACGATGTCCTCACCGCGATAGACATGAAGAATGCTTTAGAGTCTCATAATGGAGTAAAAGGATGCAGAGCTGCAGTTGTTAAAGTTGATGTTTTGGCAAATATAGCTACCAACAAGATACCAGGTATCAGCTTGATGAATAATTTTGCATACACGTCGGAGAGCGCGATCCGCGTCTGGCGTGCCTACAACACTCAGACCCACAGCAGGACACCAATTTGCACATACTGCATCGTTTTGGACCACGCGATGATCAGTTAGGCACGGTCAGCAATGCACAGAAAACAGAAATGGATATTTTCTCTTGTTGTGAAAATACTTGCGTACTTACATTCAAGACCATAGCGGAGGCGGAGGCCCATATGGACACAGGAAAGCACGTAAAGGTGTCAAAATGCGATTCTGTCTACGACAATGTCAAGAAGAGATGGGCTGAAAGAGTGACAGAGATAAACGTGGTGTCTGGTGAAAGTCTGCAGATTCCCGTGGTTCAAGGAACATCAACAAACACATCAGAAAACACTTCATCTAAAGGATGGGCTCTAAAATCAAACAAAAGGGGTCCACGGATGATAGAAAAGGCCAAGTTGTTTCTTCTTGAAAGATTCAACTCTGGACAAACGGGTCAAAACGCAGATCCTTCTCAGGTAGCGAAAGAAATGAAGCTTATCAGGGATGATGCTGGTAACTTATTATTTCAACCTGGGGAATGGCGAAGTGCCAAGCAAATAATTAGTTTCTTTTCTCGGATGTCTGCCCTCCAAAAACGCAAACAGCCTCGAAGTGATATACAGGAACTAGATGAAGAAGATCTTGTTGCCCTTGAGGCAGAAGATGGTATTCAGGCATTTCACGAGGTTGTCTTTGATGAAATGGAAAGTTTACTTCACCCTATTACTGCAAGTAATGTGGACATCTGTGATTTGACAAGAGCTGGTAAAATGAAAACACTAAAATTAACACAACTGCGCGACATCTGCAAACAGTTAGAGTTGGAAACATCAGGCCGTCAAAACAGGAGAGACACATATATCGTCGCAATAGAAACATATGCAAGCACTTGCTCTTGCCGTAGATAAGTATTATAATAAGGTAACGCATATGAAAACGCACATTTTATTCTCCATTTTGGCATTTTCGTTCACACGTACATTTTTATAAACGGCGTTTTCGATGATTCGAAACGGAAGTTTTAAAACGCTCTCACCAGTACAGTGGATCAGATTTTTTAGACAAAAAACGTAAACAAAAATTCAAATTCGTAAGTTAGAAAAGAGCAATATCAAAAACAAGCCAGTACTATAAAATATTCATTTCATTTATACATCAAATAGTATTTTTAATAGTTCGCAGAATAGTATCAGGTACACTATAAGTGAGCTTACTAATACACTTTATAGCCACCGGTGGCCAATACAATTGTTGTAGTTACCTTTTCTGGCAAGTTATTTTTTTTAGCGTTGTTTTACATGTATGGTCATTATACTTCTTGCAATCATATTAATACTATTAAACTAACAGAAACCCTAATAAAATGTCCACCATAGCAACTACAAGGAACAATTTAATTTAGAAGAAAAGTTTTAATTACAGCAAAACTGTCATTTTTTGCGTCAATATTTGATTAGCATAAATTCACTCTATGTATATGAATACAGGAAATGTGAACTAAATCAAAAAGCAAAACACCTATTTAAAAGTAGTGAGACCAATAAAAACTGTATCAGTGTATTTTTTGAAACTGATAAATAGGTATAAATAATTTAAACTTTAACTAATTTGTGTCAACAGTCAAAACGATTCTCAAATATATGGTAATTATAGGCTTGTCAATAAGACATTCCACTGGCGCATTATTATCATCGAAAGCCCCCCAAAAAATATTTCAAAAATAACCTCCAAATTGCAAATAGGTGCTACACATGGCCTATTTGTTTGATCTACGTCTATGTTTATTTGTATCGAAGAATTCAGTTTAATCACATGAGGAAAACCGTCTAGACACTTTGGCGGCAGGCGTTTGCCGTGTGTTAACCATAGGAAAATAGAAAACGTCTAAATCTCCAATAATTATAGATCCCTTTCAATTTATTTTTGATTTTGATTAAGATGATATGGGGCTATCCGAATATGGTTTAAGATTAAAAATAAACTGCCGCACGAACGAGAAAAGGGCATTCAAATATTGCTAAAATTACGTTAGCTTGAAGAGGGCATAAACCACTATCTACTTGAAAGTCTCTAAATTAACTATCAATGTAAAATATTAGAATTCGAAACTATCTTCGCATTGAAGTAGACACATTTAACGTGTGTGAAAAGTTTCATTTGGAAAATCAATATGGAATTATGATTTTTCATGCCTCAAAGTTGCTCTAATTATAGGCGGTTTTTTTGGCCTTTTCGACCCAAAAATGAGGGGGGGTGGTCAATCTCGGAAACGAAAGGCCCTGAATTTGTTTAAATGCCACCATTAGTAATCATATCAGATAGGTATCACATGCTGTAAATATTATGGAAATCGGCCGACCCCCATCCGTTGACCCTGCCCGGTTTTCTCAGACAACGGCTCTTAAGTCATTATGAATGCAGCACATTAAATCAAATAAGAATCTATATGTACTTCCAGTAAACCTGAATTATGGGAAGTTTGGTGTTAAATATGCAGCAGTCACAAGCTGGAATGATTTGCCACTTAATATAAACACAAGTACGTCACATAAAGTCTTAAAAAACATCTGCTGCTTCAGAATTTTGATTCTATTTAGGTTATGCTTTAATGTAGATTTATTTCCTCTATTTTAATTTAGTTCAATCTTCACTTTATTATAACTTTTTATGTGTATTGAATCTATTTTAGCTTCCTACTTTTCCCCTTATAAGTTCTTATTTAAAAGTATTATATAGTTTCAAGGTGCGAATTATTCTCTAAACCTTCTGCTCCTCCCAGTTAAATTTCTTAAGTGATGTAAAGTATAAAATTCTCTTTCTGGAAAAATAAAAAAAAAAACTTGAAAACTTGAAACCAAAAAGACAGAAACAAACACACATGATCCTCCTCTGCCATTTATACACACCATGACTGGTTCAACAATGTCATCCATCATAACATTATCCACCTCTCAGCCACCCAATATAACACCACCAACATTGCAGCCTCTTAACACAAGACCACTGACATCACAGCCACCCATCATTATACCATCCACATCTCAGCAACTCAATGTTACACCACCAATGCCACCCAATATTCCACTATCACCTATTACTTACTCACATGCTGCCAATAATGAAGCTAACAATCCAAGCCACTTAAACACACTGCACACCATCACAGCATCTTAGAAACCTGTTCCCACAGTTCACCAAGTTTTATGTCAAATTCATTATCAACTCCCTTTCCACACATAGACATCAGCAACTCATCTGACATACATCCACCTATGAATACATACCAAAACATGCTACAAGATGTAATGCATACGCCCGACACACATTTGAACACAACATATAACGGCAGTTAAAGAGACTGGCAGTCCTTCAGCTCTATGATGACAATTGAAATGGAAAGGTTGAAAACCTCATAGGTAGGATGTCTAAAGTCCAACCTTCGTGGAAAGAAGGCAAAGTGGCACCAGTATATGTAACTATGTTTTAAATAAAATTATCAAAATAATGCAAACTTATACATTTCAAATGCTTATTTTTTCTTATTTGGATCAATTTACATGTTTTGCCATTGCATTTAGAAAAGGAAACCATAGCTACTGCGTAAATATTTACGGTGTTCAACTTACCGCTCTGGGATCCTCACGAATACCCTACATTTCATATTCTGGCTGCGTTACCAGCGTGGTTGGTCCTTGTAGTGTAGTGGTTAACACATCGGACTAGAATACCGAAGACGTGGGTTCAAATCCTGCCAAGGGCATATGATATTTTTCTCTTATTCTCTCTACTTCATTATATACACACCGAACGCATAATCTATTACTACTTTACTACTGGGTATAGGTAAGGAAGAGGCGTTATCTATTATTTCCTGTGAAAAATAAGTTCACCTGCATAGCTTAATTCTTACGTAATACAATAGAATATCCGGTGGGGTATAAGGGAATGCAGTGTGGCACACCCCCATCTGCCATTCGTAGGCGTACACGTCACTTTCAAGCCGAAGCTATTCAACGCTGACTGTCAACGAGACAACAGCTCTTCATTTTGTTTGACGTTGTTTGGTAAGTTTTTATACCTTTTATCATTACCTGTATTTGGCTATTCTAAGTCTTAATTTATCCTTGATTTAAATCCTTTATTGCTATTTAGGGATATAAGATAATTGCCCTTTTGTTGTATGTTTTGACTTCGCCACGCTTCAGAAATCGTGCGGGTATTAAACTTTCTTTGACTCGAATTTTCTCCTTTGTAATATGGCCGGTTGTGTCCCTAAAGTCCTTATTTTAGGTCATTCGTTTGTTAAACGCCTGTATCGACACATATTTAACGATGTCGACCCCAGAATGGACCTGTTTTTTAGTTTGGAAGTGTCGGATTTGGTTCAGTTATTTGGCGTTGGCGGTAGGACAGTCGATAAGCTTTGACGTTTTGACCTCGATATTATACGTTTCTTTTCCCCGGACATTGGAATCTTAGAATAAGGAACTAACGACCTTTCGGCTTTGGCCCCTGAAATTGTGGGTTCCGCTATTGATGATTTAGTTCATTTACTTCAGGATAGTTTTTGTGTGCGCGTGATCGGTTGGTGTTGTGTAATACCGCGTGGTATTTCTTTCCCTGACGCGGCGCTCTTTCATCACCGCGCCAATGTTTTGAATCATTATTTGCGCGTGGTTCTCGATCCTTTCCCGAAGGTTTTTTGCTGGACGCACCGCGTCTTTAATCATCCAGCTAAGGATTTTTAATTTGCTGACGGCGTTCATATAAATTGTGCAGGCCAATATCACTTGTACCGGATTATCGGGGGGCCATTTGGAGGGCTTTGTCGCTGCTTTAAGTTTTGGTCGATCTTTTTGACAAGCTCTTCTTTTGACGCAGGGAGTTTTCCCAGCGGTTTATCAAGATTAAGTTGCGGGGTGTTTTCCCTGTCTTTCTTTGACACTGGGTGTTTTCCCAGCGGTTATCAGGAATATGTTACGGGGTGTTTTCCCGGTTTTTTCTTTTGACACTGGGTGGTTTCCTAGTTGTCTTCTCAATGCTGTTGGACATCTTCCTTGCACGTGACTTGGTGTTTTCCAAGTTTTATTAGAGTGTTATCTCTAATTACTTAATTAATATTATCCACAGCAAATGGAGGCTTTAAGCGTCGACTGTTTTGTTGACATGCTTTCCATGCTGTTTGTGTTTTTAGAGTGTTTTCTCTAATTACTCAATATCCTCCATAGCAAATGGAGGCTTTAAGCGTCGACTGTTTTGTTGACAGGCTACCCATGCTGTTTGTGTTATTAGAGTGTTTTATCTAATTAATTAATTCATATTATTCACAGCAAATGTAGGTTTTAAGCGTCGACTGTTTTGTTGACAGGCTTCCCATACTGTTTGCGTATTCTTGGATGATTTGGTTCCCTTCATGGGTATGCAGTGCCTCCCTGCTTTTTTCTTTCTTTTTCAGTGAATTGGGAAAAACGAATTTCAAGTCAAGATGCCAAAAGCAAGGAGTTCATCAAGACAAGCCAAGGCACGGGGTAATCCTGCACCAAAAGCTCCCAAACGCACTCCGGGACGCCCCAGAGTGGAAGTCCAGAATACTCCACCTCCTCAAGGTTTGTCTTCGGATGTGGTGGTTAGTATAGTCAGACAGGTGCTGCTCAACAGATGCTGTGATGGAACGCTTAGCGTCGATGGCCCCAGCTAATGACAGTCCTCAAGTTACAATCTCGGCAGCTGAAGCAAACCCCTTGTCCGTAACTCACTCTGCTCAAGACCACACGACAGCATCACGCACAGTTCCAACACCGTTAGCCTCAAGCCATGTAGCAGTTGTCCTTGGACCAAATCCCAGATACTGATGTCCTTGTCTCTGGTGCCATTTCTGCCGTACAGGCGGGACATACAGGTATGAGCTCAAATTCGGGGATACCTAAAATCCCATCATCAGTGTTTACATCTCCCGGTCTGGAAATTGATGCTCGAGTGTCTAACAAAGTGAAAGAAAAGATTTGGAGTGATGAGTATTATGAGTTTAGTATTTTGTTAAAGTGCCACTACGATGAAATTTGAAGTCTCACTTTTTGAATAATTTTTACATCTTCAGAAACTATGAAGACCCAAATTTTGCGTTATTACGCTGACCCGTGACGTCAGTTACTCAACACTTTGCTCGAGCTTAATTGAATACTTCATATTTGTGATGATGTTTGAGGCGGATTTCGACGAATACGATGCGGAATTAGATCCCATAGCAAATGAAAAAGAAGTAGAAGAATACTCATTGGAAATAGAACGCGAAAATGAAGAAGAGGAGAAGTCGAAGTTCTTGACTGGTAAGTACGCTTTCGCGAATTGTGTGATGCACATGTATGCATTATCATAGTTATCACATTATTTGACTTAAAAACAATCACATTCTTGTAGGTGCAAGTGTAGCAATTGTTCCTTTCAAAATATTGTTAAACATGAGGAATGTCGGTGTTGTATGGAGTACGATAGATGTAGAGAAAAAATGCAAGAAATCGATCTAGAGGAGGAATGTATTAAGCCAGTGTATTAAATACAAGTAATACCTTTAGTTAGCCATAAGCGTGGAGTATTGAACACACCATGTGCACACTTGTTGAATAGCTTATTCGGAATTTTCTTATGAACATTTATGATATGATACAGAAAGGAATTAAATTTGGCAATAATAACATCACCATGCTTAGGTGTTGTTGCTGTCACTGCCCAGTATAAATGGCGCACACAGGCTTTACTCAATCTCCCAATAATTTCACAGCCTTTTTCCTTACTCGTTTGTATCAAAATCTTCTGTATTTCTAGTACAACAAGAAAAAAATTATATATGTATTAAAATATATAATATGTATTAGAAATATATTTAAATATTGATATAATACAATATGATATAATAAATTTATATGTATCAATTTGCATGACCCTTTCAAATTCTTGGATCTAGTGGCACATATCCTCAAGTTGTCCTTTTTATTTATAATTAGTATACCAATTATTGTGGTTCTATTCTCTTGAAAAACATATGTAAGCTTTGTCAAACTTACTTTTGCCAATGTGCCACAGATCATAAAAATGGTCTATTATTGGTTTTCCAAGGGCTTTGCATTTATTTGGGCATTCAACCCTCATCCACTTAGCACTTGACTTATGCCTATCAGATATGAAGCTCTTAATTATCATATCAGTGGCCAGCAAGAATGTTAATGCCTTTTGATGTCCTTGAAATTCTATGTTGGAGGAGCTTCCACATTGGTTTGCCTAATAAAAAGCAAAAGACGTAGTACAAATCATTGTTATTGATAAGGCATATAATTATGTAATTTCTTAAAATGTGTTATGTTATATGCACCTGCAAAAGTACAATGTGAACAATAAGGCCAATGGTGCATCAAAATATGGTATATGTGCCATATTTTGCTGAATGGCCCATGCTGTCATGCCTTCCATCTCCAGCAATAACTACTTCCTTGTCTTTCAGTGTTGATAGGATTTTGGCTTGATAAGTCATCCAAAACTTGACTATGGCAGGAACTAGGAGATGCCTCCAGCACACAGAAAAACTTAACAAAATATTTCCTGCTGGAAACTTTCCAAGGAGGGTTGGATAAATGAAGCGATAACTGAAGAATGGCAAATGTGGAAGGACGAACTTGTTGCCTTGAAAGATATCCAGATAACTCGATGTTTTTATGCAGAACAAAGTAAGATATTGAATACAGAGCTACATGGTTTCAGCGACGCAAGTCAAAACGCCTATGGAGCTGTAGTGTATCTCAGAAGCAGAGATGACAAAGACAACATCAGAACACATCTGGTCATGGCAAAAAGTAAGGTTGCACCAACCAAACGTATATCGCTCCCAAGATTGGAGCTATTAGCTGCATATATTGTCTAAGCTGATCAAGTTTATCATGGAGTCATAAAATATGGAAGTTCGAGATGTGGTGTGTTGGTCTGAGAGTAAAGTTGTCCTTGCGTGGATTTGTCAACCTAGCCACAAGTGGAAAGTTTTTGTAGCTAACCGAGTGCAAGAAATTCAAGAAAAGGTTCCTACAGAGAAATGGCGTTTCTGTCCTGGTCACTTCAATCCCGCAGACTTACTTACCCGAGGAGAACATCTTACTAGTCTCATTGATAACGAAGTCTGGTGGAATGGCCCAAAATGGCTAAAGCAGTCTCAGGAAAATTGGCCAGAAAGAGGAGTACAACTTCCATGTGCAGGTGCATTAGAAACAACCCAACAAGACATGTATCTTTCGGAAGCAAAAGGAAAGAACGCTGTTGCATTAACAAGTAACAAGTTCTATGGGCGGCAAGATAGATATGAATCCTGGCAACGGTTAGTTCGAATCACTGCATGGTTACTCAAGTGGTCACGTTTAGGTAAGCAACCCAAGAAAGCGCACTTGACTGCACATGAAATCAAAGAAGCAGAAAATTCCTTGCTAAGACAAGTGCAGAGAAACACCTTTGCTGATGAAATCAAAGAGCTAAAGCAAGGCAAACAAGCCTCCAAAAGTAGCAGCCTTGTTAAACTAGATCCTCAACTTGACAAAAAGAAAGATCTTCTTGTGGTTGGTGGACGTCTACAATTCGCGCAAATCCCAGAAGAAATGAAACATCAAATCATAATTCCTCATACGAACAAAGTGATCGAAAAGCTAATATTACATGTACATGCAAAGGCTCAGCATGCAGGACCAGAAACGACATTGGCAATTCTACGCCAGAGATATTGGCCTACCCAGGGAAGAAGAGAAGTAAAACGAGTTTTGCACAATTGCGTGATTTGCAAACATTGGACAACAAAGCCAGTCCAACAGAAGATGTCCCCACTTCCTTTGGAAAGAGTTCAAGTTCCCAAGTTCCACAGAGTTCAAGTTTCCAAGTTCCACAGAGTTCAAGTTCCCAAGTTCCACAGAGTTCAAGTTCTCAAGTTCCACAGAGTTCAAGTTCCCAAGTTCCACAGAGTTCAAGTCTGCAAGATCCAAACTGTGCAAGTTCAAAAGACATAATGTCTAAGAACATACGAGATAAAAACTCTCAAATACTTAATGTCACTGAGAATAGACCTTCTAAGTTTGATAAGATAGGAAATGGCTCCTCGCCATTTAAGGGGGAGGATGTACAAGTCCGTAAAAGCAATACAGTATTAAGGACAAAGCGGGGGCGGGTTGTCCAGCGTCCCCAGAGGTTCCAATAAACCTAATTAATTCAATGTATAAAAGGAAAAGTTCGTTACTTATGTAACTAGTCAGTTACTGTCAAGTAAGCAGTGAATACTAATAAATATAACGGACTCGAAGATTTCAAGCTGCAAGTTTTATCTTATATGGGCTCGAACACGGATGGATTCGTACAGTCTGGCAGGTTTAATTTGTAATTTCTTTCCGTCCTTTCTTTTGTTTCTCTTTTACTTTACGCAATCTGTAATAATTTGAATTTAACTTATTTAGAAAACCGACTACTTTTTCGTCTACAACTAAGAATACTTCTACTGCTGTAATAGGATAAATCCTTGAGTTAATAAATAGTTGATTTCAAGACTGAACACGATTTATTTGGTACGTCTAATGTGATTGGAGTCACATTAAAGTTTTCAGCCTTCTACGAGTTTGGTTTACAAGATTTATACACGAGAAAAATGTCTCTACATTCCTGGCCTGGAAGGTCAAATATCAAATATGGCGGCGCCTGAAGCCGATACAAAAAGTGATATACTTGCTGGAGAAAGACAACTCGGAGCCAAAATCCCACAAAAAAAGAAATAACCAAAGCGGGAAGGGAATTTTCTGCATTTAAGTTAAGAGCGGGCTATATTGGAGCCCTGACGAGAGCTCGAAAGTAGCTTGAAGAGTGCTTGGAAAACAATGAGTCTTTGAAGAATGTGTCTGCCGCCAAAGACAAATACTACACCGCATGGCGTAATTTCATCGATTCACATGAAAAATATATTACGTGTTTGGATTCAGAAGAGAAGAAAAAAAGCCTGCTTGAATTATGAGCATATGGCAAAAAAGGTAATTATTGATCGTCTAGCAACCGAGTCGATTACAAGAGCCAAAGAAAATGCCGAACGACGACGAGAATGTGTTGAATTTACCGCAGGTGAATTTTATTTTCGTACCCGTTCAATAATTCTTCAAGGTCATCTGTAATTTCGAAGAAAAAAGACTTAGTAGCATTAGCCCAATTGACCGAACAACAAGGTCTAGAGCGAAAATTGGCTGATTTACAACACCAAAAGTCAATAATGGAGGCAAGAAATGAAGCCCAAAAAAGCAATGTTGAGTTTGAGTATTTACGAAGAAATTAGTGAGAAGAGTGAAGAAGGGATTGATGACTGGAATATAGTTAGAATAATGGAAACGGCTCAAGAAATATCAGTAAACTTGACCCCTGATATCAACTATGAGGCAGATGATAATTGTCCATTTGACATGAACTATATTCCACACATTAGTGCTATTACATCCTACACCCCAATCAAGCCTACCAGGAACAAACAGGCTAAATCAAATAACAGTACACAGGAGAAAAAACCTGAGATTAAGCCAGGCTCAGGACCTATAGATTGTCATGGGGCTACAATTTACATTATACCAGATCCTAAACTACCTAAAGATCACAGCAATGACAGTGAAATTGATCTATCAAATGGAGATATTCAAGTATTTATTCCACCAGTAATTACTTCAACCCCAAAGGAGGATATAGAGCTAATAATACCTCCTCCACCAGAGTTTCAAGCAGTAGAATTAGACCCAGAGGAATTCAAGAACTCAAATGAGTCAGGGTTTGATTCATGTAATGCATACTGTACCCAGAGGAGTTTCATTTGAACAAATATCACCCCTTGGGGAGAACTCTGACTTACCACAGTCATTTGTCTAATCGTCGACTTTTGGAAAAGTGCTCTCCCTTGGTACGAAAGTGCAATGGCTGCCAAAACATGCTAAAATTGAGACGGTTAAATGTTTCTCATACCCGACCCTCCTAACGACATGGTCATTCTTTCTTGTTTGCGGCGTACCTACTGGCAAGACGGAGAAAGAAAGATCGGAGCGCTAAGTTTATTTCCACTGCAACAGGAAATGTGTAAAAATGGCTTCGCCTTCTTTTATCCCACTTCTTCTCGCTATTCCTCAAGATCTAAGAGAACAAGAGGAAGTTCACAGATAACATCTAAGAAGCGAGTTGAATATCAATTTCTAGTTAATTGAGTCCATACCTATTTTTACCATATCTAGCCTTTTATTCGTGTTAATGTTTTCAGGACATCAATGCTGCAGATGTCATCCCAAGTGCATGTCGGGGCTACACAACAATAAAAACTGACTGTGAGCATGGCAATATACAGAAGTGATTTCAACACTGAGGTAAATATTGATAGAAAATACACAGAGGTAAATGATTTTCGAGTAGAGTATTTTCCAGTTAAACACTCACGCCTATATTATAAATTAAAATAATACTCCATGAGTTTTCAATGATGGCTTTGGTTGGCCAAAAACCAACACGTAAGCTTCTTGAGACAAAATGAAAATCTCTGGCAACTCCCTCCAACTACAGGAACACCAAAAAAAAGGCAGAAATGGGCTAAACATGTAAAAGAATCCATAAACAGGCAGCGAGAAAAAAGTGGCAGACGTTATACGAGGGCTGTCTCACAGTGGCAGTTGCTACATCATTTGACCTGATTGCGACAAGCCTTGAATCGAAGCTTGAAAAGAACAGTTTTATATAATCAGATAAGCTCAAAAACTATATAAAAAAATAAATGGCACCAATAACATCAGTGTAGATACACCGCCAGAAACCCCTCACGATCAAGGCAGTGGAACCGTACGTGATCTCCTTCCAGAGACTTCTGCTTCAGGTTCACTAAAAATGTTGGAGGTTAGTGAGTTAGAACCACGAATCATGACAAAAAAGCTAGTGGAACCGCAAGAGCATTTAGCGAGGATGTGAAGAGTCGATGAGGATATACTTGGTGCCATGCTCGACTACAGTTTTTCTTTTAGAGGAGAGAACGATAATAAGAATTTGTTCAGGAAACCCTTTCCACTGTCAATCACTGCCAAGAAAAGTGGCTTGAGGAAAGCCTTCCAAGAAAGGCTAAGCTAGCCCGTGTATATTGCCTTTATAGACACGGTGAAAGTCCCTGATACTTAGAACTCGTCAATCTGGGAGGATGAAAATGACAGTGGCAAGTAATCGACATTACCATTATGATGTTTGTGGTGATGACCCCGATGCCCAAATGCCAGATCCTGATAAAGAAGTTGAGAGTGTCTCCATCCTTCCGGTTACCTTCCATCTACAAGTACCTTCAAGTGTTGAGAGATACATTTGTTCCACTTGAAAAAGATGGCAACCATGGCATCAACCCCTTTCTTCAGGCCAAAGAATTCCTTAGAAGGCTAAACAAATTTTAGCCTTGTGGACTTCTATCTTTCCATACCAATGCAATCCAGCTTTTTCCTTTTTATCAGCTCCCTCCAAACAAACTTTTAATGCTTCCTAGCGTTTACGCTAAAAGGTCCCAACCCCTTTTGAAGCAGAGGGAAAGCTTATTGTTATTACCTTGACCCATTCATTTCCATGTATTTATATTATAGAAACAACTTTCATTAGGACTCAATTAAAAGTCGTAATCTAAATAACAGATCATCAGAAGTTTGTTTTCAAGGGCTTTGCACATGGTTTGGCTTTATTCTGTATGCATCAAAAGATACAGGATTTTTTGTAACAACATAGAAATACATGTAGAAGTAGATGCAATTAGTGCATTAATGTAATCGTATTTCAAAAAATAGTGAGATCTGTATATTAAGTCAATTACTGTTTCATTTATTATTGCTAAGATCTAATTCCTTGTCATGATAAAGCAGTGATTATATATATGTTTAACAAAATTTGAGAAATTTAAAATGTCCAATATTATGGCGAATGAAGATCTAGGATACTTAAACAATTCTTTGTTAACATCAACTTTCCTAGTACGCTAGTAGTTCAACTTTAAACAGATATATCTTATTACAACATGAAAAAAATTAAAATGCAAATTTCAATGCCAAAAGTATGTCAATTTGATTGTATTGCTTCTTCTTGTCAAGTAATCCTGTCAGTTTCAATCACTTGTTTCTTGCCAACTTTGTCAATCCCCATCTTGCTGGGGTTTTTTTCTTTCACTTTCAAGAATCAGCCTGAAATAATAATTGTTCACTATAGATAAATTCCAGCTTAGGATGTTAATTCTTATTTTTCTTTTTCTTTGTCGTATGCTCGATTAGCAAACAATATCGCCCGAAATGTGAGGAAGCAATTTGTGAGACCTCAACCTTTGGTGATCTCGTAGGTACTATCATCACAAAATAGAAGAGAAAGAGGCAGGGCACAAAACTCCTCTCTCTCTCTAGAAGAGAGCAGCACTATATTGATACGGTTGTGCTAAACCAAAATGTAAACACCGTCCCAAGAGGGAATAGCTTCTTCTGGGCCGTTGAAACAAATGGTTTTAGCAAAAGGTTGCCCAGCAGGGGAAACCCTGGAGCAAATTAAGCAGCTTTTCCACATTTTGAGGTAACAATATGTGATTCCAGTAAATTTCTCTGTGACGTAAGTTAGTAATATGTGATTTTTTCTCCCTTATTGCTAGGGAAAAGATCTTTCAAATAATGGAATGTGTGGTGAATAATACCCTTGCCCTATCTGTTAGAGACCCTGTACAGTGTACAGCAATAGACTTCAATTCTGTGAGAGGTCAGGGAAGCCTCTATTTGAGTCTAACCAACGATCTATAAGACTGTTAAGGAAGTATAATTTACATTTTTCATCATTCATGCATACTGTTTTCATTTTCGTATTATTGCCGTACCGTTAGTTGTGATTTTGTAGTACATGTGGCAAAATATTTACATTATTATTTGTTTTGCTATCTCAGGTAAATGGAAGGTCAAATCCGAGAAACAGAGGTACAAGTTCAAATAAACGTAATACTATAAAATTAGAATATCAGTAATAATATCGTGGAAATTGTTGCCTGCAGTTATCATCAGTATATTTCTAAATGACTCTAATTTGTAATTGTAGGACAGCTCTTTCACCAAAATATGAATGCAACTTTGGCAGCTGATCAAGATGTAGATGATGATTCATATATTGACACATTGATGAGTGAAATGGATATGCCATCAATAGGTATCACATGATAAACAACAAACATGAAATTCATTTCTGTATCACTTGTGTTCATATCACCTGCACCATTACAAGCAAAGTTCAAACGTTGACGATGAAGAGGACACCGCAGCTGCTGAAGATGAAGCTGCATACTGACGAACTTACAGTACGATACTGGAAGAGTGCAATCTACAGCATCCTATCTTGTTCGAATCAATGAACCTTTGTCAGTTGTTTACAAATAGCAAACTGACTAAAATGTCCATCTCCTTTCTTCAGCTGATCTGCAAGGCACTGATATTAGACAATCCAGAAATATCAGCACTACACAAGGCACCCCGTACAGTGTCAGGCCCAGTATCCTGCCGGCACCATTATCCTGCCAAAAAATAATCAACTTAAAATATCTCTTCGGCTTTATTTTTCTACCTAATCCGAAGCTTTCCGATGATTAGCCGAACACTTCAGGTTTGTGAAGACAGTTTTGGCGGGCTTTTTGGCCAACCCATTCGCGAACGAGGAAAAGAGAATTGCAGGTAGGTAAACTTTCTCATGGCTAAAATTAGGCTTACTACAGCGCAGTGAAATTATCAATGATTATAAATGAACCCAAAACATGCGAAATGCGACTGGGATCGCTATGCTTTTTCATGTGATGAAAGAATAATGATGAAAACATTCATAAACTGAGCGAAAGGTCCATTAATTAAGTTTTCGTCGGAATAATGCGCTCTAGAAGCAAGGACAAAGTTTAGGCTTGAGGGGCCCTTTTTCCTGCCAGTTTATCGTTTAACTTCTTCTTTGTCTTATAAATTGAATAAAGATCTGCATTCCATTGCTAGGAGGTTCTTAAAACTATGTACTGATATTGATAAAGCAGTAGAAGGGCTAGATGTTGCTTTGGCTGTTTTATTTCTTCAATTCTACGACCGAAGAGCAGGGGATGGATAAATTAAAACACGATAGAAACCCAAATAAGCTAGTGGTTGTCAAGTCATTCTCATCCTTTGGTAAATGAACAGCGAAATATATTCGTAATAAGTTGATAATAGCTATGTAAATAATGTATCATAATACATGAGCAATATATGAAGTTTGTTTAAATGGATTTAGTTTAATTTATCTACAGTAGTTGTTGGTACCAAGCGAGACATTTGTACATTTCGCGCGCGTTTGTGTTAATCATGCATTAATGTGTTCGTGCTGTTTAGATAGATAAATAGAGCGGCCTCGTAACACGCTTAATTTCTTAAATTTTATACAATTGGTCATTTAGGAGTATAAAATTAATTTGAACTTTTTTATTTAAAAAAACTGGAAACTATTTGTTTGTGTTTTAGATTGTAAATATCAATAAGCGGATGTTATAGAACATTTTACGATGGCCCACAAGTCTCACGGCAAAACAAAAACTCACGGCAAAACAAACTAAACTCACGGCAAAACGAACTAAACTCACGGCAAAACAAACTAAACTCACGGCAAAAGGCAATAAATTCACGGCAGAATAAGCTTAACTCACGGCAGAATAAAGAAAGCCATGGCAAAATAAACTAACTCACGGCAGAATAAAGAAAGCCACGGCAGAACAAAGAAAGTCACGGCAGAATACAGTAAAGGCAACGACGTATTGGGTTCCCTGTTGATTTTTATACCGCGAGCAATTTGTCAGCGGTTTTGATGTTGTCTCAGGCGGTGACAGGACACCGATGTCGATGGAATTCGAGTGTTTTGTGCAGTTGTATTTTTATGTTGAAGTTATCTACTATGTTTTGTTCTCATTGCGGAGAAGCAGTTTAAAGACGACCACAAATACTGTTCAAAGTGTGAATATTGAATGGGCAGAACTGTGGTGGAATAATGATAGATGTGTTGATCATCACCGTGAATTTTTGTTGGGTTCTTCAAGCCCCCATAAGAAAATGACCGCTCGCCAACATGATTGGCTTCATAGCTCAGTTGGCAGAGCATCGCACCGGCATCGCGGAGGTCATAGGTTCGATTCCCGTTGAAGCTTGAAATCACTTTTTCAAGTCTTTCTTTACTGTATTCTGCCGTGGCTTTCTTTGTTCTGCCGTGGCTTTCTTTATTCTGCCGTGAGTTTAGTTTATTTTGCCATGGCTTTCTTTATTCTGCCGTGAGTTAAGTTTATTCTGCCGTGAATTTATTGCCTTTTGCCGTGAGTTTAGTTTGTTTTGCCGTGAGTTTTTGTTTTGCCGTGAGACTTGTGGGCCACCGTAACATTTTATATTGAGAGCGAAAGTGTAAAAGAGAGCCGCTTGGGATTATTCCTCGACGCGATGAATGATGTGGAAGAATATAAATTGAGCATAATGAAAGCAGCCAAAAAATGGGGTGTTAACAGGCAAACACTAGCCGATCGTATAAATGGAAAAGTAAACCTTGATAGGCGCAGGGGTCCCCCTTCAGTGTTGTCAAAATCTGAAGAGAACCTTTTGGCAGAACTGTCAAACCGTGGCTTTTGACTGTCTAAGCAAGGGTTCCTTCTATCAGTTAAGCAATTTTTGGATAAGGACGGTAGAGCTACTCCATTCAAAGACAATATGCCCGGGCGTAGGTGGTACAGAAGTTTTCTTAGCCGTAACCCCAAAGTGAAGCTCCGCAAGGCACGCCCTCTTGAGAAAAAAACGAGCGAGAATCACAAAGGAGGAAGTTGTTATCTGGTTTGATGAGTTCGAAATGTTTTTGAGAAAGGACCTACAGATTCCCCAGCGCATATGTGAAATTGTGATGAGACTGGTTTTGATTTACAAGGGCTTCCTGGAAACGTGCTTGGACCATCAAATCCGAAAGAGGCACCGTATCAAGTAACCACAAGAAACCATGAGCGCATAACCATGCTGCCTTGCTTTTACGCATGTGGCCAGTGGAAGAGAATACCTGTGACTTACAATCCTCTTGATAGAGGGGTCCAAGGAAGTGTTTTTTCTGTCACACCATCCGATTACATGGACACTTTTTATATGGGGCTCGCAAATAATTTTATATCCAATCTGCCACCAGCAAGACCCGTTGTGTTGCTTATCGATAGCCATGATTCAGATTTGGATCTGGAAACGTCTCAATTAACAGAACAAAACGGTGTTCATATTTACGCTCTTTTAAAGAACGCGACACATGTTGCAACCGGCTGACGTAAGTCTCTTCGGCCCAATGAAGAAAAGCTGGTATAACTCACTCTGGCGTTTTAACCAAGCAAATCCGAATGCCGACATCCATAAGAAAAACGTTTGTGCTTTGTTTAAACCTACTTGGGAAGATGTTATGATTCCAATTATTCTGAGTGGTGCTTTTCGAAAATCGGGTATATACCCTTTGGACAAAGGCCAGGTATCAAAGAGTCTACTAGCTGCGACGAACACTCTTGGAGAAGCTAATTCAGCGCCAGCCACTAATGAAAGTGCGACACATGCAGAGTTTAAGGAATTAGATGGAGTGCTGGCAACGCCCACTCGAGACCAGTACCGCCGTCGGGTTGAAGAGAATTATGATGTCGAAAGCAGTCCGACTTTTAACGCCTGGCAAAAGCTTTATCGTAAGGCTTTTCCTGACAACTCTAGTATCAATCTCTCTTCTCAGCACTTCGACGACAGAAAAGCCAAAGAAAAGGACGGCATTATGTTCTGTGCCTTCTCAACCACTGAGCGATTCCAGAGCAGGAACATTGCTGAAAGAAATCTTGACATACCCTACCTTAGAAGCAAAAGGCCCTCCAAAGAGAAAGAATGTAAAGCAAACTATTCCAAATTTTTTCAGCGGGTACAAGTGCCAAGGCGAGATGGATGAGAAACTAAAGAAAGCGCGCGAGCTAGCCGACAACCAGAAAAAGTTCCAAGGACGGGAGGAAATGAAGGAAGAAAGTGGAAGAAGATAAAGCTCGAACAGAAAAAAGAAAACGAGAAACTCAGGAAAAGAAGAGAAATGACAATGAAAACAAAAAACCAAGGAAACAATGAGAATCGAGGAAAAAACTTTTTCAAACAATTTTCATCGTTCGAGAACGGTTCTCTTGAAAGCAAATATCATCATAGGTTGCGTTTAAAGTTTGCCGATCCATGAAGCACAAATTAATAACTTTACAAGAAAAACCTGTCAAATGCCTAAAGAGACAAACATAATACCTTATTAATTTCATGAAATAATCGCAACGCATTTCGTGATTTGAAGATGAGGATATTGCGCGCGGCAGTTTAATTTTGCCATTGAACATTTTAAATCACTTAAATGTTGCATTTTTTTAAGTTGTTTAGAAATTCTCTAAATGAGTGCGCTAGTAGATCACTTTTTTTTACGTCGTCACGTTAAAGCTTGGGTGCATAAGGATATGTCAACTGTATATATTGCGTTTTATTAGTTCTGGTTGAAATTTAGTTGCTTTGCTTTTCCTATTAGAATGCATATTATCTTGATAAACAACGCGGTAATTAAAGGATATCATGAGTTCCAAATCAGACCCCGACGATGCTATTACCAGTGACGAGAGAGCTGGGAAACAAACATGTTCCCAACGGATGCCTGGTTTGGTTGCCAAAACTTAAACAAATACCAGCTTCAGAATGAAATATGGTTACTGACGAGAAGCGCGAAGAGAAAGTCACAACATTCGCTGCTCTCCCTATCGGGAGGGTCCCTAGGGGAATTTCTAAGTACTTTTGGGAATTTTTAGGATCCATTGACATCAACGATATCAACTGGTAAGCTGCACTAATATGGACGTGAGGAGGCTATAGGGTAGTTCTTGTTAACCGGTCAAGCACACTTCAAATTCCTGTTTTAGATATTGCATACTAGAACTGGTTACTTTGGTAGATTGTTCTTTGTTTTCAGCTATCATCTCTCACTGAACTCAAGCTAAATATAACTTGTCCTGTGAGTAGGAAGTGCTGGGTTTGAATGGCTTCTGATTATTAGCTAGGTGTATTTACGTTGTGGCCAATTCTCAACTAGGACCGCAGTCATCTCCCATTCCAATATATATTAATTTCCCTGTTGCCTCCACAGACAATGACAAAGGAGTATGATCAATAGTGTAAACTACTGATAATATGCAACCTCTACTTTCCAGCAGACAGATGGACGTGCCATGTAAAAGCTTTCCCCCGTTATTGGCGTTATTTCTGCATGATATCTAACTTGTTTTGCAATTTTTAATGTAAGAAACTATTAAGCATTTAGTAAGTGCCTTTTTGCTATTTAGCACCTAAATAACACAGGGATCTCAATAAACCGCACGGTTATTGGCAGTGGCAGGATACTTGACCAGGTGGCAGGATACTGGCATTCAAAACCGCATTGATAAAACTGCGATGCAGACCAAAGACAAAGGATACAAATGAAAAATTTGTTCTAATTATGTTGCAGGATAATCGATTCATAATTTGTTCGGGTTTCAATGCATAAGCTTTTAATAAAAGGAAGTTACAGCGATTTTTAGCTGAAGTGACAGGATACTGGGCCACACACTGTATAGGTTGTTGGAGTTGGAATATTCAAGAGTGAAATTTACCTAAACTAACTGAAAAATGCAGATGACCTTAACGCTGATAACGCTGCACTATAACTTTTATTTGTTTGTTAACTTACCGAGGTTTTTCGTAATCAAGTGTGATATCATTTCGTCTGAAAAGTGTGCTTCTCCACTGACTTCGTCAACACTAGTAGTTTGTTGTTAAGTCTCAGGACGGCTTTACTTGGGTTGAGTCGGTGTTGAAGGGACAGATTCTCTTTGTTTTTTAGAACTAGTAGGATTTTTCTCATTTGGGGCATCTATTTCCAATCCATATAGTTTCCCCGCACGCCGTAAAATTTTGCTGTTGGAAATATCGAGATATAAGATCTTACTGAGATCATCTGAAATTGTGAAATACTTCGGCATTCAATCGGGATGCATACAAGTCAATAGTCGGCCGAAAATGAAACGCCTTCAACATACGATTGAATAGTGCATCAGTGACGCTCCACTCAAGATTGGAATTGAGTTCTCTTCATAATTGAACAGCCTCACAATTCTCTACCCCAGGGGTGTGGGCCGCGGACAACCAAATGTCCTTTTCTAACGCCCATTGCAAAATGTCATAACTTTGCATCCCCCAATAGCATTAATGTAACTTACGGTCGTTACATTGTCACTCATGATGCGTAAATGCACATTGTGCTCAGCGTTACAGAGAGACAACAATACCCAGCGGACTGCAAGTAACTCAAGGCAATTGCTGTGCTGATCTTTTTCACTGCTAGACCAGACCCCCTGGGTTTTCAGATGACCCCATTTCGCACCCCACCCTGTTAGGGATGCGTCAGACGTAGACACAAATATTGATAAAGGATGCCTTTCCACATAAACTTCAAAAACCGTTGCTGTTCGGAAACAATGGGAATGGGATAATACGCGTCTTTCAAATCCAATTATGTCATGTAACACCCAGCGGTAACAAGTGGGAGAGTGGTTTCTAGAGTGTTCAATTGAAAATGATGGTAAACCACACTGTCATTGAGTGCTTTTAAATTAAAGATAACACGATAAGTACCATCGGTCTTCGGTCTCAGAAACATGGGCGATATAATTTGGTCAACCTGGAACTCAAAATAGCTGATAATACATTTGCTGAGAAACTCTACGATTTGAGCATCAATAATAGATTGTTCTTGATTCGAATACTTTCCAAATTGGTCACGGCTGACCAACGTATTTACGCCGGAATTTCACAAAACTCAATATGACAGTTTGAAATGATTTCCAACATTTTCGATCAGATGTCAGTTCCTTCCATTTAGACACAAAATTCCGCACTTGGCCCCCAACAAACACACGTTGATTAGAAATAATATGATTTACCTCATTTTCTATCTGGTCTGTCTGGTTATTGGTAATGGGTACCCCAGGATTACACAATGCTTGATAACTCTTATTCAAATGAGGCCTCAACAATTCCATTCCTCTTAAATTGAATTGTCGATTTGCAGACAATGATAATACAACGGCATGGGTGAGCATAGTCAATATTTCTTGGCTGTCAGCTTTATCAACCAGCTGGTTGCACGCTTTGAGTAAAGCATACAATGACGACATTATATGTCCTTGACCTTTCTGAACACTTAAACCTAGATTCTTCTGATCTTGTTTGAGTTGTCCCCAAACCATAGTATTTACCTTAGGGGTTACAAGTGTTGGACAGTTTTCTGGCTTTAAATACTGTTTCTTCATTGACAATTGATTTTTCGATTATCCTTCTTTTAAAAGATTATTCACGAGAAAATTCCCAATCTCTCACATATTGCATGCCCGTTTCCTTAGTCGGGATTCAACTCTGAGAGAAGAGTTTCATATTCTGAAGTTTAGGTGACAGTATTAGAAGATCCAGATACAACTCGCTTCGTCCTTGTTTGAAACAAGAACGGTTTGCATTAACGCATTCACATCTATGGTATTATCACCAACAGGCTCTTCTTCAGCATTCTATTCATGCTCTTCATACCATTCATTTATGCTGGCCTCCACAGTTTCTGTCACGGACTCCATGATATTTTTATCTGAACTGGGCTTCGCATGCATTTTATGCTTTTCCGCCGTTTATTTTGGTGGGTCGTTGTTTGCAGAAAATTCGGGGTGATGGGACAACTGGGCTTTAGATTGTCCCAATGTGACCTACTCAAAGTTATTTTGCTTGTTTATTAAGCATGTTGGTAGACAAGCCGCGTTACTTCAAATCAACCAGAAAAACATTGATGAATCCTTCATTGCTATTTAATGATGATTTCACTACTCTCTTGGAACGACTGGTTACGTCTTCTGGCAAACTGGTAAATTCTGGAGATTTTAACTTTCACATCAATGACACTAAAGAAAATAATGCTAATCGCTTTATGGATTTACTTGAATCCTTCATTGCTATTTAATGATGATTTCACTACTCTCTTGGAACGACTGGTTACGTCTTCTGGCAAACTGGTAAATTCTGGAGATTTTAACTTTCACATCAATGACACTAAAGAAAATAATGCTAATCGCTTTATGGATTTACTTGATTGTTTTAATCTGACTGTCCTTGATCCTGTTTCACCTACACATAAAAGTAATCACGTTTTGGATCTAATCATTACAAGATCTGATGAAAAATCTGTGACCAACCTTACTGTACACGATCCTGTTTTATCTGACCATTATGCTGTTCATTGTATGTTATCTGTAAACAAGCCTCTACTTCAATCAAAAAGCATTTCTTATCGCAAGCTTCGTGCAATTGCCTAATTTCATGCCGCGCGGGAGACTGGCACTAGCGGATTTTTGCGGACAAGTCGAAAAACAAAATGGCGGACAAAATGGCGGAGAAGCACGAAAGCAAAGAAAAAGTAACAAAAACTCCAGAAGAACGCCGTTCTTGGCACTGGTCGTGTGCCAGCAAGTATTGCAAGAGCTCGTGGAAAAGCGGAGAATCTTATTACACATTAACAAAGATAGCTTCAGCTCCTAAAGCAGTTCTCGAGTCATATTTGAATGTCCTTAGAAGAGCGAAAAGCGAAGTGAAATTCAAGCGTCATGTTATTTGCAGCAAACATTGGGAATTAGGAGAAGAAAGAATTACTTGGACGCATCAACTGTAAAGTTTGCCTCTGTGAAAGTTAAAGTACAGAAAACGGGGAAGGAACACTGGAATTGTGCAGCAGCATTGTGTACAAACTCGTGGAGAACAAGAAAGGACAATTTAACCTATTACCGTCTTAGTACTATTTCTAGTTGTCCAGAAAAAAGGCGTGAATATGGAAAAATGTTAAAAAACAAAGGAGTCGACTTTAAAAAAGACTTTGTATTCAGTGAACATTGGAGCAGTGGATACAGGAAGGATATCGAGGACTTACCTGACGTGCCATGTACTAGTGACTATATAGAGAAAAATGTCACAAAGAAAGTTACTCCAAAATCCAAAATTAGCTCAGCAAAACGCGCTATGCACCAGCAACAGACAAAGAAGGTCGCAAAAAGGAGGAAGTTGAACTACGGAAGTCAAATTGATACGACTGAAATCTTAGTAACAGAGCTCAAGGAGCTCAGAGAAAAAGTGACAGAAAAAAACAGACCAAATAGAACAACTTACTGAAGAAGTGAAGTTATTAAACAAACAAAATGTTTCATATGAACAACAACTTAGATTCCTTTCTCAAAACAAAGAAAATTGTACATTTTCATATGCAAATCTGAAGAATAAGGAGAAGAGATTTGAAAATATGACTGGGTCGTCTCTATGTGACTTTGATTGCTTGTATGAATGTATTGAGCCTTATCTAACTGCTATGGTTTATCCTGACTGTAAAGCCCACCACAGTGCTCAAAGAAAGCTGTCAAAGAAAAGTTTTAACTGACAAAGGATTTGGCATAGAAGATCTGTGTCTCTCAAAAGGCCTGCTGCATAACAGACCACCACTCAAATTTGATGCTCAATATGAAGAAAGCGAAATAAGCAAGAACTTTGATGTAGCCACTCTGCGTATCTATAATGAAAACTATATCGGACGTATGAGGGACTGGTCTATACTTAGTGCATGCTGGCCAAAAAATAGTTGTGATATTCTTGGCTATGTTTACAAGATTTTTGCCAACGTTGTCAACATTCTGTTTAAGCCCATTGGTCCAAAAGAGGCAGCTTCACAGAAAAAGTCAACAGATTTGTGCACCCCTTCATCTGACAAAGGCAACACCCCACCTTTATCATTCTTTATTTGATTCTACAACTAAATAATAATATGTAAACCAGTAGTTTAATTGTCTTTATTGGCAAAATTTGATATCTGAGTGGTTAAATTTTGTCAACTCTGAGTTTTTAAGAAAAAATTTCATATATCTAATCAATAAGTAGAGTGGGCCCTAAATAAACCAGAAATCAAATTTGTAACAACACATACATACTTCATATAAAAGTGTTTTAAAGTGGTTTCATAAACCTGTGAAACAAATTTTACTCATTCAGAGTGTAATATTCAGATTCAAACTGCAGTAGAAAACAAAAGAATTAGAGTGTAATAGTGCTAAATATGCTAAAATGTTTTTCACATGTTTATAAAAACCACTCTAAAAATTGATAGGTTTGATGGAATTTGCTACTGAATTTACCCAATATCTGAAATTTCTGATATTTTCAAATGTTGGTACCTTGGTAAACCTTGGTTTAAAAATATCAATATTATGTTCTTTGCCTGTTTCTCTTTTTTCATACTCCAGTTTATACCTTAGATGTAAGAATAGACCAGATTTCTTTTTTTACTTAGAAAGTGTAGAAAAAAAGTGACTTTCAGGAGAATAGCTGAGCTCTCTAGCTGCTCTCTTCCTGTGCCATACCTGCAGTTTCTCAGTACATGTCATATGAAGGAGCAGTTTATTGTGATCGGTGTAAAATTTCAGCTGTAGCAAAAGGGCTAAGGCATGGCAGCATAACCCACTCTTTCCTACAGCACATCCACAATGGGCTTTGACAGGATTATCGTCAACGAACAACATAGTAACAGGACGTGACACACTACCCGTGAAAGATTTTAGAATGTTCGCTTTTATATACAGCAAACGAGAAGGTTCTTCTTTAAGCACTTTAACTGACATAACTCGCCTTGAAGAAAACATCCTGTAGGCCTTCCGGTATTGACCTTTTGCTCCGGCGAATTTTGCTTGTTGGTATTTCCGAATCATATTATCATCAACTCTTGGGATGTTGACCTGTTGATCCCGACCAAGTACCTTCCACTTAGCAGATGCAGCAGGTATTTCTGAGGGATTCATTGAAGTTTGAAAGCTGTATTCTTCATTTATGTGCTTGACTTTTTTCGTAAACAACTCGGGATATTTCCCTAATGGCACGAGTCTTTCAACGAGTTCTTTTTTCTCTCCAGTGACTTTTAACTTCAGTTCTTTACAGCATTCTTGAAGACGGTCTTTACTAAGCTCTGTTAAGTTTTCCTGGCCAATATCCTTCCTAATTTGCTCAAATTTATCGATAGAATTCATGGAGAACTTTTGTTTCGCGGTCTCCTTACTGTCCACCATCTTTGATTTGTCCGCAAAAATCCGCTAGTGCCAGTCTCCCGCGCGGCATGAAATTAGGCAATAGATGCTGATTGTCTCCAACAAGATATTATGAACTCTGCACTATATCAATGTCCTGCTACTGAACTATCTGATTTGTGTACTCAATATGACTCTGTTTTATCATCTATTTTAAATAAACATGCTCCTTTACGTTCTCGATCCATCTCCCTTCGCCCAAGAGCTCCATGGTATACTGATGAAATTCAAATTAATAAAACAAAGCGTCGTAATCTAGAAAGACGTTGGCGACGTTCCAAATCAGAGGTCGACCGTGAATTATATGTTGATCAATGTAATGTTGTTAAAAAACTGATTTTTGATGCAAAAATGAATTATTCTTCTAAATTGATTACTGATGCTGGTTCTAACAGTAATGATTTATTCCGTTCTATTGATCGATCGCTACACCGTAAACCTGAGAAAAAACTACCAACCTCAACTTCATCCACAGATCTAGCTAACAATTTCGTTTACTTCTTTAAAAACAAAATCGTTAACATCAGAAATGGCTTCGTTCCTACGTCACATCTTTCAAATGATTTCTCTTATCTGGATTCACCTAAACTGGATTGTAAAATTGATTCATTTTCGCCTATCTCTATTGATGAATTATCAGCCATTGCGAAAAAGATGTCATCTAAATCCTGTAGTCTTGATCCTTTTCCTGCAAGTCTCCTACTTGGACATTTTGGTACATTACTGCCTACTATATGTGAAATCGTTAACCTGTCACTTCAAACTGGTGTTGTTCCATCTTCTCTTAAAGTTGCTGTTTTAAAACCGTTACTGAAAAAACCATCTCTTGATCATGAAATTTTTGGAAATTATCGCCCTATCTCTAATTTAAAGAATATCTCCAAGATTATTGGAAAAGTCGTTTCCCTTCAGCTAAATGATTATCTGTCTCTGAACAATCTCCATGAACCATTGCAGTCTCCATACAAAACATTTCATAGCTGTGAAACTGCTCTTCTTCGAGTACAAAATGATATCCTCCACTCCATTGACAATCGTTCTTGTGTTGCCATGCTACTCTTGGACCTATCTGCTGCATTTGACACAGTTGGTCATCAAATTCTTCTAGATCGTCTCCATACAAAATTTGGCATTTCTGGCATAACTCTTCAATGGTTTAAGTCCTACCTCACTGATCGCTTTCAATTTGTTTCCGTTGATGATTTTTCTTCCGAAGCCCTTCAACTTGATTGTGGCGTACCTCAAGGTTCCGTACTTGGTCCTTTGTTGTATCTCCTTTATACTTCTCCAGTAGCTGATATCCTCCGAATACACAGAATGTCTTTCCACCTTTATGCCGATGACACTCAATTATATATTCCTTTCTCCTGTAATGATGATTTGTCTCTTAATGATTCCATGAAACTGATTGAAAACTGTCTATCTGATATTGATGCTTGGATGACTACAAATAAATTGAAACTAAATAAATGCAAAACTGAATTCCTGTTATTTTCTTCAAAACACAGACCACAGTTAACTCTTCCTTCTCTTCAATTTGGTTCTGATGTGATAATGCCCTCAATGCATGCTCGGAACATTGGTGTTATATTTGATACGCATCTTACTTTGGTTCGTCATGTGAATAATATTTGCAAGTCTTCTTTTTATCATCTCAGAAACATTGCTAAAATAAGAAAATACATCTCTTTGAAAACAACTGAAACTCTCGTCCACGCGTTCATATCCTCCAAACTCGACAACTGTAACTCTCTGCTCTTTGGCTTACCAAAGAAACTCTTAGATAAACTACAATCTGTACAGAATGCTGCTGCCAGAATAATCACTCTTTCCCATAAACATGACCACATTACACCTATCCTCGTTAATCTGCATTGGCTACCAATTGAATCTAGAATTAAATATAAAATCCTATTACTTACTTTTAAAGCTCTTCATGGGCAATCTCCTATCTATATCCGGGAACTCATTTCAGTGTATAAACCGAACCGTAATCTTCGTTCTGCATCACAAGTTCTTCTATCAGCACATTCTTATAATCTTAAATCTTATGGTCATCGCTCCTTCTCTGTGGCTGCTCCTGAACTCTGGAACTCACTTCCAATATCTCTCCGAAATGCATCAAGTCTAGCCTCATTCAAAACTGAACTTAAAACTTATCTCTTCAAATTAGCATATTCTTTGTAAATAATTTTATTTTGTCGTTGTCTTTGTCGTTTGTTTACCAGCGCTTACAACAGATTTGTATTTGCGCTTTATAAATAAATATTATTATATTATTATTGGGAGGAGAAAGTCACCCAATCAAGGCCACTTTAATGGTATGCAGAGTGTCCGGCAATCCCTTGTTGAGTAGCTTACGAAGACGCTTGTCAACGTCAATCAACGTTTCCGATTACGTCAGTAATGAAATGTTTTAACAGTCAAACTTGCAAGAGCGATGCCCAGAGTATGGAAATTTAACTGCACGCCTTACATGATATTTAAAAACTTTTCATCTCAGTTAATATGGATGGTTATTCGGAATCAACAGACGAACCACTGACTCTCTCATGCTCCATTGATCAACCACTGACTCTCTCGATAGATTAACCACTGACTCTCGATAGATGAACCACTGACTCTATCGATCGACTCAAGTGTTGAGGAAGTTGATGTCAACCAAGAACAAGGAAGGATTAGCACCGCCGTGGCCACTAGTCCCCTTTTCAAAAAGAGACGGACGTTAGAAGAAACTGATGATTAATCGTTATCGTCCATCGTCATCTCTACTGTTCCCTCAGCAACGCCAAAACCTACCACATGGCAGAAAATATTCTGATGCATCTGAAGAAAGCACAGGAACCAAGAAGAGCAGGGAAGGTATTAAACAAAAATGTTTACCATTAAGAGGAAGAACATTTTTCTTGCAAAATTGCGGTAAAGGTGATTCCGAAAGCCATTATAGAGGCTGGAGGAGAAGTGGCTATTTTCTATGACATTAATACTATATCTATGTTTTCTTGCAACACTAAACCGTGGGAGTACGTTGGCCAAGCTCCTGTTTATGAGTGCAGATGTATTATCTACCAAGGACTATTCAAACAGCCTTGGTTAACGGAATATAACAGAAAGATTCACTCGAAGGGATGGCAATTCTATCTAGATTGCATCATGAGAACGAAACGCATCTGTCAGCACAGAAACAGATTCTTCCACTGATTTCGAAATCGAAATCCTAGCAAAGTACCTACCAGTTGCAAGTAGCAGTGATGAATCAAATACAACAATGTTCGCACCGCCATCTCCAAGCTACAGCCCCGACGTTGCAGGACCATCAGGACCAAAATGTCTGACGTACATCGAACGCTACTTCAAGTTCCCCTCCACTCCCATCCCTCCCCCAAGAGACTTTACCGAATACTCGTACAAGGTAAGAGCAAGAACACACGAGGGTACGATGTGTACAGAAGAGAGGTGATCAAGAGTTTTCCAACATTAGTAGTGATGAGAGTGAAGACTCGTGACAAGATGCCCAACCCCCTCCTAAAAAAACAATTAATATTAATATCAAGCGATGAAAGTGAATTAGAAATCGTAGATCTCCTGCCTGAGATACATGTAATATCGAGTGATGAAGAATGTTCCCATTCTAAAATTGGTTACAATAATCTTACTGGACTTTTCCAGTGTGCCAAATGTGTCTATAGGTGTTAATAAAGAATAATGAATGTCAATGAACGTTAATAAACAATTATGAATATAAATCAGTAGTCACTCCGTTTCTGATTTTTCTTTATCAGAGATAATCTGCGTCTGTCAAATCGAAAATCGAATAAAGGGGTAGTCACGAAATAGAAGGTATTAGGGCGTGGTTTTTGGGTGTGGCCCTTTTTGCTGCGCGCGCGTGTTTTGTTGCGGCTGGCTGCTGTTCTGTCTATTGTTCGCGCATTGGCTTATGTACGCCCCCCCCCCGAGTCCGTCAAATCTACCCACCCCCCCCCCCTTTATTCGACTTTCGATTTGATTTTAGGATCTTGATAAGTTGCTTCTCTCAAGAACACTCTTGGTAAGTGGTTGCATAGTTTGAATCCTCCTCTTCCTAGATTACGATTTACCATTGTGTTTACGTTGGTATCGGTAGATGTATAGATGTCTGTGTTTACTCCATGCACTCTCTTGCTTACACCAGTGTTTGCAGTAGGATAAGTATTTAATCTTAAGTCTTCCCTTTTGTATCTGGTAGACCATAGTCCTGGCCAATCACTTTCTCCTCTTTGTCGTTCCATCAGGTGCTTTTGATTTGTTGGCTTCTATTAATTGCCATTTCATGTTATAGTTCCATGAGATAGTATACATAGGCTCAGTGCAATGGAAAGTGTATACTTTAACATCTGGTCTTGACAAGGGTCCCATTAGATGTTTCATGCTTTCATTGTCCCACATTCCTGGTTGATTGATAACGAATTTGGCTGGTTTTAATTCACTTTCTTTGCTCGTATGCAGTGCAATGGCAATGGAAACCAATGTAACTGACAGTAATGAAAGTGAGCTTTCTCATTAGAACCAATAGTAAACGTAGGCTCCATCTTGTTCGTTAAAGCCATTATTACAATAGGGCACGTGTTGGTACAGCGTCTTTGAATGAGTACATCTTATGGTATCGAACCCATGAATTCCAGCTCGTATTCGCTGTTTTCCTCCTTATTGGCCATCAGCTTCTCCTTCAGCACCAACTTCGCCCGTTTCTTGGTCTCCCATCGTTAATGCTTCTCCTTCTTCTGTCTCTATAGGTTGTGTTACTTCTACCTTCTGTCTTTTAGCAGGTTGTTCAGCATCCGATTCTCCTCTCTACTTTTGGACGGTCCAGTATTTATTCTTGATAAGGTATTTACACCAAAGTCTCGTTTGTCACTCTACGAGATGACGAGTAGCAATTCAAGAAAGACTAAATATTTTGGTGCGAAGATAAGTCGCTACCCCAATTGTGAATCATATTTTCAGCTTCTAAGAATCGCCAAAAGCGGAGATGAAGCCTTAAATCCTGGTCCACCCAAGCAGAATACTCAAACTGTTGTAATAATTAAACCGAAATGTCAGCATTGTACAAGAACTATTGCGAAAAATCATAGAACTGTTCAATGCAAAACGTGGGAGCTCTGGTTCCACATGAAATGTGCAACCATATTACCGAAAAACTATAAACCGTCTTTGTCCTGGATATGCTCTAAATGTTTACAGGATGCCCTGTGATTTAACCTCAGTATAGCCTCTGATGACCTTGAAAATGATGTCCGGATCACGTCCATCGACCCTAGCCCATCACTACAAATACCAAGTATCCTACTAGAACGAAATAATAATCCAAGTGACTAAAACCTTTGGAGAGAAAGGGTAAGATTCTCATTGATCTGGAGGATGTATTTAACTTCAACTGTCTCATTAGCGAACCAACTAGAGTCACAAACATTACTGCAGCATTATTGGACGTTATCTTAACTAATGATAATAATCTCTTTAAGGACAGTGGGGTTTTAAAACCAGAAATTAGTGCTCACATATGGTTTACGGTCTAATGAACGAGAAAGTTTACCATAGCACGAAGAATTTGAATACCAATGAGTTTCAAGAAGAGCTGAAAAATGCCCCGTGGGATGATATGGGTACCTTCGACACCTTCGGTACCTTGATGATTCATTTGACTATTGGAAGGTTTTGCTTAACTCAATAGTTGACAAACAAATGCCATAGAAAAAAATGAGATTCAAACTGCAAGATAGTTTCAGTGAGCGGAAAGCATCTACCAGTGGCTGTCCTCAGGGATCTTCGTTTGGTCCTTGTTATGGAATTTATTTCAAAATGACATGGCAGATGTGGTTAAAACAGCCAATCTTTCTATCTATGCAGATGATCACCAAATATATACCTCAGGAAATTCTATTGATATTATACAAAAGACACTAAATGAAGAAGGATAAACTATATTTAAACTATGATAAGTATAAAGCTATGCTAATCGGGGAGAAAACTAAAACTAACATAACACTTAATATAGATGGGATTGGTATTAATTCAATCAGGGAACTGAAGTAACTAGGTGTCACTCTAGATGACAGTTTAAATTTTAGTGCACATATAAGCATTACCTGTAAAAAGGCGGGGATGAAGGTCGGAGTACTTTCACGATTAAGAATAACTTAATACCTACAAAAACCAAGCATTTACTATATTTATCGGTTATTTTACCTCATTTAACTCATTGCCATGTTGTTGGGCATTTTGGGAAGGCTACAGACTGTAAGAAATTAGAGCGTGTTCAAGAAAGGGCATTAAGAGTAGTCTTTAATGACAAAAGTGCAAATTATGATGAGTTACTTAAATGGGCAAAATTGCCAACTCTCCTTAATAGGCGGCTACAAGACATTTCGGTGCTAATGTATAAAGTGAAGAACAAATATGTTCCAGATTACATAGTTAATATTTTCCAGAGTCAATCAAACATTTAAAATTTACGTAATTCAGATTTTTATATTCCAAGTTTTAATACAGTTAGATATGGGAAGCATTCGATAATATATTTAGGACCATTTTTATGGAGTAAAATTAGTAAGGAGTTACGGAATAAACCTAGAATAAACACATTTCGTACTGCTATAAAGAGCAGTTGATTTCTCGGGATTGCTGGATGGATCCTGCCGGTGCATAGCATGTTCAACCTAGATTGGTTGAGCAAGGTGTACACTTGGTGGCATGTTTGTTTTTTTTTGTTTTTTTTTTCATTTGTCCGCTAATCTATCGAGAGACCAGTTGCTCTAAAATGTTTTACATAACATATGTTTTTATACATAATTAGTCTTACCAATTCAACATAACACATTTTTATATTTTTTAGTGTATATTTGTATATATATATATATTATTTTTTTTTAATTTTTATTTTATTTCATTTTTATTTTATTTAGTATTTATTAAGTCCTTGTAATTCATCTATTGCTTCTTTATAGTGTCCCCAATTAGCTTACTATTTTAGCTAAATAACTTGACACTTTAAATAAAGTTTATCTATCTATCTATCCTTCCCACGGTGAGTAGGCCTCCCAATTACTTTTGAACTTTCCAATACCAAGCCCAGCTTAATATCCAACGTTAGGAAATCCTAACTTATTACCAACGAATTCTCCCAAAGTAGCAAATGCTTGATCGTGTAGGTCGTCGAATTTGTTCTCTCTTTTCCTTTTTATTACAGGTGGCATCTAGCAATACCATCAATGCAATCGTTAAGAAAACGAACATTTTAACGGAATTGAAAAGTGAATCCACCCCATTCATAATTGCGATTTCTTCAATGTGCGACCTCGTCCCACATGGTTTTATATATATGCTTTAACGGTTACTGTGCTCGTTCACATTAATTTTTGTACTCTGACAATTAATTGAGGATAACGCAGAAGGTGAAAAACAACCATCTCTCCTTTATAAAATTGGTAGACTATCCTACTAATATTTTTTTCTATTTTATTACAGAGTGCTCGAACATGGCTCATAATAGACAAGCAAGCTCGAGCAGCAATGATTCCCAAGAAAATCAAGCACTGCCAAATCATCACAGATATTATAGCCTCGTATTTCAATCATGCGATTTTAATCGTATCCTGCGAATGGACGACATTGGAGAATTCGTCTTAATGGCGACCATTATCATCTCGTAGTACGTGGCCCCATATATAAAGACTGAGCAAGAACCCAGGAAACCCAAAACGGTTCGCACAGTAAATCTACAAGGTGTTGCATTACCACGAAACACGCCGGGCACAAAGGCACCCCAAACATTTTTGTGACATATTTTTCCTAGGCCGCGCTATTTTTTAAGAAGACTGGTGACTAGTTTTACAAATTTTACAGCCGTGTTTACGAGCTTTCGTTTGAGAGCAAGATCAGACTTTTTTCGTCTTTTCTTGGCGCGCTATGGCCTGTCAAACTATACGAAGTTGAAGCGATTTGCCTCAAGTCGAATTCTAACGTTAAAACTGGTCTATTTCAGCTTCATTCATATTTTGTGTTGTTTTAATCAGCAAAATAATTTTTCCTTGTCGACACCCCTTTAGACATCGAAGAAAGATCGTATGTTTTTATTTTGGTGATTTTTTCTTTCGTGCGATGGCTTTTTTCGCACTGTAAAGATTACCTTCATTTCTGTAATGTCGTCGAGGAAGAGAAAGTACAGCAGGTTTGCTGTTGGGCATTATATGGCACTCAAGAAACAACATGCCGAAAAGATCGTGGCCGAATCTAAAGAATTAAGAGCAAAGATTATGAAGCTTTCCCGAATTCGTGAAAAAGTAAGTTAAAGTCGTTTTTATCAACAGAAATTCACACAGTGTATAAATTTGTTTTACGTTTTAAGCTTTTTAAAATAAGCTTTTAAAACTGTTTAAAATTAAACACTAAATGGATTAATCGGCTCGCGGCGTACGTACACACACTTATTTAGCTTGCTGTTTAAGTATGTTTTATGTTCAGAAAATGAAAATAACCAATTCAATTTATGCAATATAAGGTAGAAGAAGTAGGTAGAGAGATCAGTGGAGTAGTATCTATAGAACAGGAAGAAGCAGTAGCGAAGAAAGTCAAGTCAGAGAAGGGAGTAAATATTAGACAGCAGAATCCAACCAGGTACAGGTGCACGTAAACTAAAACTAGTCCAATTGTCAAACTAAACTTATACCATATTATTAGTTTCATTTCATTCAAACCCTTTTTCAAACATGAAAGACATGTTATAAGATGAGTAAAATGCATTAAAAGTATAATAAAAGTTTTAAAAATTTAAAGAAAAACATTATCAGTCAGGCAATCAGTTGTAGTTTCAATTGTAGTTTCGTTGTTCAAACGTTTTTTTTTTGATTTCCAAAAACATATATGACAACTGTCCTTCTTGTTTATCTATCTATTTATCTATCTATCTACTTATTCATTTATTAATTTATCAATTTATTAATTTATGTATTTATAATTATTTTTTATTACACGTTCAAATGGTCCAAGTGAAGGACTAAAAGAACAAGAAAAACGGAAACATACCAGGGAGCCCAAGAAATCCATGGAGGGAGAGCAAAAGATACAAGTCCAGGGGAAATTGGTTTGGCAGAGACAGTGTTCCAGAAGTGCAGCAGTAAAATCATCTCACAAGAACTAGTGAAAAGCAAGAAAGTAGTAAAACAAGTCATCTAAAGTACTTACAAAACCAAAATGGAGTAATTTGAGAAAAGCACTGAAAACATGACCAGAAGTGTCTCCATATACATTACTAGAAATTCTGTACAGCATGGCCACCAAGCATGCGCACTGATCACTTTTTAGGACTTTATATATATCAGGTATTATTTTACATAGAGAGAAATGTATGAGAACTCAAGGATTAGTATAGTTTATTCGGTTTTATTGAGAAAACCATTAAACATTTCCAAGTTGCGTAGGGCAAGTTGTAAACAACATACCTTCCTTAGTCACGAGTAAAAATTACAAACAATTCCGAAGAAAGAATCGTGTTCGCAATGTAGTACAAACATTGTTACCTTTAGCGGCTTGTTTCTACAGTGTGAGCCTTGTAAATGTGTATTAGAGCCATTGAAACACGCCGTTCCTCTTGCTCGGTGTTACAACTTTTCCTGTTTGCGTACGTCGGGTTCGAACATGGATATATAACGCTTACTTAAAGCCTAAACAACTTCTCCAAATCTCTCAAAAATCCTGTTCGCAATTGCATATGAAAATGTCCAATATTTGAAATGCTATATATAGCTAATGAACGCTTTCAATCGGAGGTCTATAAAGTGAGAAATCCCTCCATGTTTGTACCAAGAACCAAATGTTTTAATGCTCAGCCATTTTGTATCCCATGCTTCAACGCTTCCACTGCTTAGTAACCTAGTATTAGGCCTATTTTTATCCACGCCAAGTTTAGCATACGCTGCTAAGCCTACTTCCTTGGATATACCTTATCCACTTTTCAAGAGCTGTTACGAATTCGTACAAAATATACCTCAACCGGAAGTCGAGACTCTAACCGGAAGTGAGAAGGAAAAGTGGGAATATGCAACGAAATATCCTTTTGTTGCACTTCTGGAGCAAGCCATTCCAGACCAACACTTTTCTTTTTCATCTGAAAAAGATGTCAGAAAAGAGATCAATGAAAGTTTGCGTAAAGTTTGTTCAAACGTTGTACAAAAATACAAGTCAAACAGAGGTATGGCAAGAATGAAATTAAATTTGTGCAACAAGAAATATTTAAAGGTCAGACTGAACCTGTTAGAACAATCAGAGATGAATTACAAGATTGGAAGGACAAATGTAAGGACTTGGAGGCTACATGTTGTGATTTGTTGAGGGAAATCCAGGGTGTTATACAAGAGTCAGAGAAGAAGGACAAAATAATAGAGGAACTTAAATGCTCAAACCAGGAGCTTGCCTCTTACATTGAACACCTTGAAAAAGCCCAAGGTATACAGTACCAGGGAAAACCTCTCTGTGAAGCTAAAAACAGAAGTAGGACCGTCAGGGAGTTTTTAAGCCGTGCCAATGTTGCCCTGTGGTATGCCAAGGCCTTTGGTATCCAGCTAAAATCTTTGGAAGTTATTGAGAATGAAACTGGACAGGAACATCACCTGGATATCATTGGCCCCAGCTCATCTACCCAAACCACATCTACTGAAGGTACTGCCACTCAATATGAAAGGCTCTCTGATGACGAAAAGAAAAAGGTACAAGAGGTGCTATTCCTTCTTGATAAATTCTGTGTTGGGGATAACTTCTATCATGAACCTTCCATGTTTTCGAATGGGCTACCCAAATCATATTTAATCAAGCAATGTCGAGATAATTATAATAATCTTAGCCACAATTGTGAATAAAAGCCTTTTCCTTCCCGCACTCGAGTAACATCCGCCACTTTGAAATTGATAAGCGCATGCGTAAAAGGGAGTTTCACGACAAAAAGGCGCCTGCAATATAATCCGCTGACTGTACAGAATTTCTAGTAATGATTATAGTGGGGGTATCATGGGATCTTTGTTATCGCCATGATAATTCATTTAGTAAACGAATAACAGTTAGTCAATGCCCTTTTTACCTAAAATAGTTCCTTACCATAGTCTCATGAAATTTATTACGAGTATTGATGTTGGTACTCTATTCAGTGTAAAAGGAATTCTCTGTGGAGATCTTCCTGAAGATATGAAATATGATGGTGTTTATAGGGACTTAGGGCAATTACTACTAACCCTTGCAAAGTTTTATCTTTCTGAAGAGGTGTATGACCTTATATGGTTTGAGGGAAATGCTAATACATTTTATGTTTCTTTAGGAGGAGATGGTGCCCCATTTGGCAAAGATTATACTGCCTTTGCCTGACTGGTCAGCTTTTTGAATATTGGCAAAAGAGTGCTGAGCAGCAATGAAAACTAATTGATTTTTCGGGCCAATTGCCCTGAAAATGCACTAGTTGTATCTCGCTATGTGCAAAAACTCATGACAGACATCAGTGATATACAAAAAAACAACTTTTAAGATCACACTTGACAATAATCAATCACGAGAAATCAAATTCTTGTTTACTGAGCTGCCTAATGACATGAAAATGTTGGCTTATCTTGCAGGAGAGCTGTCTAACAGTGCCACATACACATAACTGGCATATCAATACAAACAAAATACCGGTATGCATTTTTTTGTTTAGTAAACCAAGACAAACTTTAATGCTAGAGAGATGATAACTATGGTAATCTTCAATCCGAGTGTTTAGGATTGCCATAGGTATTCCATTCTCCATAATTCCATCTCTTCTCTTTTTGTAAACAAAAGCAAAGTCTTTTACTTGAGAGGCTTCGAATGATAATATCAACATTATGAAGAAGGTTGCTTTCAACTGCTTTCGATTAAAATAAGCAGCTCAGTTGTCCAAGCTTTAATAGGATAATGCTTTTTATGGTCATGGCCAACTCTTGGCGCAAGAATCAAAACTTGATTCTCCTCTCGCATCACATTCACTTTGTGGTTCGTCATTGGCATCTCAACATGTTGTATCATGGCCGTCTTCCATCAAGTGTTTTCCTCCACTCTAGACGTTAAAAAGCACTGGTATGCTCTAAATTCCGAAGTTTGTGGTACCCTTCCGAGGACATTTTCTAGTTATAAAGTTTTTAAGGTTTTTCCAAGCGATATTCGAGAGGTAGCGATAAAAGAGGTGACTACGATAGATGGAGGCGAAGTTGCCGCCAAATGGTTCCTAGGCTCAGAGTCGAATGCAAACAAGAATCGAACTCAAAATGTTTTCGTATCATCGACGCTTGGTGTGTTTGCAGGCATTCTGAGCTCATGTAAGGAGGAAAGGACGAAAACGTTGGGTCCAATAAAGCACATATTGGACCTTATTCAAAACAGAGGCTTGACACCGAAGACTTCTCGACCCCTATTAAAGCGAATAAGAGACCATTGCTCGATGAAAGAAAGCAAATTCATGCCCATTCCAAGCTGAGCCAGCCAAATGAAATCCATTCCCAGCCGACTAGTCCTCCTTCAAATCACATTCAGCCCAGCCCGCCAAATCTTATAAATCAGTCCAGCCCGCCAAAACTTCATTATTTCAAGCAGACCCCGCCAAATCTTGATTGCAGTTTCTCTTCACATACAGGTGGCAGCAATGATTTTTCCATAATAGAAATTAAGAATTCTGATTACACTCCAGCCGTGAAGAAAAGAAAAATAAGAAAGCAGGCAAATAGAGTCATAAAAGAAGTAGGCGAAATAATGAGACACTTGCTTCTGCCTTAGCAGAGTCTTGTTTATTGGATGGTAAAAAATATTCCTTCTCACGAGAAACTATCACGCAAATGTTTGACGAAGTCGTGAAAAGAAAAGGGACCAAGAGAGCTTTCAAAGAGCTTCTCTCAGAGGACACGATGGGGAAGCACTACGAGTCAATGAGTGTCCCTGATTGGCAGTACATTTTTCTGAAGCTGTCATACCCCTTAAGAACCACATGAAAGCTCTTCCAGGCATGATAAATACTACTGTCCATGACCTGTTCCAAGTTAGGCCACTCCCAAATCAGATTCCTGGGTACCAGATAAATCTTGCTTCAGCAATCATTTGGTCCATAAGAGAGCAAAGACTTCATGGGTGCAACAAAGATGACTTCATGGAATTCCATCTCAAGCTTGATGGCCGGCCATTATTTGGTAACAATTCAGTCATATTACTTGTATTTTATTTTTAATTATTGCAAATGAAATCACCAATGGTTTTCTGAGAAGGTATTTATCATAATTTATCAGAAAAAGAAAAAAAAATAAGAACTGGGTGTTAATATTATTGAATTGTTTTGCTTTTACTTTGGTACAAATTCATAAACTTGGATAGAAATTAGAATTACTCTGTTGATTATTCCCTCTCTTAAGTTTAAGTTTAAGTTTCCTTCCTATTTTCATTAAATAATGTACTCAATATCCCAATTCCTTATTTTGATAGGAAAAGACCAAATAAACATAAGAATGGAATCAAATTTAAAGGGAAACTAGAGAACTTTACCTCTAGTGATGCTAACTAAGCATGATTGATGTTAGTCATTTGTTGCTTTTCAGTTATTCTTGATTACAAAGGATTCTGCCTCTTACTGGCTAAGGCAAAGGATAGTTATTTCGAGCTTGGTGGAAAAGGCCTCGACGTTGAATACTCTTTTTTACAGTTGCAGGCGCCATCTTGGACTAGGTAACCGCGCACACATGATAGCGAGGCTGGAGTTGAGTCAACTGATGTAAATCAAAAGGAAACCCCCAGCATTTTTGGTAACATTCGACAAATCTAAGCATTTTTATAACGAATTCTTTTCGAAAATGGTGATATTATATCGAGACAAGGAATATGCGACATTAGAGGATATACAAAAGCTAAAGGCAAAAGATCTGAGGGAAGTTTTGAGAGCGAATTCAGAAGAAACTGGCGGTAAAAGTCGAAAGATCGCAAGCTACTTTGGAAGAAAACGTATTCCACGTTGTGAAAGAAGTTATCTTGCACCAGACGTCGTTACCGGGAAAAAAAGGACCGCCAGCGATGTATTTTCTTTAGGATATATGTTGAAATCTGTTTCTATTCTATTAGATCTTTATAGTTTTTTCCGATCCCTGATTACGAGGGCTTGCGAAAAAAATCCTACAGAAAAATCCTTAAGCCAGATAATCTCGTGTAGAAAAAATACATTATCGGACCTACCACGAAACACGTAAAAAAAATTACTCTCTCTCTCTTTTGCTTCCTTATATGGGCGTAGGAATCCTACAATATTCCTACGGTGATGTAATTTTCCTACAAACCCATATGGCCTGGCTACTCGGCGTTTACTACACTTGGCGGCTAACAGTTAGACAACGACGAGTAAGATTATATATTTACGGCAATTCATAAAGTTTTTATTTATTGAAGAAATGAATACTGAAGAACTTGCTACCACATCAAGCGTAAGTATATTTAATATCGCTATGCCGTTCAGTTTTCGCTAAATTATACGAAAGTCTACAGTATCTTTTCTGTTGGTAAAGCATTTGAGCGTCTTTTGACAGTTCCTCGCTATCAAATCTTAACATATTATCCTTTTGTAACAAACTTTGGTCTTACAGGGAATCTTCAACCCCGGTTTTAATTCTATGCGATATTTCAAGTTACCCAGTTTTCTATCTTTCAATCTCATAACCTTTCTTCGCTTAGGATATGCACCAATATATTCGATTCTTGTTTCGCCACGTTGTTTCGCTCATCCACGTGTTAAAAATGCCCAGTGAATGGCCATCGAAATATCGCAGTTCAAAGACAGAGAGATAAACCATTTTATAAGAAAGGACAGAAAGTGCTCGGGTCTTCTGCCTGATTGCTAGCAGTAAAAGGAACTATACTACAGAATACTAAAAAAATGCTGTATGCAGATATTTTTTATTCATTGCATGCAGATATTTGTGTCAACCGGAGCTATTGGCTATTGTAAACTGTGAACATTGGTTTACCCTATATTTACAGTAATATTGTGTCAGATCTTCTATGAATCAATATTTTAATACCCAAGGTTTTTCAAGTTATTTATCTGTAGGAGAACTAGATTGAAAATCATCTTTGGGGAACAAAGTCAACAGTTTGTGATCACTAAAGTACTTTGATTTGAATAAATTTTTCAGTCAATGGAGTATCATTGTAACTGTTACCTGACCCATAAAACCACTTCTACCTTCGCATTTACCAATCACAGAAATATATATGTTTAAATTTTACCTTACTTGTTTCATTTCATTCTGAATGGTCGCAAAGTGACAGTGGGGAAGATGAAGAAGAGGTAATTAACTTATATTAATAAATAAGTACTTCTGCCTTAAGAAAGTTATTCTCTTTGCCATACATATGAAAGTTTGCACAGCACCCACATCAGCACCCACATCAGCACAGCAGCAGTTTGTCATGCCAACAGCACATACATCAGTGCAGCAGCCGCCTATCATATCCAACAGCACACACATCAGTGCAGCAGCAGTCTGTCATGCCAACAGCACATACAACAGCCCATTGTCTAGATGCCAAAACATTATCACTATTCGAATGTCATGGCTCTGGATATACAACATGCCCAAGTTAAAGAAATTTGAGAGGTTGGAACAGATAATTGTCCTCCTTTACGAAAATGGACGGCAGCGACCATAAATGCCAGATCTTTAAAGGGAAGTAATGCCTCCATTTTCAAACAAAGAAAATTTATGTACAATTTGCTACAAAAGAACAACTTCTATGAAGAGAGTATTTTAAATACCTACTCCGAATCCAGGCCTGGGAAGCTTTATAAATTGTTAAATTCTAGAAAAAACTAAAAAAGCAATTATCTTATCGTTTATAATAAGGAATTTTCTGGTTTTAATTGTATTATTAAAGTATATTTTAAGTATATAACTAAAATTTTGCTTTAATATTGATTTATTTATTGTTTTGAGGGGCTAAGGTACGTCCATTTTCCATTCTCGTCACGGCCTTTCTGCCCATTACTGAGTTTACAGCGCGCTAGCTCATGATAACAGCATTTAAATGTTCTTATGCGAAAAATGTAAACATATACAAATTTATAAGTATAATGGCTCCAAAACGCTGTGAATTTCTAAAAAAAAAAGCTTGTTAAACAATACATTTCTTTTATTGACAAAAGTATGGAATACATGTTAATGTTGGAACCCTATCCCGAGCACGTCTATAAGCTTTGTAAATTTTGACTGTTGATACTTTCTTTTTAGTAATGAAGAATTTTGTGAATTAATTAAAATCTAGAAACCGGTTAGCTTTGGGACCAATATCTTTTTTACTGATAGATTCTGTTGGTACCCGGCTGTCAAACTCAGATTTTTTATCCTACGAATATATTTTTTAAATTGCACTCGTACAAAATAATCTTTTGAAAGATATACTGCGTGCCAAAATTTTTCGGATATTTTAATGTGGTGGAATGAACAGAACTGTAATGTCCGGCACAGGCATCAAGTGTCTTAGAGATCACATATGATAAAAGAATGCAAAGACCTTCTTTGACGGCCTTCAAGTTATACAACACACAGGACTAACTAACACCCCAATTCACACTAACAACAACACTAACACCCCCATTCAGACCACCCACAGCGCCAAGACCCCAATCCACATCAACCAACACCCCCAGTCGCACTACCCACAGCGCTAACCCCCCCCCCCCTCAATTCACACCACCCACAACACTAACGCCCCACTTAAAAACCACCTACATCAATAACACCGCCATTCAAACAAACCCACAACAGAAACACCACCACTAACAACATTTATGCAAACAGGAGCAACGATAACACCACTTACAATAGTTACGCAACCCATAATCGCCAACCATAACACCACCTTTACCCAAGCTATTTACATCATCATCGCCGCCCAAGCAAGACTCCTTGCTCGACATGCTTATGGAAGTAGAAAAAGAAGTTGCCCAATGCAGTGGCTGCAAAAATATGTACTGCTTCAAAAAGAAGTCGATCAACTTAGTAAAACAAGCAAAACGATTCGACATTTAGCACAATTTCGTCTTGTCGCTGGTGTAAAAATAGTTGCCGTACCAGCGATAACGCTAATGCCACAAAAACGTTTTCTCGGTAATAAAGCAGCTAATTTATAGGCAGTCTCTCATCAAATTGGATTCCATATTTGACAATTCATCCATATCGGTTTAGCGCTAAAATTCAATAAAGTTTAAAGAGGGACCTTTTCGCCGTACTGATGGACTTGGTTTTAGCTCAGATTTTAAATAGCTTTTCTATATGTGACCATTCCCCAAAAACCATATAAATTTGGTTATAAAATATAACACCTTCTAACACTAGCAGGAAAGTTATTTTGGGGTTTATTTCGCTTAAAAAGTTGGCATATCTTCTGCGAAATTTTCTACTTAATGCGACCTAATTGTGCAAATTACGGACTTGTTTACATTCGCCGTATATCACTTTAAGTGTTCTATTATTACAAAAACTATAAAACATTGTACCTAAATCATTTATCTGCACCAATAGGGCCTTTTGCAACAGATTGACACGTGACCGGTTCACGCATAGCAACGCCATGCTGCATTGCAAGCTAACCAGACATTCCTTGACAACCAACAAAGCGTGACTGGCCTTTGTGAGCTTTCAAACAATTCAAAAGCCGTTTTCTTCTCTTGTAGAAAGTCGATCTTAAAATATTTACTACACATTATAGCTTTAGTGTTTTTCTGACTTTTCTTCTGGTTACTCGCTTTCCTGATTTAAAAGCGATATTTCGAGCTCCAAACGAACCGAATTCACACTTGGATAACGCGAATCATGGCGGTCGTCGAGCAAGGTAAATATTTCCAAACTTGGAATGATTATATGTATATAAATGGCTAGATCTTTCAGATTTTATATTGGGAGTGTAAGTACTAAATAAAAGTTTACTTTTAGGCATTAGATCCAAATATTAAAACCGATATTTGTGATAAACGAGCATGAGTTTCCACTGTTGCATTCCCTTGTGCACAAGCGATGGTCGATATAACGACAAGGCTTTATCCTTTCACCGCTTCCCTCCTGAGAAAAATAAGGACTTAAGACTTGCCTGGATATCAAAGATTCGTCGAGATGTTGGTCCTCATTTCAAGGTAAGTCTAAAGTTTGTAAGTTTGGCGCAGATTACATGTATATACCTGTATACAGTATTCATACCGGTACTCGATCTCCAAAGTACTGTAAGCTTTTAATTGACTGAGAAGCGAACCAAGGGCTAAGATACTTCAAACTGAATTAAGCACTTTTATTTTCAGATATCTGGGAATACAAGGGTATGGTCTAAACGCTTTGTTGAGACTGACTTTAAGCCACTTGATAACAGTAAACGAAGGCTCCTTAAAGAGGGAGTCATCCCTACTGTTTTTAATTGGTCTAGTCAATCAAAGCAAAGGAGAAAGATTATACGACAGGTGGACAGGTAACTACATTACCATCCTTCATATAAAGTTTCTGCTGGAAAAATAGATGTGAATTTTATATTCAGTATTCTTATCTTTTCATTTAAGTGAGACCCAAACAGATGAAAGTGAAGAAGAAGATGATCAGGCATATGACTTGATGGTAGAACTACCAGATCCCAACATACAAGCCATAATGGAACTGGACGTATACAAAGCTGAAAAAGCTGCAGCTGAGGCAAAAGTTCAGGCAGCTGAAGCTGCTTTAGCAGCAGCTTTAGCATTAGTAAATTCTGCTCAAGCTAAAGCAGATGCTGCAAACATTGAAATTGCCAAATTGACTGAAAAGTTAGCTATTTCAAAGTTTAGTATTGAGAGATTTTCTTCAGACGATAAGAATATTATTATATTATATAGGTTTCATACAGGTTTTCCTACTTATAAACACTTGTACAGGTTCTATGAAATTGCAGAGCCCTGTGCGCAACTTATGACATATATTTATGCTGGCATGAATACACAAGATAGTCGTCCTTTGACTAGAGTTATGCCTTTAATTGATGAATTTTTTCTATTTTTAGTAAGGTTAGTTAAAGTAAGGCTTGGTGTACTAGCAGAAGATTTAGCCAATAGATTTCTTATTCACATATCTTCAGTGAGTAGGAAAATTACCACCTGGGCAAACTATCTTTACTTTTTTCTAGGATCTCAGTGTAAATGGCCAACCAGACAACAGGTAAATGATTGTATGCCACAGGATTTTAAGAACCTCTACCATAAGACCAGAGTGGTAATAGACTGCACAGAAACTTTTGTCCAGGTACCATCCTCCCTTTTATTGCAGTCCCAATTGTATTCTTCATACAAAAGTCACACCACCGTTAAAGGTTTACTTGGTATTGATCCTCATGGTGCAGTTACATTTGTTTCTAGTTTATATACAGGTTCAATTTCTGACAAAGAGCTAACACGGCGTTGTGGGATCCTAGACCTTCTAGAACCTGAAGATTCTGTTTTAGCAGACAAGGGCTTTGATATAGAAGCTCTTCTTCAAACAAAGGGTGCTACATTGAACTTGCCACCATTTCTTGAGGGGAGGGATCAGTTCACAGAGGAACAAGTCTATGAAACAAAAACTGTGGTTAAGTTACGTATTCACGTTGAACGTGCCATAAGACGTATAAAAGAATTTCATATTTTTGACTCTGACATCCCCTTAAACCTCTTAATTTCAATTAACCAAATTTATACTGTTATTTGCTTAATAACTAATTTCCAAGAACCCCTCATATTGGCAGCTGCAACATGAAAACGTGTCTTAAAGGAGTTTATCATAACAATAGGCATGATCATGACAAAAAAATGATTTTATTTTATTTCTTACAATATATTATTATTATATATTATGACAAATATTATTACTATTCAGTTTTACTATTTATTTTAAATAATAATTGAAAAAAACTGGTCCACTTTGTCTTTGCTTGCTTGAAAAAACTTTTTATCAAAATAAATTCTTTCACAATGAAATGTAGTTGAATTGATATAGCTAAAAAAATCGCACCACTCTAATCCACTTAAAGCTATTTGGGATTGTACTTGATAGTAATAATCGTGTGTCTTTTTAAGGCATAATTCATTAGTCACTCGGTCTTTACTGAGGTATGACACATTATCAAAGGTTGTAGAGCCCATGACAACTTTTACCTCAAGAAGTCCAAAGGGCAAAGAACCATTATTTTGGGCTTCAATATCAAATACTTTTCTATCTGGAGTACACCCTAACCAGGGACACTTGGGGTTAATAATAAGCCCAGAAGGAAACAGGTTAACCATCCCATCTTTAGCACTGTTGGCATATGTACTAGCAGCTATGGTTTCCAAATCAATCCCCCTTTGCATATCTGCAGTGACCACCCTGCGGCTTGGATTAAGCTGTTGCACAAGATTTTCAAACCCTGAAACTCTCTTTGCTGCACGTCCAAATTTGCTAGCAGTGATTCTTTTTCTCTCATCGAAAACCATATACTGTTGTCTCTCTGAGTTATCGTATTTTTTTCAAGATTGATTGCAACCTCTCTTGATATTTGCGAAGAATCAAGGGTTGCCTGCTTTGTGGAACTCAAGCAACCTGAAAAATTATTATCGATCCTTGTTTCAGAACCTTCGAGTGGCAAATCAAGGAAGGAAGTGCATGAAAAGTCATTGATAATGTACTCTTCAGACAATTTTTGCTGATAGGAAAGTATACTTCCCTTAGCAGCAGCCCCAAAGCGGGTTTGAACTGACCGTAGAGAAGTCAGCTCTCTAGACAATGGCACAACTGTTGTCATGAGGGGATTTGGGTCTAGATCTTGTAGGACCTCACGGCTGATTAAACTATACATATCTGCTGGAGAGAATAAAGTGCTCTTGATAAACTTGTTGTAGTTTGCACCTGGCTTGGGCTTTTTAACCATGATGTCTTGTATGGCTTCGGTAGAAATTTCTTTCTCTCAAGGAACACTCCATCGCTGTGATATATCGACCATCGCTTGTGCACAAGGGAATGCAAAAGTGGAAACTCATGCTCGTTTATCACAAATATCGGTTTTAATATTTGGATCTAATGCCTAAAAGTAAACTTTTAAACCATTTATATACATATAATCATTCAAAGTTTGGAAATATTTACCTTGCTCGACGACCGCCATGATTCGCGTTATCCAAGTGTGAATTCGGTTCGTTTGGAGCTCGAAATATCGCTTTTAAATCAGGAAACTTTGCGAGTAACCAGAAGAAAAGTCAGAAAAAAACTAAAGCTATAATATGTAGTAAATATTTTAAGATCGACTTTCTACAAGAGAAGAAAACGGCTTTTGAATTGTTTGAAAGCTCACAAAGGCCAGTCACGCTTTGCTTGGTTGTCTGGCTAGCTTGCAATCCAGCATGGCGTTGCTATGCGTGAAACGGTCACGTGTCAATCTGTTGCAAAAGGCCTATTAAATGAGAATTATATCTTAAAGAGAGAGGAAAAGATGGTCTTTTTAATTCTACGCCAATAGCTTAAAAGACAATGTTCAAGTTGTTTTCATTCTGATGATACCTTTCAAGATGGTTTTTCAACAGAAAAAGGGTCAAGAAAAAAGAGACGCACATAGAGCATGCTAAAGCTTTTGTGACCTCACCTCAAGTAATTAAGTTTACTGTCATAAGGCAGATTGCCAACAAGTACTTCTGTATATTTTGATAAAATGATGGAGTTATCTGCCTTATCCTACATCAATCGAATCTCAAATCTTTTCTTTAAAGTACTTTGCCAGCTTCCTGCTTCAATAAGCTAAGTTAATTCCCGCCAAATTGAGGAATTTTGAGAATTTTGACACGCCAGTGACAAATTACAGATTTGTATAAATTGGTGACTCGTGTGAAGATTCTTCCTTTCCTTTCGAACCGCTTTCCAGTAAGGAGTAATGAACGCATGAGTTCGTCACTAATATACAATGTCCGATTGACATGGAACTTAGTGAAAAGATCAAAGATGTAACAGTGAGTGAGTTGGGAGAGTTGTTAGGGTCCCGTTTTTTGGACAAAGAAATCGTCAAAGCCTTCAAAGGTAAATCTTAAGCTTACGTTACCCTATTGGTATATAGAGAACTTAGAGATGTCCATGGCGGGTCCATTTAAAACAACTGCAAACAAAGCTCCTGTGTTTCAGAACTCGTCTTAACTCCTTCAAACTAATTTCTTATGGTTTATTTTAAGATGCTGAAATCGACAGGGAATTATTCCCCAGTCTTACTGGAGTGGAAATTGCTCTGGGTAAAGGCAAGTTTGGAATTTGTAAGCTAACACAGTTTATTGCATCAAAGTGTTATATTGCTGTTAAATTATTATGTTAATAACACTGTTGAGATAAATGATATACTGTACGATTTGCAGATTGTACAGCAATTATCACATAAATGCTTCCCATTTATTTGTCTTTGGAATTTGCACTGAAAATAGTGTTTAAGCTTTGCTTTGAACCAAATGTTCTCAAATTGCTAGGGACAATTAAGTCTATCTTAACCACCTCAAAGTGTTCCTCACATTGCACCAGAGGTGACCAAAGGCCTTGCAAAGAAATCACCTCGAAGTGATTTGTATAGTTTTGGCTTCCTAATAAGGCGGGTACAGAAAGTACATAACTCTGAATTTCTATCTGATATTTCTTGTGCATGCATAAGAAACCCACTTGATAGACCAACTGCAGAGAGGCTATGCCAGCACATAAAGTCTGTAATATAAAGCATTTGCCTTGGTAATCACCAGCTTTTAAAGATCGATTATTTCAGTTCATTTTTATTTATACTATATATCTGCATGAAAGCCATTGAATAAAATGAACTATGCTTAAAAAAGTCATTGCTTGAAAGTAATCCATACATATATCTTATCACATATCCTTTTGCTTCATTGAATTACTAAAGTATTTTGCAAAATGAAAACAAATAAAATGATTTTTTTTTATATTACAGTTTGTTTAATAGATGTATTTTAATCAACAAAAGTTAATAGTGGAAATTTTTGTTCAATCCATGATACTTCAATAAATAATATTATTCTGTGAAATATTCAACTATAATTATCAAGAGCAATTGATTGCATAGTATAGTTTGCACATTCCTGATATTAGTTGAATTTTTAATACTATTTTCAAGATACTTGTTTACAATACATGCATTTGTTCTATTATTAAATTCTTACATGTATGTATTATTGGTCAATACCAAGGGACCTTAAATATCCCCCTACATGGGCTGGCTATTCAGTCAAATACCCGATGTCAGGACAGGAAAAAATCAATCTTTTCTCCCTTGGGCAAGCACTGACACCATTCAAAAAGGCAAACCATAGCTATTTAAGTGGTATTAGCTTTGCTAATATATGTTTATGGTTAGTTGTGTTATCATAGGTCTTGTGACCATATATCACATTACTTGTCACGTGAACTATCATACTGCATTAGCAAGTTGTATCGGTTCGTAGCTGTTAGCGAATAATCGCATATCGTTCATATCTATATCATAGTTTTACCCATCCCTACCCGCCCTTATGGCAGTGGTATTATCCAAAATGGAAATGCTATTAAACTGCCCGATTATGGCCAAACTCATATACTGTTGTCGCGTCGTATATATTGTATATTTTAGAGGTATTAAGTCCAGACATATAGTAAATTGTGCTCTCATTGTCATACATTACTAATGTTTTAAAGATATGCATTATATTTCAGGTAGATTGCCTAAAAAGTTACAAGCTACCAGGCAATTAGCAAAATATATGGACTTTTCTATTGATAAGAATCTGGCATGTTATGGCTTGAGGATGATTTATTTACTATCTACAGTATATCTAGCATACAGATTAAGTAAGGAAAGCTAAAGTAATATATAGAGTGGGGGTGGATATCTTTATTGATATCCTGAAATGGCAAGCTGTTTTAAAACCCAAAATGTGAGTTTCATAAGTTCGTTTTACTAACATGATCCAATTCTATTTTTTAGTTTTCATGTGCTGTTGAGGCTGAACAGGCCAAGAATTTTCTCACCCCAAACCTCATTCATGAGATGGTGCGTGATGTATGCACTAGTGTGCAAATTTTTCAACAATTCCTTGACATCAGGGAAAGAGAAGCTGTGGCTAGGTTAATTGTAGAAACATCCCTTTTTGAAAGCCCCTCAACTCAGCAAAGATGCCAAGCCTTGGGTAAGCAAATACGATTACATTTTCAGGTTAAATTGTGTAATGCAATTAATTTGTTTTTATTAAAACTTAGGTATATTTAATTCTATATGTCTAGAACATGTCTAGAAAATCTCAAAATTCTGATGTGAGGCAAGCGATATGCCGCAGAACAATAGAAAGCATGAACGTATGACCATCATAATGTTCGAAATATTTAATAATGCGACCTTGTTCATTTAAATATGTTATTTACGATGTCAGAAAATATACATCACTTCAAAACAAGATCAGTTACAAATAAATGTTTCTACATAGAAATGTCAGAACAGAGTTATTAAGGCTTTTTATTCGGCGTGCCAAATAGGTGTGTGGTTTATGGCAGCAGTAATTATTCGAACGTGGAAAATAGAATTTCACTTCATAAAATCCCTTTTTATAACGAGGAGCAACTGGTCATTAATTCTCGTTGTTTATTTCAGTGGGCCCAAGAATCTGTTGGATTTGCAACAAAACTCTTAGCAGTAAAAGCGGACTTAATGTACATCAAAGGACTCACACTGGTGGCAAGTCATAATTTATTGTATTGCAGAAGATGTTATGGCAGTAGAGACACACTGAAGGCAGATGTTTGCACGCCACACCATTTTTCATGTTCTTTCTGTGACAAGGCATTTACAACAACTTCAAAACTGAAAAGACACCTGAAGACGCACACAAGCCCAAAAACATAATATATGAAACATCATGTGAGGACATGCACCGGGAAAAGACCTACAAATGCAGTCATTGCAACAACAACTACAAAAAAAATGGGCCACACGAGGGGCTGAGTCCAAAAATAATAAAATAATATTTTTTTTAATGTAATTGATATAGATTGATTGCTTGACTGAATTATAATTGTTTGAAACATCAGACATCATTCGTTCATCATAATACCAAGACCACAAATTCCCAGCTTCATTAAATCAATTTGAAAAAAAAGTTCCCTAGGTTGAGAATAAATAAATAAATAAATGAATAAAATAAAGTAAACCTTCCCTAGCTTGACAAATTGTAGCATACACTTTACATATAAATTGAAAGTTGTTTTTGGTCGGAGAAGAGGTGAGAAAAGAAGAGGGGTAAAAATGAAATAGATAAACCTTGCCCCCTCGAACTTTTGTACCTCTTACCATTAACAAATTGGAAGTCATTTTTCGGTGGGTGGGAGAAGAAGAAGAAGAGGAGAAAATAAATTAAGTCATTCAACCATTTCTTTCACTTGTAATACTTTTAATGTTTAGCTCTTTCCTTTATACACAAATTATATGTGAGCGATACACAACAGATGACATAACCTTCCTAATATGTACTTATTGACTGAGTGGTAGGGCCGGACAGGAAAAATATTTGGCTCGAGGTGATGCCGTACAAATGACCGAGAGCCAAATATTTTCCCATACGGCCCGACCAAACTCAGTCAATAAGCATTTTATCATATGACCCTCACGAAAATAAAATAATTAAAAAAAGAGAGCGTGCGGATTCCAGCAGGGCCGGACAGGTTTTTCCGGCCCGCTTACGTCAAACCGTCCGGCCCCCATAACGTGACTTTTTCCAATGGTTTTATTAGAGAGCGCGAGCAGGGCCGTACGGGTCATATGATAATATATATTATTGGAATTCTGTCAGCAAAGGTGAAAGAGAATAATGAATCATTGTAATTTAAAAAGCTGCACTCAAAGGAATGAAAGATCTTTGCTTACAGATTTCCAACGCCGTAAAAGATGGGTTGACTTCGTGTCGATCAAAAGAAAACAATAGAAGCTGACTAGAGACTCGTCAGTTTGCTCAGGACATTTTACTCCTGATGACTTTGTTAGGATATTTGGAGCAAGGGAAGGTCAAGCACATTTGTACTCGGATAGGTTAAAAACAGATGGCTTTGGAATATCATCATTTCCATCTGTTCATCGTCCTATTGAAGAAACGACGCTTTCCAAGAGGTCTCGTTGACAGGCAAGTCGTTTTCCAGAATTAAACTTAGTTCTACTTCGTCATTGGTCTAAGTCGTTACGAAGTCACGTGAGATAAAGCGCGGGCGCTTGAGCAAACAGTTCTGTAGCGTTGCTTCGAGCGATCGGACGTACTATATCCTGAAGGACAATACTGACAAAGGTGGGTAATATCGCTGCAAAGTCTACTGATATTCTCTTAAAATCGAGAAATGCAGATAGCCCACCAGATGTAGACAATATAATTAGAATGAACATGGACATGATAGCCCTTCTTGGGCACATGAGCTTCGAGCTATCCCAAAGGAGACGTGACTCGATCCGTCCCAATCTTAACAAGAGTATTCAACACTCTGTGCATCACATGTGCCTATAACAACGATGCTATTCGGAGACGAGCTTCAGACGGAACTGAATCACATACATGCGTCGAACAAAATCAGCAGCACGGCAAGCTCGACTCCCGCTAACAGGCGAAGCTACAAACCACAAGATGGTAAAAAACAATGGAAGCCTTTTTTGGAGAAGCGCTTCCAGGGCAATCACAAGAAGCCCAATTACCAGTACAACAGGAAACGACCAGCCGAACAGACCAACCAGAAATAACCCAGACGTCATTACAAGCATTACATTTTTCTCAGGTAAACGATTATTTAACTACCTTGCCAAAACTCTTACTTTATTTTCAAGAGAGAGTGAATAACTTTAGAGCAGGGACGTTATCTGCCTATTTACACATGTGGCAAGAGTTGACCTCTGACCCAGAAATATTAGAGACAGTGACAGGGCAGAGAATTGAGTTTGAATCAAACCCATTACAAAAAACTCCGGCCTTCCAACGTAAATTACCAGAGGTGGAAGAGCAGTGTATTGATCTAGAGATTTCAAAACTCCTAAGTAAAGGAGTTCTCCAATCATGTGATCATGAAGAAGGAGAGTTCGTATCTCCTATCTTTACTAGACCAAAAAAGGATGGCTCATATCGCATGATCTTGAATCTAAAAGCCCTAAATAAACACATCACTCACCACCATTTTAAAATGGACGCTATCTGGTCGGCCATTCGCATGATGAAACAAAACTATTTCATGGCCTCTATAGACTTAAAAGATGCCTACTATACAGTTCCCATTGTCTCAAGAATTCCAGAGATATCTGAAATTTAGCTGGAAAGGCTCACTATACAAATTTACATGCTTTCCCAATGGGCTAGCACCATGCCCAAGGAAATTTACAAAGTTGTTAAAACCAGTGTTCTCTACACTGAGGCAGAAAGGTCATATATCAGTTGCCTACGTTGATGATTCATGGCTAGCATCAGATGATTTTGAATCCTGTGTACGAAATATAATCGACACAGTTACAACCCTTGACCAATTAGGTTTTGTGATTCATCCTCAAAAATCTGTACTAATTCCCACTCAAATAATCGAATTCCTTGGGTTGGTTTTGAACTCAAGTCTCATGCGAGTATCACTGACTCAAAAGAAGGCTCACAAATTACGAGATGCATGTGAGCAATTATTGGTAGACAGTTTCCCATCTATAAGGAATGTAGCAAGGGTATTGGGCCTCATTACTTCCAGCTTTCCTGGGGTAATGTATGGCCCTTTATATTACCGATACCTAGAGATGGACAAAACAGAAGCACTAAAATTACGAAGAGGCGATTTTAACGGGACTATGACAATATCAGAAAATGCTAAGACAGAGCTTCTGTGGTGGATAAGATCCATATCTACTGCCTATAATGCTATAAGTCATGGAAATCCTGACTTGACAATGACTACAGATGCCTCTTTAATAGGCTGGGGAGGTTGCATTGACATGGTTTCTACTGGTGGCAATTGGACACCAGAAGAAAGAAAGCATGATATAAACTACCTAGAAATCCTTGCAGCATTTTTTGCTCTGAAATCATTTTCACAAAAACTATCAGGCAAACATATAAAGCTGATGATTGATAACACAACTGCAGTGGCTTCCATTAGCCAGATGGGCACTTGCCATTCAAAACCAAATAATCAATTAGTAAAACAAATATGGGAATGGTGCATTGCTCACGATGTCTGGTTAACCGTAGTTCACATACCAGGGAAGCAAAACATAACGGCAGATGCTGAATCCAGGCTATCTCGGAGAGAGACGGAATGGAAACTAGAAAAATCCATTTATAATGCCATTATTCAAAAACTGGACATAACACCGAGTGTAGATTTATTTGCCTCGAGGTTAAATTATCAGCTAAAACCATATGTTGCTTATCAGCCAGATCCAGAGGCATGGGCTATAAATGCTTTTACTATCTCATGGGAGGATTGTGTTTTCTATGCTTTCCCTCCGTTCAGTATCATACCTCAAGTATTGCAGAAAGTAATTGAGGATAGGGCCACAGGCATAATGATAGTCCCTAAATGGCCAACACAAACATGGTGGCCCTGCTTAACCAGCATGCTGAGTATGGCACCTCTTGTTCTTCCTAGGTCAAAGAACACACTACACTTACCAGCCCACCCAGAGAGAATACATCCACTGTCCAACAAAATGACACTCCTGGCTTGCCATTTGTCAGGGAACTCCTCCAAAACAAAGGAATTTCAGCAGGGGCTGCAGAGATTATCCAACAATCTTGGCGGGAAGGTACAAGAAAGCAATATAAAACATATCTACAGCGATGGATAGACATTCTGCAACACAAACAACCTTGATCCCCTTTCTACCACTGTAGGGAATGGAATTGAATTCCTGTTCACATTATATCAAGGCGGACTGTCTTACAGTGCATTAAATACAGCTAGATCTGCATTGTCAACGATCCTGTTGCTTCCTGACAACTCTTCGTTTGGAAGCCACCCCCTTGTTACTAGGTTCCTCAAAGGGGTCTTTAGTTCTAGACCATCTCTGCCAAGATACAAAGAGATTTGGGATACATCTGTAGTGTTGGATTTTCTAAAAACTATGAAACCAGTTGAAGAATTATCACTAAAGGATCTTACACTAAAAACGGTCATGTTGGTAACTTTACTCTCTGGCCAACGATGCCAAACTTTTCATGCATTGTCACTTGGAGGCATGGAACATAACAATGACTATATTACATTTAACATCCCAAAGCTGCTTAAGACTTCGAAACCTGGAAAGCACTTTGGTCAGTTACAGTTCAAAGCTTTTCATTTAGATAAACGTTTATGTGTTGTTAATTACATAGAACAATATATTAAGAGAACAGAACCCTTAAGGGATGGCCAAGACTTGTTATGGCTTAGCTATACAAAGCCTCACAAGGTGGTTAGTAAAGATACAATCAGCAGGTGGATTAAGGAGGTGCTGTCATCAGCAGGCATAGACATTACAGTTTACACTGCCCACAGTACTCGCGCAGCCTCGACTTCATCTGCATGTGCAAAGAATGTATCCATAGAAACTATCATTAATGCCGCTGGGTGGTCAAATGAAAACACTTTTAGAAAGTTTTATGACAAGACAATTAACACTGTTGCAAACTTTGGCGAACAGTTATTGTTACCTAATAAATGAAAAACATTACCTTTTCGTGGTCACATTGCTTTAAAGTCTCACGTGACTTCGTAACGACTTAGACCAATGACGAAGTAGAATTAAGAAATTAAACGAGACTTACCTGTAAGGTGAAGTTTGATTGAGATTCTATGAGTCATTGGTCAGGAGTGAAGGAGTCACATGCCCACCCTGCAGATGGGTTTCTAGCATTTTACTTATCCCACCCTTTACAATTGGTTGTGACCACTCGCAGGATTTAAAGACTGATTGCTCAAGCGCCCGCGCTTTATCTCATGTGACTCCTTCACTCCTGACCAATGACTCATAGAATCTCAATCAAACTTCACCTTACAGGTAAGTCTCGTTTAATTTCTTAATTATATACTACTATGTATTCTAATCATTTTCTCTCGAAATATCAGCTTTCAATAATAAATATTTTCTTTAAGTGCTTGAAGGAACTTTCAGCGGTTAGATTCTATGAATCAAGATGTTGAAAATGCCAATTTCCATGACCTCCTTGACGCCAAAGTCAAAATGTCCATATCCTCTACTGTAAGTAGCACTACGGTTTTTACTTTTGTTAACACCTTTTAATACTTTTATCGAATAAAGCATAAGCTTATCCTTTGGGAAAATTCAAAAACCTGTTCAATCAAGGAAGAAGAATCCAACAGAAGTGTAAACAAAGAAACTACTTGTCCCACATCTCCAGTGAGTATTTTCTCGCATGAATGTTATTTTCCCATATGATTAGTAACTCATATGATTTTTATTTATTGATTGAACTGGACACTCGATGGTCCAGCAAAGTCTAGAAAACTTGCCCTTGGGGACGAGCAATGCTAACCTGAGACTGTATATGACTCGGGTTAAATGTGTGAGAATCGGATGGAGGCGTTCATCTTCCATGAAAGACCTGGAGAAGGAGTCACTATGGGTTATACTTGAAATGTGAAATGTTGAAATGTGTGAAGGTCTAATGAGAATTCGCTCCTATAAATAATCATTAATTTAAATTATGGATGAAGATTACTCCTCTTACTGGATGAATTGAGGATTTAAAATATTAAATCGAGCGAAATATTTTGAATCCTTTGAGAATGTTAACAAGCATAAGGAGGGCACAGGGAGCCCAATCTTCGAAAAGTGCAACAAGTATTCAAGAGTAAAAATGGCAAAATTGCGTTTGATTGTATTCTATGCTATGTTTATCGCATGTCATCATGTCACCAAGAATCAATTTTCTTAGGCTGAGTTGCCGGCAGTCTGCAGATTTTTGTTTAGAGAGAATAAGAGAAAAATATCAATGCCCTTGGCAGGATTCGAACCCACGTCTACAAGGACCAACCACGCTGGTAACGCAGCCAGAATATGAAATGTAGGGCACTCGTGAGGATCCCAGAGCGATATTTTTTCTCTATAGATAAGTTGAACACCGTAAATATGTACGCAATTAATAGACATAGTAAAATAGTTGGTTGGTCCTTGTAGTGTAGTGGTTAACACATCGGACTAGAATACCGAAGACGTGGGTTCGAATCCTGCCAAGGGCATTGATATTTTTCTCTTATTCTCTCTACTTCATTGTATACACACCGAACGCATAATTTATCACTACTTTACTATGTCTATTAATTGCGTACATATTTACGGTGTTCAACTTATCTATAGAGAAAAAATATCGCTCTGGGATCCTCACGAGTGCCCTACATTACATATTCTGGCTGCGTTACCAGCGTGGCTGGTCCTTGTAGTGTAGTGGTTAACACATCGGACTAAAATACCGAAGACGTGGGTTCGAATCCTGCCAAGGGCATCGATATTTTTCTCTTATTCTCTCTACTTCATTGTATACACACCGAACCCATAATTTATAAGATTTTTGTTTAGACCGCCAGCATCAGGGATGGATCCAGGGTAGTTTACGTGATTTCTATAAACTACACTTTTTTTTCAAAGCTACACATTTCTTTCTAAATAATGACAAAATGTGTGTATTACATTATTCTAGAAACTTTTAGAAACAACTCACTTGGTTGTTTTTCAGTTAATTATTAAAGAAAAGTCAAACAAAAATGAGTAATCTCGTCATTTCTGCCGATTTCTTACCGATTCCCGCAAACATTTTCGGGTTTTGAATATCTCCGTCCGGTAGGCATCGGAATGATATCGAAAAACGATCGGAAAACAGCCTTTTTCAAAAAGAATTTCAGGGGGTGAGAGTGCGTAGTTGTAGAGCTAGGCCAGTGTGATGATCGTAAACTACTCAAAGACTTCTCTGATTGGCTGGAAACACATTGATTGCTTTGGAAACCACTCAAACCCTTTTCTGATTGGCTACTTTGCAAACTACATCATAAACTACCAACAAAACTATAAAAAACTAGACCTACCCCCGTTTGGTCTCTTTCGTTCTTATGAGTAGAGTCATAGACTTGCTGTAGTTTGAACGAAGGAATATTCTACAATGCGTGGCACCCGATTTGCAGGAGGGAGGACTGTTCTCCTTTCAACATTGCCTTGAATTTTAAAGAAATTGGCTTTTCATCACCACAAGATATGCTGGGGTTCATTGAGAATGTGTGGAAACCAGGTGAAATTTTTGATTTCATACTGTCAATAGAAAATAGAAAGCCTCGTAAGTTTGTCTTTGAATGGCTTAGAAGATATCCCTGGCTTGCATACAATATTGAAGTATGTTGGACTTCAGCTGCTTCGAGACTTACAAAACACACGAAGGGTAGATGTGAGATGCACAATTCTGCTGTATTTTCCATGGATAACATTTTGAAAACAATGAGGCAACAAGCGGTCCCAGTAGATCAGCAGTTGAATAATATTCAACAGCAAATCGATAGAAATAAGACTTTGTTTGAAACAATAATTTTGTGGGCGAAACAACATAGCTCTGCGGGGTCAACGCGATGATGACCCAACAAATGCTAGTCTATGAGGAAACTTTCAGGCTCTGCTAGAATTTCGAGTGCAGAGTGGTGATCAAATGCTGCAGAATCACATGGAAACTGCACCCAGAAATGCAACTTACATTTCTAAAACTGTCCAGAATCAGATGATAGAAACAGTAGGTTCTTACATTTTAACTAGTTTGTCAAAGGAATTCAGAGACAGTAAGTTCTTACATTTTAACTAGTTTGTCAAAGGAATTCAGAGACAGGTTTTTCTCTGTTATGGCAGATGCAGCTGCCAGACATTTCTAACAAAGAAAATAATAATAATAATATAACAATATAATATTATTAACAAAGAAAATCTTTCTTTAGTGATAAGATTTCTTGATTCAAGAAATATAATTAGCGAAGAATTTATTGGGTTTTCTCTTTGTGATGAGGGAACAACTGGAGCTGCCATCAAAGATAAAATACTTACAGCAGTAGCATAATTAGGACTTTCTATTGACGACTGCATAGGCCAGTGTTATGATGGCAGGTTGCTTGAATGGAGATTCAACACTGATAAGAAATGAATTTTACAAAGCAATTTATGTTCACTGTATGAACCACAGGCTGAATTTGTGTGATACTGACACATGCCAACAACCACTTGTTAGAAACAGGATGGATAATGTTAAAAGAATTTTTGATTTTTTTTAACAATTCACTAAAAATACAGCAGTATTTTGTATAGGTAATCGAATGAGTTCCCGTGTAGTTTGAAGAAATAACAAGTGTATTGTTGCCCATTTGCTGGGAAAATTAATTATTAGTGATGGTGTTGTTGATAGCTGTAATGCAATGCTATGAAGAAGTCGTTCGCATGGAAGGCCAGTTTTCAGGAAGTCACTGATCAGTGTTGCATTTTGATTGCTGTTGATACTACTTGATGAAAAATGGGATAGAGTAAAAGAGCCTCCAAAAGTAAAACCAAAGTGTAATATGGCTTTTTCTTTTTTATAGACACATTCTTGCATCCATTCATTTCAACTATAATGTACAAAGAGAAGTAAAGACCAAAAAAGATGGTAGTGAACAGGTTTCCATTGTCTACCCAAAGTTTAAAAATGGGGAAGCCACTGTGAGGAGTGTAAGAGTAAAACAAAACTTTGGTAAGAATATTATTAATAAATATTAATAGTAATCATACATCATATCTTTTGCATTGTAATACTGACTACTTAGTTGGCTGAGCACTGGACTTCCCCCAAAAAAATGAGGACATAAAGAAACCCTGGCAGTGACCACCCACAGTGCCTACCTATGATACCAAACACCTCTGAAAAGCACCTAGTTTGAACATTTACATAATTATGGAAAAGTGTGCTATACAAATCCATTATCAGTATCATTGACAAGTAACAAGTAAACTAATATCAATCATTGTTTGAAACATCCATTTATCTTTCATTTCCTGCATTTTTGGTGACTACATAAACAAGAAAAATTAATGTGACACAATGCTTAACTTTGCAGAATATGTGGAAGAAATTTATGAGACATGTTTGGAGCCAATGTTAAACAAGAACCTTGGAGATGCTGTGGAAGAGCTGGAAATGTTGACACCAGAGCCAATGAACACCATGCTAGATAAGCAAGACCGTGTAGAGGCAATCCGAAAGAGGACAGCAAGAAGGCAAATGGTAGCTGTGGATGTACCTGGCACTGCACTAGGTAAATACTTAAAAAACAAGGGATTTGTTTCCAAGGAAGAATATGGTACCCAAATAGAATTATTGCCATCAATTCTTCAATCATTGACAAACTGCCAAAACATCCAGCTAGGCATGTTGCTAATTCTTTGCAGGGATTAATGTAATTTGTTGTATTTTGACTTTTGTTCTTTAGAAAATCCCAGAAGAAGTAATAGAAAGACCAGCACCTCGAAAAAAGCCTGAATGCACAGTTTGTGGCCAACCAATGAGAAGCGACAAAATGTGGCAAACTGTCCAAAAAATCAAAATATTTAGGAATGCAATGCATTTTCTGTCAATAATTTGTGATAGATTAATAAAACGACATGGATAGATGCAATATTTGCTACTTTAGCCTCTTAATAAATTATTATATTGTAAAAAATGATTATTTTGACATTTGTTTACTTAGGCCATAACCAGCAGAAAAGGATATACCTCAGTACGAGATTCAGTAACAATATACTTTTTTCAGGAAATAGGGTCAGTTTAAAATAAATGGTATTTATGTTTTCTCCCAAAATAATTATTTTCCACATTGGATTTGTTTATAAGTTACAACAACATGAAATTAACAAAAGCATATTATTACGTAAAATAAAGAAATTGCTATCCTATCAGTTATCAATCCTCTTCAAATTCAAATTCAATAAAAAATTCATCCTGGTCACTGAATGTACTCCTAATAGCATGATATGCACAGGCTGGCAGGGGAATTCTTCGGGCTCCAAGAAATCTATAAACAAATTGACAGAATTCCCTGTAGGCCACTGCTCGAAGAAACCTGGAAGTTTACAGAAAAAAAGGAATGTTCATAAATCAAACAAGAAGAAACATAAGAAAGTATTGGCATAATAAACTGCCCAGAAGCAATAATGTTGTAATCGAAAATATAAAGATACTACTTACTATAAACAAAAGAAAATAGGCGGATAGCTTATGTGGAAGAAGCTCAATGTATGGATTATAATTGAAGCAGGGAGGTGATTGAAAAAAGTTTTGTTTTACTTACGTCGACTCCTTCCCAATTTGATTGTATCGACGCTTGAGAAGCAGACTGCTTGAGGTCCCATTTCTCCAGGCAAATTGGTCGAAAACCAGGATGAAGAATTATGCAGTTCGGTGGATTTTGTGTCTCCTCTAACACACTGTCAGCGTGGCATGCCTCAGCACAACTGTCGAGTTTCCTACAACATTTTGCCTCATAGACGTTTTGTAGCATATCGATATTGCAGTTTCCACAGGAACACCTATGTATTTACAAATAAACAATATATCTCAATAAACTGGTGTTATGTTATTCATAATCAGTAAGAGATGTATTTGAAAGTACGCGACAAGACAACAAGACGACTCACCAGTTGTTGCAAGGATCGACGCCATCTATTCTTTCTTGAAGTTTTTGACATAGTGCATCCTCGATCTCCTTTTTTCTTTTATATTCTTTGAACCATTCTTCGTCAGCTAGCGGCTCATTTTAATACGGACCAACGAAGGGAAGATTGTCATCGTCTTCAACTGCATTTGAATCTGGCTCATAATTCTGGTTTTCCTCCTCGTAATTTACCAGCGGCACGTAAATTCCAGGAATATAATTAAACTCTGAATCATCGGAGTGGTAACTAGCTAAATTGGATTCAGAGGACTGATTTTCCATGGAATAAAATATAAAAACTATAGAATCGAAGAGTTGCACATAGTAGTTTTCACGTGTGAAGTTGTCAAATCGGCATTCAACTGATCGTTGGTGATGGTTTCGGCGTTTGACAGTTCGAGGTTACCTGTTCTGTCGTCATTTCCGGCCACTCGGACCCAGACCCAAAAGTCCCCGCCAGGGTGGAGCCGAAGAAATATTTAAAAATCTGTTAAATATTCAGCAATGCTCGAAATCAAATTCTGACAACGAAAATGGTTTGTTTGGACCTTGTAGATTACTCCAATTTTTTATCATTTTAGGGGTTATATGCATTTTAAGAAATTCATTATATTACCTTTAATCATTTTTAGGGAAATATCGACATGTTTTAGGTCATAAATGTACATGGAATGTACGAATTAAAACGTTTTCACAGAAACCACTTTAAATGTCTGGCGTCAAATAACATGCCAATGAGTTTTACAATATGCTAATTAGAACACAAGACAAAATTAATTTTTAAGAGAAACCATATAAATACCTCATAAACAAAGCATTTAAACTCTGCATCTTGAATTTCTTGTGCAATATTTTAATGAACCGAAGGATGACGGACCTAACATTGACCCATCGTGGGGAAATTGAGAAGTCCGAGATCGCCATCTCCTGTCAACACTTCTATTTTATGATGGTTTCAAAAGAAAAACACAAAACAGAGCTTACAATAAGTCTTTGAGAGCTTATTTTATTGAGCAGAAAGCATTTCTGAAGTAAACTAGGGAAAGACGACTCTGCATATGGCGCGAAAACGTTGAATCAATTAGGACGAATACACTGAAATTCAGTGAACTTTGAAATAATGCTGCGCTTCGGCAATTCAAGATGCCAATCATGAGTTTGCTCAAATCCCTCATTTAACACCCAAAGAAGCACGAAATCCACGAATCTTTCAAAATAACTGCCGCACTTTCGAAAAATTGAATTTTAAAAATCACTAAATTTCATGCCGTTCATCATGACTGACATGATAACGATATTTAACTGGACGTATAAAAAAGATACATTTATAAAATAGAACTATTACAACGCAAACATATTATTTCGAAGGTATCTAATCTGCAAAAAATATGTAGAAGTTTATTTATGCCGCGCACAATATTTTATGGATCTCCAAACTCAGTCTTAAATTCATGCAATTTCATGGCCCGTAACAGCCCAAAATTGAGGGGGGTGGTGATCTCGGGAACGAAAACCCGTCGAGCTTGATATTTGGCCAATCGTAATCTTATTATATCAGATACCTATCAAATGGTATAAATATGGAGAGAATCGGCCGACCCCCATCTTTTGACTCTGCCCGGTTTTCTCAGACAATGACTCTTGAAAACGAAATTCATTCCCTTAAAACTTCTTTTTGGATACAATTTTTGTTCAGTGGTAAACTATACGATCTATTTGTTGATATCAACCACAATAAAGGGATGATTTTAGGGTGTCATTTTCATAAGACTTTAGCATTTTAACGCTTCAAACTGACTTCAAAAGTTTGTCTGACGAGGCCGTAAACTCCAACAAAATCTCACAAAATATACAAAAAATACCGGAAAATATTGCAAAATCTTCAATGAAAAATTAAAGCATAAATAATTCGGTTTATTCAAGTTTTTTGGAGCAATAAATCGTTCAACTTGAAGCTAAATTGTTGAGAATGAATCCCGCCAAAACATGGCGACAAGCAACCCAACTCTTTACGGTCAATTCAACTATAAATATCGCTCTAAGCAAATAAATTAATCAATAAATGGCTAATACAATAGGTAATTTACCTTTAGGATGCAGAATGAGCCCGTAAAGATCCGTATTTGAGGATAAAAAGAGGGATTTTTAGTCAGAAAATATTCATACAACAACTTTTCTCATCGACTGCTCGTCTAATACCACGTGCCTGCCTCGTTTACATGTCAACATAAACCTACACCACGGGGAAGGGGAGGGGATTGATTCATGCTTTAGAGTCATTTTAAAACATTTTTCACAGTGAAAATAAAATATTTCCGACAAATAAATACAAAATATCTTTCTCTAAATGCAGTGTAATCGACATAAGACCTTTTCATTTTATTAATTATGTTTTTTGAGACAAAACATTTAATCAATGTTTCTATCTCGGGAAATCGTGTACGATCTCCCATCCAACACCATCAGCTGAGATTCATTCGTCATTCGATATACGATCAGCTTCAACATCGTGCACAGTCAACTCAATCCTATACATCCCCAAAAAATATTCATACATATGAATCATTTATATAATAATATACCTCAACCAAAGACGTATTTATAGATGTTAGTTATTCATTTCGTTGATCGGACGAGAACCGGTTTTTTCTCGGTGGTGTCGCCGTTTATAATTAATACTGGATCACGATTTCAGTGTCAACTAACCAATCAAAGTAGGAAGAAAAATTAATGCTATAAAAACCAAGAGAAAGCAAAAAAGCAATGAAGAAAGTAGAACTTGCAAAAGTAAAACGAATAAAATAAAATTAAATAAATAAATGTATTAAAAAGATAATGGGAATAGAATAAAAAAAGTCTACAGCACCAGTTACTCCCAGGTGGTCTCCCATCCAAGTACTATGCTGGCCCTACGGAGTTTCACTTCGGTGATCGGACGAGAACCTGTTTTTTCTCGGTGGTATGGCCGTAGACAGAAATAATTGCACAACTTAACGTACTTTATGCTGGATCACGATTTCAGTGTCAACTAACCAATCAAAGAAGGAAGAAAAAATAATACTACAAAAGCCAAGAGAAAGCAAAAAAGCAATGAAGAAAGTAGAAAGTGTAAAAGTAAAACGAATAAAATTAAATTAAATAAATAAATGTATTAAAAAAGAAATGGGAATAGAATAAAAAAAGTCTACAGCACCAGTTATTCCCAGGTGGTCTCCCATCCAAGTACTATGCTGGCCCTACCGAGTTTCACTTCGGTGATCGGACGAGAACCGGTTTTTTCTCGGTGGCATGGCCGTAGACAGAAATAATTGCACAACTTAACGTACTTTATGCTGGATCACGATTTCAGTGTCAACTAACCAATCAAAGAAGGAAGAAAAAATAATACTACAAAATCCAAGAGAGAGCAAAAAAGCAATGAAGAAAGTAGAAAGTGTAAAAGTAAAACGAATAAAATAAAATTAAATAAATAAATGTATTAAAAAGATAATGGGAATAGAATAAAAAAAGTCTACAGCACCAGTTATTCCCAGGTAGTCTCCCATCCAAGTACTATGCTGACCCAACCGAGTTTCACTTCGGTGATCGGACGAGAACCTGTTTTTTCTCGGTGGTAGACAGAAATAATTGCAAAACTTAACGTACTTTATGCTGGATCACGATTTCAGTGTCAACTAACCAATCAAAGAAGGAAGAAAAAATAATACTACAAAAGCCAAGAGAAAGCAAAAAAGCAATGAAGAAAGTAGAAAGTGCAAAAGTATAGCGAATAAAATAAAATTAAATAAATAAATGTATTAAAAAAGAAATAATATAAAACTTAAAAAGTCTACAGCACCAGTTATTTCCAGGTGGTCTCCCATCAAAGTACTATGCTGGCCCTACCGAGTTTCACTTCGGTGATTGGTCGAGAACCGGTTTTTTCTCGGTGGTATGGCCGTAGACAGAAATAATTGCAAAACTTAATGTACTTTATGCTGGATCACGATTTCAGTGTCAACTAACCAATCAAAGAAGGAAGAAAAAATAATACTACAAAGTCCAAGAGAGAGCAAAAAAGCAATGAAGAAAGTAGAAAATGTAAAAGTAAAACGAATAAAATAAAATTAAATAAATAAATGTATTAAAAAAGAAATGGGAATAGAATTTAAAAAGCTTACAGCACCAGTTATTCCCATGTGGTCTCCCATTCAAGTACTATGCTGGCCCTACCGAGTTTCACTTCGGTGATCGGACGAGAACCGGTTTTTTCTCGGTGGTATGGCCGTAGACGGAAATAATTGCACCATTTAAGCTACTTTATGCTGGATCACGATTTCAGTGTCAACTAACCAATCAAAGAAGGAAGAAAAAAATAATACTACAAAAACCAAGAGAGAGCAAAAAAGGAATGAAGAAAGTAGAAAATTTAAAAGTAAAACGAATAAAATTAAATTAAATAAATAAATGTATTAAAAAAGAAATGGGAATAAAATTTAAAAAGTCTACAGCACCAGTTATTCCCAGGTGGTCTCCCATCCAAGTACTATGCTGGCCCTACCGAGTTTCACTGCGGTGATCGGACGAGAACCGGTTTTTTCTTGGTGGTATGGCCGTAGACAGAAATAATTGCAAAACTTAACGTAGTTTATGCTGGATCACGATTTCAGTGTCAACAGACCAATCGAAGTAGGAAGAAAAAAACTTACTACAAAAACCAAGAGAAAGCAAAAAAGCAATGAAGAAAGTGGAACGTGTAAAAGTAAAACGAATAAAATCAAATTAAATAAATAAATGTATTAAAAAGATAATGGGAATAGAATAAAAAAAGTCTACAGCACCAGTTATTCCCAGGTGGTCTCCCATCCAAGTACTATGCTGGCCCTACCGAGTTTAACTTCGGTGATCGGACGAGAACCGGTTTTTTATCGGTGGTATGGCCGTAGACAGAAATAATTGCACAACTTAACGTACTTTATGCTGGATCACGTTTTCAGTGTCAACTAACCAATCAAAGTAGGAAGAAAAAATAATACTACAAAAACCAAGAGAAAGCAAAAAAGCAATGAAGAAAGTAGAAAGTGTAAAAGTGTGAGTGATAGACATGTGTTTATCATGATTAAATAACTAGGCGAGGCAGGATGTGCGGTGAGCATAGAAAGCAAGGGCTTCATAGTTGGCAGCCAGTTGTTCATGTTGTCAGGAAGCTAGCGTTCAAGAAATCAGTTTGAAAATTTTATTGAAAATGTCTTTTGATTTCGCATCCTGGGCCGAGAAGTCAGGTCTCAAAGAGGCCACTGTGGCGCAATTAGAAAAGAACGATTTAGACAACGAGGAGGCTTTAAAGCTCCTAGCTACAGATGATATAAAAGCGTTAAAGCTGACGATGGGACAAGCTAAACTCATCACGAAGGCCATCAATGACCTAACACCTACAATAAGTGCCGTAAAGAACGAGGAGAAACCAGTGACAACAAAATCATTGGCGCAGGACGGCGGTCTTGAGGAACTCCTCAAGAAAATCGAAGGTGTTGGAACACTGGACGACCCTCTTTTTACGCTGGGAGTAACAGAACAAAGCCTGCAAAGCAACGATCCTATTCAACGTGTGGATAACAACCCACAGGTCTTCCTTGGCCAACAGCAAAAAAAAAGGAGGTGAGATGCCTTTGTTAATTCCTGACTTTGTGTCAAATACATCGTATGACTCAGGCGAGGAAGAGCAGGACCTCGGTGGACCGTTTGGCGCTAAAATCGTGTTTCGCGCTGCGAAATTGGGCAAGCCTAAATTAGAAAGTATCTCCCTCTCAATGTGGGTCGCAGCAAACGCAAGAATAATGCACGAACTTGCCCAAAAAGGGAAGCTCACGGGAACAAGTCAAATCTCGGACTACTTGGCCTATAATGTTAAAATAGCGGAACTGCTCGAATCACACACACTTGCCTCTGTTTTGCTTTATGATAACGAGTATCGCAAGTTGCAGCATATGTATGGGTTTCGATGGGGCAGCGATTCGCAACCTCTTCATACTCGCTTTTTAATAAAGCGACGCGCTGTTAATCATCCTAATACTTCTAATCTAACAAAACACACAGCCTCTAATTCACGCCCAACTATTAATAGCCAACCGCAACCTGTTTGCCGCCAATTTAACTCCCTGTCGGGCTGTCATTGGCCTAATTGCCGCTTTCAACACACTTGTTTCGTGGCTAACTGCAATCAACCTCATCCGCAACACCAACATCCGTCACCGAAACATAACGCATGACTCGACACGACAGAACTACACCCGTGTCCTCTAAACGTAGAAGCATGGAAAGAAAACCTGACAAACGACTGTGACCAAGACTTCTTACTTGACGGTATTTCTAACGGTTTCCGAATCGTAGCACAGGACAGCATACTACGACCGGCAGAGGTCACGAACTACAAATCCGCTACCGCACATGACGTACGCGACAAAGTTGAACAAACGATTCGAGACGAGATACGACTAGGAAACTACATTATCACAAAAACAAAACCTACAATTGTGAGTGCCTTAGGGGCAGTACCTAAGCCTGACAGTGACAAACTACGTTTAATACATGACTGCAGTAGACCCGTAGACGGTGGGGTAAATACATACAGTGACTCACAACATTTCTCATACGTGACCATTGACAAAGCAGTGTCGCTCATCAAATCTAATGCTTATCTCGCTAAGATTGACCTCAAAAGTGCTTATCGCCACGTGCCTATCCATCCATCGAACTACAACGCGACAGGATTAGCATGGCGTTTTCATGGTGACGATCATCTAACATATCTTTACGACTGCAAACTGCCGTTTGGAGCAGCAAAGAGCCCTGAAGTCTTCCATAGGCTCACTCAAGCAATAACGCGAATGATGAAAAACAGGAGATGTCACAATGTACTTGCCTATCTTGATGACTTCCTAATAATAAGCGACACTGAATATGAATGTCAGACAGCATATCAGGGACTCATAACTTTGCTAGGAGAACTTGGACTACAAATCAACTGGGACAAGGCTGTTAGCCCTTGTCAAAAACTGACTTTCCTCGGAATAGAAATTGACACTGTGCATAGGCAACTAACTTTGCCCGAACGCAAAATATGCGAACTAAGAATTTTATTAAGCGAAACTATGGCGAAGCGATCAGTCACGAAACGGGACTTGCAGTCCCTTGTTGGCAAACTCAATTTTGCGACCCGAGTAGTATTTGGCGGTCGAACATTCTTGCGGCGAATAATTGACACAGTAAATAAAATGCGACGTCCACATCACCACATCCGTCCCAACCTCCACCTAAGAGCCGACTTGGCATGGTGGTCGAAATTCCTTGGCGTTTTTAACGGGAAAATGTTTTTCGTTGAATCTGAACCAGTAGAGAAAGAAGAGTTCTCCACTGAGGCATGCCCAGTCGGTGGCGGAGGTTTCTTTGGTGGTGATTGGTTTTACATTAACTGGAACACTGACCATCCCGAGTTATTCGCGGCACAAATCAATTTGCATGAAACATTCACAGTATTAGCTGCGCAAGAAAGATGGAAAGATAACCTCAGAAACAAATGGATAGTTGTGTATTCTGATAACACAACCACGATTAGCGTAATCAACAAGGGCACGATTTCAGTGTCAACTAACCAATCAAAGAAGGAAGAAAAATAATACTATAAAAACAAAGAGAAAGTAAAAAAGCAATGAAGAAAGTAGAACGTGTAAAAGTAAAACGAATAAAATAAAATTAAATATATAAATGTATTAAAAAGATAATGGGAATAGAATAAAAAAAGTCTACAGCACTAGTTAATCCCAGGTGGTCTCCCATCCAAGTACTTTGCTGGCCCTACCGAATTTCACTTCGGTGATCGGACGAGAACCGGTTTTTTCTCGGTGGTATGGCCGTAGACAGAAATAATTGCAAAACTTAACGTACTTTATGCTGGATCACGATTTCAGTGTCAACTAACCAATCAAAGAAAAAAGAAAAAAGAATACTATAAAAACCAAGAGAAAGCAAAAAAGCAATGAAGAAAGTAGAACGTGTAAAATTAAAACGAATAAAATAAAATAAAATAAATAAATGTATTAAAAAGATAATGGGAATAGAATAAAAAAAGTCTACAACACCAGTTATTCCCAGGTGGTCTCCCATCCAAGTACTTTGGTGGCCCTACCGAGTTTCACTTCGGTGATCGGACGAGAACCGGTTTTTTCTCGGTGGTATGGCCGTAGACAGAAATAATTGCAAAACTTAACGTTCTTTATGCTGGATCACGATTTCAGTGTCAACTAACCAATCAAAGAAGGAAGAAAAACAAAATACTACAAAATCCAAGAGAAAGCAAAAAAGCAATGAAGAAAGTAGAAAGTGTAAAAGTAAAACGAATAAAATTAAATTAAATAAATAAATGTATTAAAAAAGAAATGGAAATAAAATTAAAAAAGTCTACAGCACCAGTTATTCCCAGGTGGTCTCCCATCCAAGTACTATGCTGGCCCTACCGAGTTTCACTTCGGTGATCGGACGAGAACCGGTTTTTTCTCGGTGGTGTGGCCGTAGACAGAAATAATTGCACCCTTTAAGCTACTTTATGCTGGATCACGATTTGAGTGTCAACTAACCAATCAAAGAAGGAAGAAAGGGTGGTGCTACAAAATCCAAGAGAGAGCAAAAGAGCAATGAAGAAAGTAGAAAATGTATTAGTAAAACGAATAAAATTAAATTAAATAAATAAATGTATTAAAAAAGAAATGGGAATAAAATTTAAAATGTGTACAGCACCAGTTATTCCCAGGTGGTCTCCCATCCAAGTACTATGCTGGCCCTACCGAGTTTCACTTCGGTGATCGGACGAAAATGCGGTTTTTTCTTGGTGGTATGGCCGTAGACAGAAATAATTGCACCTTTTAAGCTACTTTATGCTGGATCACGATTTAAGTGTCAACTAACCAATCAAAGAAGGAAGAAAAAATAATACTATAAAAACCAAGAAAAAGCAAAAAAGCAATGAAGAAAGTAGAACGTGTAAAAGTAAAACGAATAAAATTAAATTAAATAAATAAATGTATTAAAAAAGAAATGGAAATAAAATTAAAAAAGTCTACAGCACCAGTTATTCCCAGGTGGTCTCCCATCCAAGTACTATGCTGGCCCTACCGAGTTTCACTTCGGTGATCGGACGAGAACCGGTTTTTTCTCGGTGGTGTGGCCGTAGACAGAAATAATTGCACCCTTTAAGCTACTTTATGCTGGATCACGATTTGAGTGTCAACTAACCAATCAAAGAAGGAAGAAAGGGTGGTGCTACAAAATCCAAGAGAGAGCAAAAGAGCAATGAAGAAAGTAGAAAATGTATTAGTAAAACGAATAAAATTAAATTAAATAAATAAATGTATTAAAAAAGAAATAATATAAAATTTAAAAAGTCTACACACCAGTTATTTCCAGGTGGTCTCCCATCAAAGTACTATGCTGGCCCTACCGAGTTTCACTTCGGTGATCGGACGAGAACCGGTTTTTTCTCGGTGGTGTGGCCGTAGACAGAAATAATTGCACCCTTAAGCTACTTTATGCTGGATCACGATTTGAGTGTCAACTAACCAATCAAAGAAGGAAGAAAGGGTGGTGCTACAAAATCCAAGAGAGAGCAAAAGAGCAATGAAGAAAGTAGAAAATGTATTAGTAAAACGAATAAAATTAAATTAAATAAATAAATGTATTAAAAAAGAAATGGGAATAAAATTTAAAATGTGTACAGCACCAGTTATTCCCAGGTGGTCTCCCATCCAAGTACTATGCTGGCCCTACCGAGTTTCACTTCGGTGATCGGACGAAAATGCGGTTTTTCTTGGTGGTATGGCCGTAGACAGAAATAATTGCACCTTTTAAGCTACTTTATGCTGGATCACGATTTAAGTGTCAACTAACCAATCAAAGAAGGAAGAAAAAATAATACTATAAAAACCAAGAAAAAGCAAAAAAGCAATGAAGAAAGTAGAACGTGTAAAAGTAAAACGAATAAAATTAAATTAAATAAATAAATGTATTAAAAAAGAAATGGAAATAAAATTAAAAAAGTCTACAGCACCAGTTATTCCCAGGTGGTCTCCCATCCAAGTACTATGCTGGCCCTACCGAGTTTCACTTCGGTGATCGGACGAGAACCGGTTTTTTCTCGGTGGTGTGGCCGTAGACAGAAATAATTGCACCCTTTAAGCTACTTTATGCTGGATCACGATTTGAGTGTCAACTAACCAATCAAAGAAGGAAGAAAGGGTGGTGCTACAAAATCCAAGAGAGAGCAAAAGAGCAATGAAGAAAGTAGAAAATGTATTAGTAAAACGAATAAAATTAAATTAAATAAATAAATGTATTAAAAAAGAAATGGGAATAAAATTTAAAATGTGTACAGCACCAGTTATTCCCAGGTGGTCTCCCATCCAAGTACTATGCTGGCCCTACCGAGTTTCACTTCGGTGATCGGACGAAAATGCGGTTTTTTCTTGGTGGTATGGCCGTAGACAGAAATAATTGCACCTTTTAAGCTACTTTATGCTGGATCACGATTTAAGTGTCAACTAACCAATCAAAGAAGGAAGAAAAAATAATACTATAAAAACCAAGAAAAAGCAAAAAAGCAATGAAGAAAGTAGAACGTGTAAAAGTAAAACGAATAAAATTAAATTAAATAAATAAATGTATTAAAAAAGAAATGGAAATAAAATTAAAAAGTCTACAGCACCAGTTATTCCCAGGTGGTCTCCCATCCAAGTACTATGCTGGCCCTACCGAGTTTAACTTCGGTGATCGGACGAGAACCGGTTTTTTTCTCGGTGGTGTGGCCGTAGACAGAAATAATTGCACCTTTTAAGCTACTTTATGCTGTATCACGATTTCAGTGTCAACTAACCAATCAAAGTGGGAAGAAAAAGTAATACTACAAAAACCAAGAGAAAGCAAAAAAGCAATGAAGAAAGTAGAAAGTGAAAAAGTAAAACGAATAAAATTGAATTAAATAATAAACGTATTAAAAAAGAAATGGGAATAAAATTTAAAAAGTCTACAGCACCAGTTATTCCCAGGTTGTCTCCCATCCAAGTACTATGCTGGCCCTACCGAGTTTAACTTCGGTAATCGGACGAGAACCGTTTTATTCTCGGTGGTATGGCCGTAGACAGAAATAATTGCACCTTTAAGCTACTTTATGCTGTATCACGATTTCAGTGTCAACTAACCAATCGAAATAGGAAGAAAAAATAATACTATAAAAACCAAGAGAAAGCAAAAAAGCAATGAAGAAAGTAGAAAGTGTAAAAGTAAAACGAATAAAATTAAATTAAATAATAAATGTATTAAAAAGATAATGGGAATAGAATAAAAAAAGTCTACAGCACCAGTTATTCCCAGGTGGTCTCCCATCCAAGTACTATGCTGGCCCTACCAAGTTTAACTTCGGTGATCGGACGAGAACCGGTTTTTTCTCGGTGGTGTGACCGTAGACAGAAATATTTGCACCTTTTAAGCTACTTTATGCTGTATCACGATTTCAGTGTCAACTAACCAATCAAAGTGGGAAGAAAAAGTAATACTACAAAAACCAAGAGAAAGCAAAAAAGCAATGAAGAAAGTAGAAAGTGAAAAAGTAAAACGAATAAAATTGAATTAAATAAATAAACGTATTAAAAAAGAAATGGGAATAAAATTTAAAAAGTCTACAGCACCAGTTATTCCCAGGTTGTCTCCCATCCAAGTACTATGCTGGCCCTACCGAGTTTAACTTCGGTAATCGGACGAGAACCGGTTTATTCTCGGTGGTATGGCCGTAGACAGAAATAATTGCACCTTTTAAGCTACTTTATGCTGTATCACGATTTCAGTGTCAACTAACCAATCGAAATAGGAAGAAAAAATAATACTATAAAAACCAAGAGAAAGCAAAAAGCAATGAAGAAAGTAGAAAGTGTAAAAGTAAAACGAATAAAATCAAATTAAATAAATAAATGTATTAAAAAGATCATGGAATAGAATAAAAAGAGTCTACAGCACCAGTTATTCCCAGGTGGTCTCCCATCCAAGTACTATGCTGGCCCAACCGAGTTTAACTTCGGTGATCGGACGAGAACCGGTTTTTTCTCGGTGGTATTGCCGTAGACAGAAATAATTGCAAAACTTAACGTACTTTATGCTGGATCACGATTTCAGTGTCAACTAACCAATCAAAGAAGGAAGAAAAAATAATACTACAAAATCAAGAGAGAAGCAAAAAAGCACAGAAGAAAGTAGAAAGTGTAAAAGTAAAACGAATAAAATTAAATTAAATAAATAAATGTATTAAAAAAGAAATAGATAAAATTAAAAAAGTCTACAGCACCAGTTATTCCAGGTGGTCTCCCATCCAAGTACTATGCTGGCCCTACCGAGTTTCACTTAGGTGATCGGACGAGAACCGGTTTTTTCTCGGTGGTAAGGCCGTAGACAAGAAATAACTGCACAACTTAACGTACTTTATGCTGGATCACGATTTCAGTGTCAACTAACCCACCCAAAGAAGGAAGAAAAAATAATACTACGAAAACCAAGAGAAAGCTAAAAAAGCAATGAAGAAAGTAGAAAGTGTAAAAGTAAAACGAATAAAATTAAATTAAATTAATAAATGTATTAAAATGAATTGGGAATAAATTAAAAAAGTCTACAGCACCAGTTATTCTCAGGTGGTCTCCCATCCAAGTACTATGCTGGCCCTACCGAGTTTCACTTCGGTGATCGGACGAGAAACCGGTTTTATCTCGGTGGTATGGCCGTAGATAGAAATAACTGCACAACTTAACGTACTTTATGGTGGATCACGATTTCAGTGTCAACTAACCAACCAAAGAAGAAGAAAAAATAATACTACGAAAACCTAGAGAAAGCAAAAAGCAATGAAGAAGTAGAAAGTGTAAAAGTAAAACGAATAAAATTAAATTAAATAAATAAATGTATTAAAAAAGAAATGAATATAAAATTTAAAAAGTCTACACACCAGTTATTTCCAGGTGGTCTCCCATCAAAGTACTATGCTGGCCCTACCGAGTTTCACTTCGGTGATCGGACGAGAACCGGTTTTTTCTCGGTGCTAGGGCCGTAGACAGAAATAATTGCACCCTTTAAGCTACTTTATGCGGGATCACGATTTCAGTGTCAACTAACCAATCAAAGAAGGAAGAAAGGGTGGTGCTACAAAATACAAGAGAGAGCAAAAAAGCAATGAAGAAAGTAGAAAATGTAAAGTAAAACGAATAAAATTAATTAAATAAATAAATGTATTAAAAAAGAAATGGGAAAAAAATTTAAAATGTCTACAGCACCAGTTATTCCCAGGTGGTCTCCCATCCAAGTACTATGCTGGCCCTACCGAGTTTCACTTCGGTGATCAGGACGAGAATCGGTTTTTTCTCGGTGGTATGGCCGTAGACAGAAATAATTGCACAACTTAATGTACTTTATGATGGATCACGATTTCAGTGTCAACTAACCAATCAAAGAAGGAAGAAAAAACATAAATACTACAAAATCCAAGAGAAAGCAAAAAAGCAATGAAGAAAGTAGAAAGTGTAAAAGTAAAACGAATAAAATTAAATTAAATAAATAAATGTATTAAAAAAGAAATGGAAATAAAATTAAAAAAGTCTACAGCACCAGTTATTCCCAGGTGGTCTCCCATCCAAGTACTATGCTGGCCCTACCGAGTTTCACTTCGGTGATCGGACGAGAACCGGTTTTTTTCTCGGTGGTATGGCCGTAGACAGAAATAATTGCAAAACCCTTTAAGCTACTTTATGCTGGATCACGATTTGAGTGTCAACTACCAACTCAAAGAAGAAGAAAGGGTGGTGCTACAAAAAATCCATAGAGAGCAAAAGAGCATGAGAAAGTAGAAAATGTAAAAGTAAAACGAATAAAATTAAATTAAATAATAAATGTATTAAAAATGAATTGGAATAAATTAAAAAGTCTACAGCACCAGTTATTCCAGGTGGTCTCCCATCCAAGTACTATGCTGGCCCTACCGAGTTTCACTTCGGTGATCGGACGAGAACCGGTTTTATCTCGGTGGTATGGCCGTAGACTAGAAATAACTTGCACAACTTAACGTACTTATGCTGGATCACGATTTCAGTGTCAACTAACCAACAAAGAAGAAGAAAAAATAATACTACGAAAACCTAGAGAAAGCAAAAAAGCAATGAAGAATGTAGAAATGTAAGAGTAAAACGAATTAAATTAAATTAAATAAGTAAATATATTAACAAGAATGGGGAAATAAATGAAAAAAGTCTGCAGCACCAGTTATTCCGAGGTGGTCTCCCATCCAAGTACTATACTGGCCCTACCGAGTTTCACTTCGGTGATCGGACGAGAACCGGTTTTTTTCTCGGTGTGTGGCCGTAGACAAAATAACTGCATAACTTAACGTACTTTATGCGGATCACGATTTCAGTGTCAACTAACAATCAAAGAAGGAAGTAAAAAAATAATACTACAAATACCAAGAGAAAGCAAAAAGCAATAAAGAAAGTAGACAGTGTAAATGTAAAACAAATTAAATTAAATTAAATAAGTAAATATATTAACAAAGAAATGGGGAAAAAATGAAAAAAGTCTGCAGCACCAGTTATTCCGAGGTGGTCTCTCATCCAAGTACTATACTGGCCCTACCGAGTTTTCACTTCGGTGATCGGACGAGAACCGGTTTTTTCTCGGTGGTGTGGCCGTAGACAGAAATAATTCCAAAACTTAACGTACTTTATGCTGGATCACGATTTCAGTGTCAACTAACCAATCAAGAAGGAAGAAAAATAATACTACAAAAACCAAGAGAAAGCAAAAAAGCAATGAAGAAAGTAGAAAGTGTAAATATAACACGACAAAAATCAATTAAATAGAATAAAAAGTGTATTGAAAAGATGAGGGGAAAAAAATATAAAAAGTTTACGGCACCAGTTTATTCCAGGGTGGTCTCCCATCCAAGTACTATGCTGGCCCTACCGAGTTTCACTTCGGTGATCGGACGAGAACCGGTTTTTTTTCTCGGTGGTGTGGCCGTAGACAGAAATAATTCCAAAACTTAACGTACTTTATGCTGGATCACGATTTCAGTGTCAACTAACCAACCAAAGAAGGAAGAAAAATAATACTACGAAAACCAAGAGAAGCTAAAAGCAATGAAGAAAGTAGAAAGTGTAAAAGTAAACGACTAAAATTAATTAAATTAATAAATGTATTAAAAATGAATTGGGAATAAAATTAAAAAGGTCTACAGCACAGTTATTCTCAGGTGGTCTCCCATCCAAGTACTATGCTGGCCCTACCGAGTTTCACTTCGGTGATCGGACGAGAACCGGTTTTATCTCGGTGGTATGGCCGTAGATAGAAATAACTGCACAACTTAACGTACTTTATGGTGGATCACGATTTCAGTGTCAACTAACCAACCAAAGAAAGAAGAAAAAATAATACTACGAAAACCTAGAGAAAGCAAAAAGCAATGAAGAATGTAGAAATGTAAGAGTAAAACGAATTAAATAAAATTAAATAAGTAAATATATTAACAAAGAAATGGGGAAAAAATGAAAAAAGTCTGCAACACCAGTTATTCCGAGGTGGTCTCCCATCCAAGTACTATACTGGCCCTACCGAGTTTCACTTCGGTGATCGGACGAGAACCGGTTTTTTCTCGGTGGTGTGGCCGTAGACAGAAATAATTCCAAAACTTAACGTACTTTATGCTGGATCACGATTTCAGTGTCAACTAACCAATCAAAGAAGGAAGTAAAAAATAATACTACAAATACCAAGAGAAAGCAAAAAAGCAATAAAGAAAGTAGAAAGTGTAAATGTAAAACAAATTAAATTAAATTAAATAAGTAAATATATTAACAAGAAATGGGGAAAAAATGAAAAAAGTCTGGAACACCCAGTTATTCCGAGGTGGTCTCCCATCCAAGTACTATACTGGCCCTACCGAGTTTCACTTCGGTGATCGGACGAGAACCGGTTTTTTCTCGGTGGTGTGGCCGTAGACAGAAATAATTCCAAAACTTAACGTACTTTATGCTGGATCACGATTTCAGTGTCAACTAACCAATCAAAGAAGGAAGTAAAAAATAATACTACAAATACCAAGAGAAAGTAAAAAGCAATAAAGAAAGTAGAAAGTGTAAATGTAAAACAAATTAAATTAAATTAAATAAGTAAATATATTAACAAAGAAATGGGAAAAAATGAAAAAAGTCTGCAGCACCAGTTATTCCGAGGTGGTCTCCCATCCAAGTACTATACTGGCCCCTACCGAGTTTCACTTCGGTGATCGGACGAGAACCGGTTTTTTCTCGGTGGTGTGGCCGTAGACAGAAATAATTCCAAAACTTAACGTACTTTATGCTGGATCACGATTTCAGTGTCAACTAACCAATCAAAGAAGGAAGTAAAAAATAATACTACAAATACCAAGAGAAAGCAAAAAAGCAATAAAGAAAGTAGAAAGTGTAAATGTAAAACAAATTAAATTAAATTAAATAAGTAATATATTAACAAAGAAATGGGGAAAAAATGAAAAAAGTCTGCAGCACCAGTTATTCCGAGGTGGTCTCCCATCCAAGTACTATACTGGCCCTACCGAGTTTCACTTCGGTGATCGGACGAGAACCGGTTTTTTCTCGGTGGTGTGGCCGTAGACAGAAATAATTCCAAACTTAACGTACTTTATGCTGGATCACGATTTCAGTGTCAACTAACCAATAAAAGAAGGAAGAAAAAAATAATACTACAAAAACCAAGAGAAAGAAAAAAGCGATGAAGAAAGTAGAAAATGTAAAAGTAAAACGAATAAAATTAAATTAAATAAATAAATGTATTAAAAAAGAAATGGGAATAAAATTAAAAAAGTCTAATGCACCAGTTATTCCCAGGTTGTCTCCCATCCAAATACTATGCTGGCCCTACCGAGTTTCACTTCGGTGATCAGACGAGAACCGATTTTTTCTCGGTGGTATGACCGTAGAAAGAAATAACTGCACAGCTTAACGTACTTTATGCTGGATCACGATTTCAGTTTCAACTAACCAATCAAAGAAGGAAGTAAAAAATAATACTACAAATACCAAGAGAAAGCAAAAAAGCAATAAAGAAAGTAGAAAGTGTAAATGTAAAACAAATTAAATTAAATTAAATAAGTAAATATATTAACAAAGAAATGGGGGAAAAAATGAAAAAAGTCTGCAGCACCAGTTATTCCGAGGTGGTCTCCCATCCAAGTACTATACTGGCCCTACCGAGTTTCACTTCGGTGATCGGACGAGAACCGGTTTTTTTCTCGGTGGTGTGCCCGTAGACAGAAATAATTCCAAAACTTAACGTACTTTATGCTGGATCACGATTTCACTGTCAACTAACCAATCAAAGAAGGAAGAAAAAATAATAGTACAAAAACCAAGAGAAAGCAAAAAAGCAATGAAGAAAGTAGAAAGTGTAAATATAACACGACAAAAAATCAAATTAAACAGATAAAAAAGTGTATTGAAAAGATGAGGGGAAAAAAATATAAAAAAGTTTACGGCACCAGTTATTCCAGGGTGGTCTCCCATCCAAGTACTATGCTGGCCCTACCGAGTTTCACTTAGGTGATCGGACGAGAACCGGTTTTTTCTCGGTGGTAAGGCCGTAGAAAGAAATAACTGCACAACTTAACGTACTTTATGCTGGATCACGATTTCAGTGTCAACTAACCAACCAAAGAAGGAAGAAAAAATAATACTACGAAAACCAAGAGAAAGCAAAAAGCAATGAAGAAAGTAGAAAGTGTAAAAGTAAAACGAATAAAATTAAATTAAATTAATAAATGTATTAAAAATGAATTGGGAATAAAATTAAAAAGTCTACAGCACCAGTTATTCTCAGGTGGTCTCCCATCCAAGTACTATGCTGGCCCTACCGAGTTTCACTTCGGTGATCGGACGAGAACCGGTTTTATCTCGGTGGTATGGCCGTAGATAGAAATAACTGCACAACTTAACGTACTTTATGCTGGATCACGATTTCAGTGTCAACTAACCAACCAAAGAAAGAAGAAAAAATAATACTACGAAAACCTAGAGAAAGCAAAAAGCAATGAAGAATGTAGAAAATGTAAGAGTAAAACGAATTAAATAAAATTAAATAAGTAAATATATTAACAAAGAAATGGGGAAAAAATGAAAAAAGTCTGCAACACCAGTTATTCCGAGGTGGTCTCCCATCCAAGTACTATACTGGCCCTACCGAGTTTCACTTCGGTGATCGGACGAGAACCGGTTTTTTCTCGGTGGTGTGGCCGTAGACAGAAATAATTCCAAAACTTAACGTACTTTATGCTGGATCACGATTTCAGTGTCAACTAACCAATCAAAGAAGGAAGAAAAAAATAATACTACAAAAACCAAGAGAAAGAAAAAAAGCGATGAAGAAAGTAGAAAATGTAAAAGTAAAACGAATAAAATTAAATTAAATAAATAAATGTATTAAAAAAGAAATGGGAATAAAATTAAAAAAGTCTACAGCACCAGTTATTCCCAGGTGGTCTCCCATCCAAATACTATGCTGGCCCTACCGAGTTTCACTTCGGTGATCAGACGAGAACCGATTTTTTTCTCGGTGGTATGGCCGTAGAAAGAAATAACTGCACAACTTAACGTACTTTATGCTGGATCACGATTCAGTGTCAACTAACCAACCAAAGAAAGAAGAAAAAATAATACTACGAAAACCAAGAGAAAGCAAAAAGCAATGAAGAATGTAGAAAATGTAAAAGTAAAACGAATTAAATTAAATTAAATTAATAAATGTATTAAAAAAGAATTGGGAATAAAATTTAAAAATTCTACAGCACCAGTTATTCTCAGGTGGTCTCCCATCCAAGTACTATGCTGGCCCTACCGAGTTTCACTTCGGTGATCAGGCGAGAACCGATTTTTTCTCGGTGGTATGGCCGTAGAAAGAAATAACTGCACAACTTAACGTACTTTATGCTGGATCACGATTTCAGTGTCAACTAACCAACCAAAGAAAGAAGAAAACATAATACAACGAAAACCAAGAGAAAGCAAAAAGCAATGAAGAATGTAGAAAATGTAAAAGTAAAACGAATTAAATTAAATTAAATTAATAAATGTATTAAAAATGAATTGGGAATAAAATTAAAAAAGTCTACAGCACCAGTTATTCTCAGGTGGTCTTCCATCCAAGTACTATGCTGGCCCTACCGAGTTTCACTTCGGTGATCGGACGAGAACCGGTTTTATCTCGGTGGTATGGCCTTAGATTGAAATAATTGCAAAACTTAACGTACTTTATGCTGGATCACGATTTCAGTGTCAACTAACCAATCAAAGAAAGAAGAAAAATAATAGTACAAAAACCAAGAGAAAGCAAAAAAGCAATGAAGAAAGTAGAAAGTGTAAAAGTAAAACGAATAAAATCAAATTAAATAAATAAAAAAGTGTATTGAAAAGGTGAGGGGAATAAAATATAAAAAAGTCTACAGCACCAGATATTCCCAGGTGGTCTCCCATCCAAATACTATGCTGGCCCTACCGAGTTTCACTTAGGTGATCGGACGAGAACCGGTTTTTTCTCAGTGTGATGGCCGGAGATAGAAATAACTGCATAACTTAACGTACTTTATGCTGGATCACGATTTCAGTGTCAACTAACCAATGAAAGAAGGAAGAAAAAATAATAGTACAAAAACCAAGAGAAAGCAAAAAAGCAATGAAGAAAGTAGAAAGTGTAAAAGTAAAACGAATAAAATCAAATTAAATAAATAAAAAAGTGTATTGAAAAGGTGAGGGGAATAAAATATAAAAAAGTCTACAGCACCAGTTATTCCCAGGTGGTCTCCCATCCAAGTACTATGCTGGCCCTACCGAGTTTCACTTCGGTGATGGGACGAGAACCGGTTTTTTCTCGGTGGTGTAGCCGTAGACAGAAATAATTGCACCCTTTAAGCTACTTTATGCTGGTTCACGATTTCAGTGTCAACTAACCAATCAAAGAAGGAAGAAAAAATAATATTACAAAAACCAAGAGAAAGCAAAAAAGCAATGAAGAAAGTAGAAAGTGTAAATATAACACGACTAAAATCAAATTAAATAAATAAAAAAGTGTATTGAAAAGATGAGGGGAATAAAATATAAAAAAGTTTACGGCACCAGTTATTCAAGGGTGGTCTCCCATCCAAGTACTATGCTGGCCCTACCGAGTTTCACTTCGGTGATCGGACGAGAACCGGTTTTTCCTGGTTGGTGTTGCCGTAAACAGAAATAATTGCACACTTTAAGGTACTTTATGCTGGATCACGATTTTAGTGTCAACTAACCAATCAAGAAGGAAGAAAAAATATTACTACAAAAACCAAGAGAAAGCAAAAAAGCAATGAAGAAAGTAGAAAGTGTAAATATAACACGACAAAAAATCAAATTAAATAAATAAAAAGTGTATTGAAAAGATGAGGGGAATAAAATATAAAAAAGTTTACGACACCAGTAGTAGTATAGGGAATGGGGGTTTCAGCGCAATCTCAACACGGACAAGACCCGTGTCAAAATTCCACCTACGGACAATCCCCATTCCAAGTGTGGTTGAGGGTAACAGCGCAAATATGTTAGTTTATATATGGAGTGCGAAGAATGTAAAGAGTTTATTTATGACTTCTGTGTAAAGTGTTTGAAACCCAAGTTTGTGCCTACTAAACCAAACAAGTATATTTGCTGTGGTAAGAAGATGCGAATAGAAGACGACACGTCAGCACAGTGTTACGAGTGTGGTAAGAATATTCGTAATGCGGTTCCTTGTGCTACCAGGGAACAATATTACTCTAACGGAGGTCGTAAGAAGACCCCATACAAGAGAATAAAATACTTCAGAGACTGGATGAGTCATATTCAAGGTCATCGGCCGGTATATTTAGACGACGAAGTAATGGAAAGAATAGGTCATTTAGAAGAACCAACGCCACAAAGTCTGCGGAAAACGCTGAAAAAATTAAGACTAGGGAAATATTACAAAGCTATTCCCTATCTTTTGTCTCAGATAACCGGTAAGTCTATTCCTGAGGTTTCTGATATGAGCAGAGCCGAGTGGATGTTTTGTCGTTTGAATAAGGATATTCCTTATTATCCTGATGTAATTTACGACATATTTTACAAAATAGACCCCAACCACCCTCTGTTAGGTTGGATTCCGAGAAATAAAAATGCAAAACTGGCGTTTTACCAGAAACCCCACTGGGGAATGCATCGCGCAGAACACCAAGCTATCCCCAGTGGGGTTTTTTGCATTTTGGGCTTACGAGGCTTATTTCATCCCGCGCCAGAGGCCCTCTAGTACACACATATATCTTTCTTACGGCCCCCCAGAGGGTGAACTCCGGACAGCGTCCCGAGACACCCCTGACTTTTCCAACTTTTCCTCGCGAAACCCCCCATCGCGGGGTTGAATCGCACTTTCTATCTTTCCTTACCCACCCCTCCCACGGTTGCTGTGAGTGGGGGAGGCTTTTTTTTCACTCACAGCAACCGGTCCAAATGTGTCTGCAGCGAGGCTTGAACTCGGGACTTTGAGCCTTCCCAGATTCAAAGTCCACGAACACAAGCGAACGCCAGACACACCGGACGCTTACGTATGTGAAAATTATTATATTTATGTCTTACACTCTAATTTGCATACAGCTGGCGTTCGATATGTAAATAGAATCCTGTCACGCTCTTTTCAAAACTGATGTCTAAGCGAGTTTTCTTTGAAGCTCTTCTTTTGCCTCCTGGTAGATATTCTTGCGTGTTTCCTCGGTTAAATCTTTTACGACTGTTTTTTTGTTCCTGATGTCCATCTTTAATTTCTCGTATTTCTACTCCTCGGCTAAGATAAGCGAGAATTCTACGTCGTCTATTTTACGGTCACGCAAAGCCTTTGAGACAAGGTCGGTAATCGTATTTACTTTAGCCCTTGACAGAGCTATTGTCGTGTCATGCTTGGATATTTTGCTTGACAACTGTTTCATAATGCCCGTAGCAACAGCCGAAATGATACCACAGGCTGCCCCAACGCCGGCCAAAGGAACTCCAACAACTATTCCGGGGCCTGTAAGCGAAGTAGCAACGCCAGTGCCCGTTAATGCTACAGACATGGATCCTGTAGTTATTGCAATTTTATGTAGCGTACTTCGGGTTCTGACGTATTTCTTTCTAACGTTTTCGTAGTGTTTTGCCTGCCCTTCCAAGTAAGCCAGTATTAAATTCGCTTTATTCAAGCGGAAGTTCTCAGCGTTTAATTCGTTTGGGGCCTCTTTGGGAAGTTCAGGATAAAGTGGAGGTGCTGATGGTATAACATCCATTATATATACTAATGTACGACGCTTTTGGGAATGATATTGAGGAGCAGCCACATCACGACAACCGGGATTATGCTAACTGGAGAGCATTTAGGAAGATGTTTCCACATGCAGACGCCAGTAAGTTCGAGCGTAGGCCTGATGGGATTTACTTTAACGGCTCCAGAATGTATAGCAATGCCGACTTGGAACCGAAGGTGATCAATAAACATCCTAAGACGGTAGGACCAAACTTCCCAAAGAATTTATTACCGGCAACAGAGGATTACCCATTTTACAACAACAAAAGCGGAGCGGAGGACTTTGCTAAGATGGTTACCTCCTTAGAAATCCCCGTGGGTCCTACGACTTTTAAGACAAAAGTAAGAGACATCTTTAGAGAGACTCGGATGAAGCACACATCGGGGAAAGAATCCAAAGAATGGCTATCTGGTCCCAGCATGCGATATTGGCCGCAGCAGTTAAACTTTGCTGTCTGGGCTGCTACTAAAGGATGTGGTATAGCCGCGGATATGCTTCATATTCCTTTTATGAGATTTCATGTTGCTTTTACTATTCGCAGAATATTGTATGAGCTGGGCGCGCCACTTCCAGGTGATACTGTCTTTAACGCAATGGATAACAAATATGACAAAGTCGCATGGGAGCGATTAAGAAATGAGTTTAAGCTTACCAACCCCGACTTTCGTAACAAAGAAGGTGCCGCCTATGGTTTAGGAGAGACTTACACTTATGCTTCGTACGTTGGAGCTAGCATAGAAAGTCCCGGTATGGGATATCCCAGCTCTTACGAATTCTCAGACATGGGAGGCAGCGGTACAAAAGGAAATTTAATTTACTTCATAGAAAGCAAGGAGAAGTATCCATGGGCGCCTTTCTTTGCCGCGAAGGGCATTGGGTTAAAGAGTTTAGCAAGGATTAATCGAAGCATCGAAGCCTTTGTTTACTGCGTCCTAGGAGCCCAGGTTAGCACTCGCAGCCCCATCGTAGATGCCAGTGGTGCTTCACAGGAAACACAACAAGTATTCCTTGTTCTCTTTGAAAGCGCTGTTATTGAGAATGAGATCTCTAAGTCAGTTCAAAGGTATCAACTTGCAGTGCAGCAATCAAAGGTTAGACTGGATTATGCTCTGAGTCCTGGTTGTTGGTTAATGCCAAGTAATTTGGTTATTAACGCCGATTCCGTCGTGGGTTATAACAACAAACTTCAACGAGCAACTAAAGACATGACGTTTGGGGTGAATGACGTGAACTCTGACACTCTTAGGAACATTCCCCATTTCGTGGAGAAGCCAAAGAAGGAGCACGTACCATTAAAAAAAGAGCACGTAAAGAAACCAAAAAAGACTTTGCCTACGATACCTGAGGAATATGACCATAACTTATTAAAAGCGGGGTTAACCGCCGCAAGCATTGGTCTGAGTTATTATATATGGCGATGAACAACCCCTACGTATCCGGAATGGACTGTGTCTATACGACTTACACAGGTGAGAAAAAATACACCCAAGCATCTTGGGTTGATGTCACTGGGATGTCCGTAGACTTGAACTACTCGGGGAAGAAGCTGATAATATGCAGCATATGTATTGGTACGAGCAGCCATGCCAACGTCGGCTTCCGGTTTTCGGATGAGAATGGCATATTACAGCCCATGCGTGCTAAGACAAACAACAGGGAGCCTGCGCATTTCTCCGTAGAGCCCAACACCGAGAGCAACGAGAATCTATCCGTTTGGACTTTCCACATGGTTGTCGATTGCTATGGGAAAGTAAAGCTACAAATACGCGTAGACGACACGGGCGTAGTAACGGTAAATAGCATACACGATCAAAGAAATAAGCTATATAATCACGCGACCATTAGCACTTTGACGGTAATAAGTCTCTAGAAGGGAATTTATTCCCTGAAATATATGAACCCACACGTAACAGAAGATTGGTTTCTTCATTACTTAGAGGAAAAGGACTACTTACAGCAACAGTGGCATGACACCGGGCTGTGGGTGAAGGTTGGGGGCCTGGGGTTGGTCATGTGCACCATTACCATTAACACGGCATATGCATGTATCGTTGGGTTTAGAATCGTTGATGAGAATGACCATCCGTTGCTACCTTACAGAACGACTACTAATACTAGGTACCCGGTCCATTTCTCCTCGCAACCCCAAATGTCGACTGTAGAAGACTTAACGCCGGTAACTTTTCACATGATAGTCAATTGTAAATATGCGAAGTTACAGGTTTTTCCCAACAAAGTTGCCTACCTTCGGATGAATGGCACAGGCGTAGGCAGCTTTTCAAGTGCTGACGCTATTTGGAATCATAAACCCATTAGCACTATGAGCGTTCTGCCGCTAGCACCAAATTATCAAGGCGGCGCGAATACTATCTTCACTTATCCCAAGTCGAGGACGCCTCGAATGCCCGACGACGATAAGCCGCCAGTAATACATAAGGATAAGATTAACCCTTCATCTTCTTCAGAAATACCACCCCAATAGCGACAACTAAGATCCAAATGTTATTCCCCACGAACTTTAGCAGTTCTCCGCCGGCTCTAAGTGCCAAACCAATTACGGAACCAAGCAGCCCCGGTAAAGCGGCTGCCATCTTTTTTCCTAAGTCCGTCAGCCCTTTGCCTACTGCCTTTACACCTGCGCCCGTAGCCTTAAGGGAGCTCAGGATTACTCCTACTACGGTGCTAATGGCGACCGCAAATGCCAGCGGAATGCCATATTTCACCAAAGCTCTTTTTATCTTTTCCTTGGTGGTAAGCCCCAACTCCCTTTCCAGGTTTTCCTTTTGCGCCCGTAATTCCGCAAGGCGCACCTCAAGGGTTTCTACTTCCTTTTGGGCAGCTTCCCTTTCCTCTTCGGGATGGGTTTGGTCGTTGATTATTTCCTGCTGCCGTTCTATTTGCCCCTCCAGGTCTTCGATGGCCTGATCTCTTTGCCGGATTTGTTCTTCTTTGGTGTCGATTTCGGCAACCAACTGCCGCCGTTCCTCCAAAGAGCCAGCTATGGTGACATGCACGTTTTTGGCTTCTTCCTTGCTTATACCCAACTCTTCTCTAGCCAGATTGAAGGCTTTTTGGGCTTGGTCCCTATCGCGTAGGGCATTGTCTCTTTGTTCTCTCATTTCTATTATTCGCTGATTTTTGTCGTCAAGTTCTCTCTTTTGAGCATCAAGGAGCAGTTGGTTCTGTCTCATGTAATCTGCTTCCCTTTCGTCCAGTGTCTCTCTTAATCCTTCGGCCTGTTTTTCTAACGCAGCCTTTTCGTTTAACGTCTCCAACTGGTCTAATAGGCTTCTGGTGGCATTCTGGAAGCCTTTTAATCTCGCCACGTCACCCCTAACTTCACCATTATCATCAAAGAGGACCTGTGGTTTGGTCCAGCGGTTCTTGTCGGGAAATCTCAGGTCATGGACGCTCACGAGGACTTTGTTTCCGCGTTCTGTGAGCTTTATTTCGTCGGTATCAAAGCGGGAATAGCGCTGCCTTAGCTCTTGCGTTGCCCACTCTACGGTTTCCCGTGCGGTTGCCTCCGGCTGCTCCACGTTTTGAAGTTCCAAGTACTCAGGGACGGGTCCGCGGTTCTTTGATTGCCACATGCGATTTAAGGCTGCCTTGAAGCTTCTCCATCTATCACCATACTTATTATGTAAAGCTGCGTCGTAGATTAGGGGGTCGGTTTCCGCGCCTTTAGTCCATTCATTGTATTCTTCATTGTTAATATCTACTTGACCTTCTTCGGTGGTAGGGTCAAAATCGGTACCTTCTACCTCCATTATATATGATAAGCTCAAAGTTAAATCCCAACGTATTACCTAAGCAGGTTGGCGGACTGAAAGCAGAACGCACCTTTCACCGAGTCACCTTCACACCTTCTAGCGCCAAACCAGGGGAGACGCTGTACGTAGGCGTACCCCGTCTAACGGATAACTTAGTATTGGTACCCGGAACGTTAGCGTTAAGGTTTGACCTAGCAATACAACCAAGTACGAAAATAGAAACTTACACAGTAAACAACGTAGGTCGCAACTTGGTGTCTAAGATGAGAATTAAGTTCGCAGGGGAATCCCTTTTGGACTTAAATAGGTACGACCTGTATACCACGTACAAAGACGTATGGTTGACAGCGTTCGACCGTGCACAAAGGATAGGACAAGGAATTGGAAGCGTTATCTTAAGGAAATTGCGAAGTGATACTAAGACAGCGCCTACGGACTGCGGGGCATCAACCGCAGTAGCAGACGCCACCAGAGTAAAAACGGCTTATGGCAGCAAGTACGTGATTCCCTTAGACTTCGAAGTTATTTCTAACCACGGTGTGTATTACCCCAGGCAATTATCCGAACTACAGTTTGAAGTAACGTTAGCAGACACTACCAACATCCTAGAAATGGACACAGCACAGTCGGCACTTACTGGTAGTATCCATCCTTATTCTATCACCAATTTAGAATTACAGTATATTCTGAGGAGTTGGCCCGAAGTGCGGGTATGGAATACAGCTCAGGAAAGGCATTCCTTTACGACCACGTAGTGATGTACAAGACTTTCAGCTTCCTGGACAAGACGGACGAGGTTATCAACCAAAGCATTAACCTCCCTCGAAGAAGTCTCACGGGGCTGATGTTGGTGTTTGCTAAGCCATATGGGGCCGGTAAGCGCGACAGTGAAGCCTTTCACAACCCCAACATTACTAAGGTGAGGGTAAATATCAACGGAGTACCAAACAAAGTCTACTCCCAGGGGATAAAGCCCGCAGATACGTACAGGGAGGCAATGCGTAAGTTTGGTGACCAGGTGTCTCCTGAGGAATTCTTCAAAGACAAGTACGCGTTATGGATCGACATGCGCACGACGAACGATGAGAGTATGCATGGTCAGGGTCTGCGGCTGGTACATACCCAGGATGGCATCACTTTGGAGATCAAACGCACAAAGAACACCAGTGCAAGTGATGCAGATAAGATAAACTGCTACATCTTCGTGGTGTCTGACGCGTAGCTAAGCGTAGAAATGAACCAACTTAAAAGCGTTGCATATTAAAAAGTTAAAATATTTCTCAGATATACCATGCTACGCATATTCGAAAACAACAATACCAAACTGCAATGCATAGTGCAAGGCGAAAAACTGTACTTTAAAGCGAAGGAGGTGGCCTTAGCGTTGGGTTACGAACGTCCAAAAGACGCAATTAAGGTACATGTTCGAGACAAGTACAAGAAAAAGCTGAGCGAGCTGCAGGTGGAGGTGAATCGCCTCCCCCATAACGCACAGCCAAATTCCCTGTATGTAAACGAATCTGGATTGTATCAGCTGATATTCAGCTCTAAGATGCCAACGGCAGAGGCATTTCAGGATTGGGTTTTTGAGAAAGTCCTACCCGCGCTAAGGAAAACAGGCAAGTATGAAATTGAAAGGCGGCTTAACGGTCCAAACAAATTGGTATTCAAAATAGAGAATGAGTTTGACTTGCATAAGAAAGTCGTTGATTACATCCGCAGGTCTTACCCTCAGATGCTCATAGCGCCAGGCTTAGGAGAATTGCAGGATTCGGACGGCAAACGCATAAAGTGCTGGCAGAAAGGATATCAACGCGGTCAGCCCGACCTGCTCATCTTGAATGCACACGTGCGATACCGTGGTTTCTGCGTAGAGCTGAAGACTCCTAAAGGCAACGGGGTATTATCTGATAGTCAACGCCTGCTATTGGAAAGGTATGCGCAGAATGGTTATAAAGTAATAATCAGCAACGACTACGACGACATTTGCCGCGCAATAGCGGAGTATGCACAAGGAATGCGTTTACCATGTGCATATTGCTGCAAGCGCTTTAGGAACACAGACACTTTAAAGACGCACTTAAAGATATTCCATAGAATATATGGATCAGGACAAATTCAATGAGCTAAAGTTCATACAAACGCACTGGAAGGATTTGGTCATAGGGGAAATCTACGAGGTAAAGAATTACGTGGTCTTCGAAGACATTGACCGCCTGCGTTTGGTGCTGAAGAATAAAAAAAGGACGTACACCCTCTGGGCGCCCGATAGAATAAGGTACGCCATTGAAGGGCAGGATGTTACCCATGTTATGAGTCATGGTAAGAAAGATGGTAGGTGGATATTTGACATAGTTACTTATGAACCTGAGTCTCCTCTGCACTCTTAAGTGCGTCTACCATCGTACGCTGGGCCTTAGGATCTGCTGAGCACCAATGGCCCACAAAGGATCCTTCGAGAAATACTTTGCTGCAATGAAGGCAGCTGTATTTTTTTCTTGGCTGAGGCGCCTTAGGAAGAATTATACAGTCTACCGGGGGTTCGCAAGTAATGCAGTCCATATATACCTAAGGTGATCATAAATCCCCCAAGGAATGCCATTGCGTGTGCTATCATATATCTAACCAGAATGTTAAGATAGGAGGCAAAGGAGGTTAGACAATTGTTAACTGGGGTCTGAAACTCCTTAGAAACCCTTGTAGAATGTTAAGATAGGAGGCAAAGGAGGTTAGGCAATTGTTAACTGGGGTCTGAAACTCCTTAGAAACCCTTGTAGAATGTTAAGATAGGAGGCAAAGGAGGTTAGGCAATTGTTAACTGGACCTGGAAACTATTCTGAAAGGGCCACAGAATGTTAAGATAGGAGGCAAAGGAGGTTAGACAATTGTTAACTGAGGTCTGAAACTCCTTAGAAACCCTTGTAGAATGTTAAGATAGGAGGCAAAGGAGGCAATTGTTAAACAATTAGGGATGTGCCCTTCTTCTCTGACGCATCCGCAGCGGTTGCATTCCTGTCTCCAATATTCTCTGTTGGTCCATGGGACTCCTTCGATACGTTCAAAGGAAGGAAAGGCGCGGTTCATCTTCCTATGGTAATCTATCCTATTTCTTAGGTATTCCTCTTTATGCTCACATCTGCTTAAGATATCGCCGCACTGGTAACAATCCACTCCTTCTAAATCATACGCCCTAGAAAGGAATCGGTAACTGCCCTCATGTTTCTCCTTATGTGTCTGAAGGCGTTGGCGACTGCTAAGTACCTTACCGCAGAAACTACATTGAGTAGTCCTACGTTCGCAGACGCCCTTTTTCTGGTGTTGTCGCAGCCCTCGGACATGGCTGAATTCCTTATTACAATCCCCACAGATCTTACTAGGGGGCATGCAAACTTCCTTCCTTACGTGCTGCTGCATCTTTTGAAGAGTGCTGAATTCCTTGCCACAGTTATCACAGGCCTTACTAACGGGCTTCTTTGTACAAACTCCATGCCGAACATGGTATTGCAGCCTTTGTTTGGTGCTAAACATTCTCTTACGCATTAGACAGTCCATATATACTTAACAATATCTTATCCCTTATTTGACACACATCTTAACATTCTGAGGGGGTTTCTAAGGAGTTTCGTACCCTACTTAACAATTACCTAACCCCCATTTGACACACATCTTAACATTCTAAGGCGGTTCTTGAGGAGTTTCGTACCCTACTTAACAATTACCTAACCCCATTTGACACACATCTTAACATTCTAAGGCGGTTCCTAAGGAGTATCGTGCCCTACTTAACAATATCTTATCCCCCATTTGACTCGCATCTTAACATTCTACATGGGGTATTTCATGAAATCCTGAACGGACTCCTTAGCCCACGTTGCCATCGTTATCAAAGCGCCAAACCGTTCTGCGCGCTTTAGGCTAGACATTTCATCGTACAACTCCTGCACGTGCTCCTTCAGTCGTTCTATCTCCTCTCTTTGCATTTCTATCGTGTCTGACCTCTTCTTGACAAGGCTGACCATCTTTTCTACTGCTTCCGCGGGCTCCATTATATATAAATGGGTTCCATTACGTATAATGGAACCAAATCACATGCCTTGTAACGCTCTGATAGTAGGACCTACCGGCTGCGGAAAAACGCAGTTTGTCGTAGAGCAGCTATTGGGGCCCTTTATATACCAATTTGACTATATCGTACTGCTCTGCCCCACCTATGTAAATAACCGCACCTGGGAAGGCATAGGAGTAAAAGATGACGACTTCTTTGTGGATATCTTAGACCCTAATGAGTTATCCAACCACCTTAAGTTCTGGCATCGGCAATTCCCTAAAGACACTCAGACACTCTTAATTCTTGATGACATCGCCTGCGAGGACGACGTAAAAAGACGCACCTCCGAGTTGGTGAAGCTTGCCTTTAGCGGCAGACATGACAATATCAGCGTTTGGTTGCTCTCCCAGCAGCTTACCAGCGTCTCTAAGCCTTTTAGGGAAAACATAGGTTCACTTGTTGTATTTTATACTCCAAGTAAGTCCGATTTGGAAACCATCCTCTCCGACTACGGCGGTGAAATAAGCAAAGAACAGTTGCACGAATACATGCGGCATTTAAAGACACACCAACATTCCAAAATAATCTTCTCTTTGAGGTTTCCGTACGCGGTTGGAATCTTTGATTCCTAATGTATATGGAGATTGAGCAGCTGATAGATGAAGTCCCCGCGCAATTGGATGAAAGTAACCTTAAAGAACAACTTAACATCCTTGTGTCTTCTGGGAAGTGTAAGGAAATGATAGGCAAGGAGTTGACGCATGAGCAAGTTAATAAGTTGTCAGAAGAGGAGGTTAAGAAGTTCCATAAGAGGTACGAAGCCGCCCTTGCAAGTAAAACCACGAATGCCGTAGCAGACTCCGCTATTAAGCTGGCCACCAAACTGCTTGGACTTGCACTGCCCATAGACGACGTGGAGGCGCTGCGGAAGGACATAAGTGAGGACTATGTCATATCCCAAGAACTTAAGATAACCTGTGGGTGGTTGTCTTTGAAGTGCGGTAAGTTAATGGCAGTCGCATCTTTGGGACTTCACGTAGCTCAGCACGTCGACTTGAAGGAGGTACTGGTGTCTTGGAAGGACTTCAAGAAGGACAAAGAAGTCGATAGGATATTCCGCGCTGCACTTGCCGAGGTACCTAGTCAAGTCGATGTAAGTCCGTCTGAAGTCATTCGCGGAACTTAGTCAAGTCGTTGTCAAGTCATGGTCAAGTCATTCACGGGACTTAGTCAAGTCATCGTCAAGTCGTCGTCAAGTCATTATCAAGTCGTTGCCAAGTCATCATTAAGTTACTTGTCAAGTCCTTCAGGTCCCTTAATATAAGATGAGTGACACCGAAACAAAGGCGGAGGAATCACCCCAGCCTAAGGAAGAGGCGAAAATCACCAAGCCCAAAGCTCCGGGCAGAGTCGCTGCGGGGAAGAAGCTCGCTGAAATGAATAGAAAGAACAAGGCAAAGAAGGAAAAAAAGGAAGAGGAGGACGAAGGTGAATCCTTTATTAATCCTGGGTACGTCATTGGCGCGTTGGGACTTGTTATAGCAGCAGACAGCCTCTACTTACAGTGGCGGGCTACGAAGCCAAAAGTGGAATTAAAAGCTGTGCACGTAACGCAGGAGCCTAAGAGAAGTAAAATACCCGAAATGGAATAACCTTCTCGCTTTGTAATATACTGTCGTCAGCATTGATGAAAACAGTTGAAGAAGCAGCTATTATTACTTCCATCGTTGCGGGTATTGGTTGGGTAGGTAAAAAGGTGCTCAAAGAAGACTTTACTGAAGACCCGAGCAAGAGCTTGGCTAATTTTGCTAAGATGACCGCCGCTGTAGGTGGGGCTGTAATGTTAAAGGACTACTTACAGAAGGAGAAAAGTACTTGCCTAAGATATAAATGGCAAGCGTATTGGTAGGTGGTGTCATTGCAGCGTTAGCATTCACTGGAGCTAATTATGGTGGTCAATATTTGGATAGATTAGTCAGAGGCAACAAAAGCGATGCTGAAAGAAAGAGACATGATTTGGCGCTGGAAAAGTATCAAAGGGATGTGGCGGCTTGGAATGAAAAAAGACAAGCTTACAGGGATTGGTTGGATAAGAACTACCAAGACAAGATGCAGGCGGATAAGAACGTCGAAAATACGGACTACGCCTTTAAACTTTATGCACAAACACACCCAGAGTTTCAAATGCAGAAGCCTTCGTTTAAGAATTACTACCAGCCGTCGAAGAAACAAAAAGACAATGAGTTGGTCTTCGTAGGAGTCGCAGGGCTGGCAGGAGGTGCCGCCTTGGCGTATTTAGTTTGAGCGCGGCTCAAACACTAGTGGCGCGAAGCATGAGCGTCTAATATATAATGATCGTCTTTTTGGAAAGCGACAAGAATAACTTTACCACTTATTTGAATCCCCCCATCAAAGCCCATACGGTTCGGTTGGTCAGTTGCTCTTTGTACAATTCTTGGTATAATTTGGTCAATGGCATGGTCACCGTGCATAAGGGGTCTAACAATTATCAAGGTGAAATGCTCCCAGATGGACATTACACGCCAATCACCCTTGCTAAGGAGCTCGCCAAGCGCGGTTATACTCTCACCACAGGGTTGCCGCACGAAATGACCTTCAAACATAATCTTCCTAACAATTTCTCGGTAACCCTAGGAAAACGTGACGCATTGGGATCTTTGCTAGGTGTCTCAGGCAAGGAAATTACCAACACAGCAGTTCCCGTAAGTTGGAAAGTCGCATCCTCTTACGAAGTCTATTGCGATTTGGCCCACAGCTACAGCAACGGAAAAAAGTCCACTCTTATGTCCAAGTTTTCACCCAAAGGTAATCCATTCGACCTGGTAGAATACACTCCCATTTCTTTAAACTATGACTTGCCTTGTGATTTGGTAGAAAGCATAAACATCACCATTAAAGTGGACGGAAAGACGGTAGATTTCAACGGACGCAAGATTAATCTTGTTTTAGAATTCATATAATGGGTCGAACTGAGGACAAACTTAAGAGGATTTACTACGGACCCGAGGGTTATTGGAGAGGAGCGTCGGCTATCAAGAAACTCGCAGCCGCAGCCAGGGTATCCGACGAAACGGCTAAGGACTGGTTAAAGAAACAAACTATCTGGCAGGTTTATCTTCCCGTACCCAAGTACATTCCCAGACCCAGCTTTACCGTAAATGCCCCTAATGAAGTTCATCAGGCGGATTTGCTTTTCTTACCGCACGACACGGTAAAAAGAAAGACCTATAGATACGCTTTGACCGTGGTTGATATTGCAAGCAGATACAAGGACGCCGAACCCATAACCAGCAAGGATTCTGGGGAAGTCGCAGAAGCCCTAGGTAGGATTTATAAGCGCGTTTTGAAATGGCCTAAGCTGCTGCAAGTGGATGCGGGGACAGAGTTTATGGGCGTGGTTACCAAGACCCTGAAAGACCACGACACTAAAATAAGAAGAGCCGAAGCAGAGTACCACAGGGGTCAGAGCATTGTCGAAAGAAATAGAAATAATTGCACAACTTAGCGTACTTTATGCTGGATCACGATTTCAGTGTCAACTAACCAATCAAAGAAGGAAGAAAAAAATAATACTACAAAAACCAAGAGACAGCAAAAAAGCAATGAAGAAAGTAGAAAGTGTAAATGTAAAACGAATAAAATCAAATTAAATAAATAAAAAGTGTATTGAAAAGATAAGGGGAATAAAATATAAAAACGTCTACAGCACCAGTTATTGCCAGGTGGTCTCCCATCCAAGTACTATGCTGGCCCTACCGAGTTTCATTTGGGTGATCGGACGAGAACCGGTTTTTGCTCGGTGGTGTGGCCGTAGACAGAAATAATTGCACAACTGAACGTACTTTATGCCGGATCACAATTTCAGTGTCAACTAACCATGCAAAGAAGGAAGAAAAAATAATACTACAAAAAACAATAGAAAGCAAAAAAGCAATGAAGAAAGTAGAATATGTAAATGTAAAACGAATAAAATCAAATTAAATAAATAAATGTATTAAAAAGAAAATGGGAATAAAATATTAAAAAGTCTACAGCACCAGTTATCCCCTGGTAGTCTCCCATCCAAGTACTATGCTGCCCCTACCGAGTTTCACTTCGGTGATCGGACGAGAACCGGTTCTTTCTCGGTGGTGTGTCCGTAGACAGATATAATTACACCCTCTAAGCTACTATATGCCGAATCACGATTTCAGTGTCAACTAACCAATCAAAGAAGGAAGAAACAATAATACTACAAAAACCAAGAGAAAGCAAAAAAGCAATGAAGAAAGTAGAAAGTGTAAATGTAAAACGAATAAAATCAAATTATATAAATAAAAAAGTGTATTGAAATGATGAGGGGAATAAAATATAAAACATTCTACAGCACCAGTTATTGCCAGGTGGTTTCCCATCCAAGTACTATGCGCCCTACCGAGTTTCACTTCGGGGATCGGACGAGAACCGGTTTTTTCTCGGTGGTGTAGCCGTAGACAGAAATAATTGCACCCTTTAAGCTACTATATGCCGAATCACGATTTCAGTGTCAACTAACCAATCAAAGAAGGAAGAAAAAATAATACTACAAAAACCAAGAGACAGCAAAAAAGCAATGAAGAAAGTAGAAAGTGTAAATGTAAAACGAATAAAATTTAATTAAATAAATAAAGGTATTAAAAAGAAAAGAGGAATAAAATATAAAACATTCTACAGCACCAGTTATTGCCAGGTGGTCTCCCATCCAAGTACTATGCTGGCCCTACCGAGTTTCATTTGGGTGATCGGACGAGAACCGGTTTTTTCTCGGTGGTGTAGCCGTAGACAGAAATAATTGCACCCTTTAAGCTACTTTATGCCGAATCACGATTTCAGTGTCAACTAACCAATCAAAGAAGGAAGAAAAAATAATACTACAAAAACCAAAAGAAAGCAAAAAAGCAATGAAGAAAGTAGAAAGTGTAAATGTAAAACGAATAAAATCAAATTAAATAAATAAAAAAGTGTATTAAAAAGAAAAGAGAAATAAAATATAAAAAATTCTACAGCACCAGTTATTGCCAGGTGGTCTCCCATCCAAGTACTATGCTGGCCCTACCGAGTTTCACTTGGGTGATCGGACGAGAACCGGTTTTTTCTCGGTGGTGTAGCCGAAGACAGAAATAATTGCACCCTTTAAGCTACTTTATGCCGAATCACGATTTCAGTGTCAACTAACCAATCAAAGAAGAAAGAAAAAATAATACTACAAAAACAATAGAAAGCAAAAAAACCTATGAAGAAAGTAGAAAGAGTAAATGTAAAATGAATAAAATTTAATTAAATAAATAAAGGTATTAAAAGAAAAGAGGAATAAAATATAAAAAATTCTACAGCACCAGTTATTCCCTGGTGGTCTCCCATCCAAGTACTATGCTGCCCCTACCGAGTTTCACTTCGGTGATCGGACGAAAACCGGTTCTTTCTCGGTGGTGTGTCCGTAGACAGATATAATTACACCCTCTAAGCTACTATATGCCGAATCAGGATTTCAGTGTCAACTAACCAATCAAAGAAGGTAGAAAAAATAATACTACAAAAACCAAGAGAAAGCAAAAAAGCAATGAAGAAAGTAGAAAGTGTAAATGTAAAACGAATAAAATCAAATTAAATAAATAAAAAAGTGTATTGAAATGATGAGGGGAATAAAATATAAAACATTCTACAGCACCAGTTATTGCCAGGTGGTTTCCCATCCAAGTACTATGCGCCCTACCGAGTTTCACTTCGGGGATCGGACGAGAACCGGTTTTTTCTCGGTGGTGTAGCCGTAGACAGAAATAATTGCACCCTTTAAGCTACTATATGCCGAATCACGATTTCAGTGTCAACTAACCAATCAAAGAAGGAAGAAAAAATAATACTACAAAAACCAAGAGACAGCAAAAAAGCAATGAAGAAAGTAGAAAGTGTAAATGTAAAACGAATAAAATCAAATTAAATAAATAAAAAAGTGTATTAAAAAGAAAAGAGGAATAAAATATAAAACATTCTACAGCACCAGTTATTGCCAGGTGGTCTCCCATCCAAGTACTATGCTGGCCCTACCGAGTTTCATTTGGGTGACCGGACGAGAACCGGTTTTTGCTCGGTGGTGTGGCTGTAAACAGAAATAATTGCACAACTTAACGTACTATATGCCGAATCACGATTTCAGTGTCAACTAACCAATCAAAGAAGGAAGAAAAAATAATACTACAAAAACCAAGAGACAGCAAAAAAGCAATGAAGAAAGTAGAAAGTGTAAATGTAAAACGAATAAAATCAAATTAAATAAATAAAAAAGTGTATTGAAAAGATAAGGGGAATAAAATATAAAAACGTCTACAGCACCAGTTATTGCCAGGTGGTCTCCCATCCAAGTACTATGCTGGCCCTACCGAGTTTCATTTGGGTGATCGGACGAGAACCGGTTTTTGCTCGGTGGTGTGGCCGTAGACAGAAATAATTGCACAACTGAACGTACTTTATGCCGGATCACAATTTCAGTGTCAACTAACCATGCAAAGAAGGAAGAAAAAATAATACTACAAAAAACAATAGAAAGCAAAAAAGCAATGAAGAAAGTAGAATATGTAAATGTAAAACGAATAAAATCAAATTAAATAAATAAATGTATTAAAAAGAAAATGGGAATAAAATATTAAAAAGTCTACAGCACCAGTTATCCCCTGGTAGTCTCCCATCCAAGTACTATGCTGCCCCTACCGAGTTTCACTTCGGTGATCGGACGAGAACCGGTTCTTTCTCGGTGGTGTGTCCGTAGACAGATATAATTACACCCTCTAAGCTACTATATGCCGAATCACGATTTCAGTGTCAACTAACCAATCAAAGAAGGAAGAAACAATAATACTACAAAAACCAAGAGAAAGCAAAAAAGCAATGAAGAAAGTAGAAAGTGTAAATGTAAAACGAATAAAATCAAATTATATAAATAAAAAAGTGTATTGAAATGATGAGGGGAATAAAATATAAAACATTCTACAGCACCAGTTATTGCCAGGTGGTTTCCCATCCAAGTACTATGCGCCCTACCGAGTTTCACTTCGGGGATCGGACGAGAACCGGTTTTTTCTCGGTGGTGTAGCCGTAGACAGAAATAATTGCACCCTTTAAGCTACTATATGCCGAATCACGATTTCAGTGTCAACTAACCAATCAAAGAAGGAAGAAAAAATAATACTACAAAAACCAAGAGACAGCAAAAAAGCAATGAAGAAAGTAGAAAGTGTAAATGTAAAACGAATAAAATCAAATTAAATAAATAAAAAAGTGTATTGAAAAGATAAGGGGAATAAAATATAAAAAAGTCTACATCACCAATTATTCACAGGTGGTCTCACATCCAAGTACTATGCTGGCCCTACCGAGTTTCACTTGGGTGATCGGACGAGAACCGGTTTTTTCTCGGTGGTGTGGCCGTAGACAGAAATAAAAGCACAACTTAACGTACCTTATGCTGGATCACAATTTCAGTGTCAACTAACCAATCAAAGAAGGAAGAAAATATAATAGTACAAAAACCAAGGGAAAGCAAAAAAGCAATGAAGAAAGTAGAAAGTGTAAATGTAAAACGAATAAAATCAAATTAAATAAATAAAAAAGTGTATTGAAATGATAAGGGGAATAAAATATAAAAAATTCTACAGCACCAGTTATTGCCAGGTGGTCTCCCATCCAAGTACTATGCGCCCTACCGAGTTTCACTTCGGGAATCGGACGAGAACCGGTTTTTTCTCGGTGGTGTAGCCGTAGACAGAAATAAATTCACCCTTTAAGCTACTTTATGCCGAATCACGATTTCAGTGTCAACTAACCAATCAAAGAAGGAAGAAAAAATAATACTACAAAAACCAAAAGAAAGCAAAAAAGCAATGAAGAAAGTAGAAAGTGTAAATGTAAAACGAATAAAATCAAATTAAATAAATAAAAAAGTGTATTAAAAAGAAAAGAGGAATAAAATATAAAAAATTCTACAGCACCAGTTATTGCCAGGTGGTCTCCCATCCAAGTACTATGCTGGCCCTACCGAGTTTCATTTGGGTGATCGGACGAGAACCGGTTTTATCTTGGTGGTGTGGCCGTAGACAGAAATAATTGCACAACTGAACGTACTTTATGCTGGATCACAATTTCAGTGTCAACTAACCATGCAAAGAAGGAAGAAAAAATAATACTACAAAAACCAAGAGAAAGCAAAAAAGCAATGAAGAAAGTAGAATATGTAAATGTAAAACGAATAAAATCAAATTAAATAACTAAATGTATTAAAAAGAAAATGTGAATAAAATATAAAAAGTCTACAGCACTAGTTATTCCCAGGTGGTCTCCCATCCAAGTACTATGCTGGCCCTACCGAGTTTCACTTGGGTGATCGGACGAGAACCGGTTTTTTCTCGGTGGTGTGGCCGTAGACAGAAATAATTGCACAACTTAGCGTACTTTATGCTGGATCACGATTTCAGTGTCAACTAACCATGCAAAGAAGGAAGAAAAAATAATACTACAAAAACCAAGAGAAAGCAAAAAAGCAATGAAGAAAGTAGAATATGTAAATGTAAAACGAATAAAATCAAATTAAATAACTAAATGTATTAAAAAGAAAATGGGAATAAAATATAAAAGTCTGCAGCACTAGTTATTCCCAGGTGGTCTCCCATCCAAGTACTATGCTGGCCCTACCGAGTTTCACTTGGGTGATCGGACGAGAACCGGTTTTTTCTCGGTGGTGTGGCCGTAGACAGAAATAATTGCACACTTTTAGGTACTTTATGCTGGATCACGATTTTAGTTTCAACTAAACAATCAAAGAAGGAAGAAAAAATAATAGTACAAAAACAAAGAGAAAGCAAAAACCAGTGAAGAAAGTAGAAAGTGTAAAAGTAAAACGACAAAAAATCAAATTAAATAAATAAAAAAGTGTATTGAAAAGATGAGGGGAAAAAAATATAAAAAGTTTACCGCAGCAGTTATTCCAGGGTGGTCTCCCATCCAAGTACTATGCTGGCCCTACCGAGTTTCACTTGGGTGATCGGACGAGAATCGGTTTTTTCTCGGTGGTGTGGCCGTAGACAGAAATATTTGCACAACTTAACGTACTTTATGCTGGATCACTATTTCAGTGTCAAACTAAGCAATCAAAGAAAGAAGAAAAAATAATAGTACAAAAACCAAGGGAAAGCAAAAAAGCAATGAAGAAAGTAGAAAGTGTAAATGTAAAACGAATAAAATCAAATTAAATAAATAAAAAATGTATTGAAAAGAAAAAGGGGAATAAAATATAAAAAGTCTACATCACCAGTTATTTCCAGGTGGTCTCCCATCCAAGTACTATGCTGGCCCTACCGAGTTTCACTTCGGTGATCGGACGAGAACCGGTTTTTTCTCGGTGGTGTGGCCGTAGACAGAAATAAAAGCACAACTTAACGTACCTTATGCTGGATCACAATTTCAGTGTCAACTAACCAATCAAAGAAGGAAGAAAATATAATAGTACAAAAACCAAGGGAAAGCAAAAAAGCAATGAAGAAAGTAGAAAGTGTAAATGTAAAACGAATAAAATCAAATTAAATAAATAAAAAAGTGTATTGAAATGATAAGGGGAATAAAATATAAAAAATTCTACAGCACCAGTTATTGCCAGGTGGTCTCCCATCCAAGTACTATGCGCCCTACCGAGTTTCACTTCGGGAATCGGACGAGAACCGGTTTTTTCTCGGTGGTGTAGCCGTAGACAGAAATAAATTCACCCTTTAAGCTACTTTATGCCGAATCACGATTTCAGTGTCAACTAACCAATCAAAGAAGGAAGAAAAAATAATACTACAAAAACCAAAAGAAAGCAAAAAAGCAATGAAGAAAGTAGAAAGTGTAAATGTAAAACGAATAAAATCAAATTAAATAAATAAAAAAGTGTATTAAAAGAAAAGAGGAATAAAATATAAAAAATTCTACAGCACCAGTTATTGCCAGGTGGTCTCCCATCCAAGTACTATGCTGGCCCTACCGAGTTTCATTTGGGTGATCGGACGAGAACCGGTTTTATCTTGGTGGTGTGGCCGTAGACAGAAATAATTGCACAACTGAACGTACTTTATGCTGGATCACAATTTCAGTGTCAACTAACCATGCAAAGAAGGAAGAAAAAATAATACTACAAAAACCAAGAGAAAGCAAAAAAGCAATGAAGAAAGTAGAATATGTAAATGTAAAACGAATAAAATCAAATTAAATAACTAAATGTATTAAAAAGAAAATGTGAATAAAATATAAAAAGTCTACAGCACTAGTTATTCCCAGGTGGTCTCCCATCCAAGTACTATGCTGGCCCTACCGAGTTTCACTTGGGTGATCGGACGAGAACCGGTTTTTTCTCGGTGGTGTGGCCGTAGACAGAAATAATTGCACAACTTAGCGTACTTTATGCTGGATCACGATTTCAGTGTCAACTAACCATGCAAAGAAGGAAGAAAAAATAATACTACAAAAACCAAGAGAAAGCAAAAAAGCAATGAAGAAAGTAGAATATGTAAATGTAAAACGAATAAAATCAAATTAAATAACTAAATGTATTAAAAAGAAAATGGGAATAAAATATAAAAAGTCTGCAGCACTAGTTATTCCCAGGTGGTCTCCCATCCAAGTACTATGCTGGCCCTACCGAGTTTCACTTGGGTGATCGGACGAGAACCGGTTTTTTCTCGGTGGTGTGGCCGTAGACAGAAATAATTGCACACTTTTAGGTACTTTATGCTGGATCACGATTTTAGTTTCAACTAAACAATCAAAGAAGGAAGAAAAAATAATAGTACAAAAACAAAGAGAAAGCAAAAACCAGTGAAGAAAGTAGAAAGTGTAAAAGTAAAACGACAAAAAATCAAATTAAATAAATAAAAAGTGTATTGAAAAGATGAGGGGAAAAAAATATAAAAAAGTTTACCGCAGCAGTTATTCCAGGGTGGTCTCCCATCCAAGTACTATGCTGGCCCTACCGAGTTTCACTTGGGTGATCGGACGAGAATCGGTTTTTTCTCGGTGGTGTGGCCGTAGACAGAAATATTTGCACAACTTAACGTACTTTATGCTGGATCACTATTTCAGTGTCAAACTAAGCAATCAAAGAAAGAAGAAAAAATAATAGTACAAAAACCAAGGGAAAGCAAAAAAGCAATGAAGAAAGTAGAAAGTGTAAATGTAAAACGAATAAAATCAAATTAAATAAATAAAAAATGTATTGAAAAGAAAAAGGGGAATAAAATATAAAAAGTCTACATCACCAGTTATTTCCAGGTGGTCTCCCATCCAAGTACTATGCTGGCCCTACCGAGTTTCACTTCGGTGATCGGACGAGAACCGGTTTTTTCTCGGTGGTGTGGCCGTAGACAGAAATAAAAGCACAACTTAACGTACCTTATGCTTGATCACAATTTCAGTGTCAACTAACCAATCAAAGAAGGAAGAAAAAACAATACTACAAAAACCAAGAGAAAGCTAAAAAGCAATGAAGAAAGTAGAAAGTGTAAATGTAAAACGAATAAAATCAAATTAAATAAATAAAAAAGTGTATTAAAAAGAAGAGGGGAATAAAATATAAAAAAGTCTACAGCACCAGTTATTCCCAGGTGGTCTCCCATCCAAGTACTATGCTGGCCCTACCGAGTTTCACTTGGGTGATCGGACGAGAACCGGTTTTTTCTCGGTGGTGTGGCCGTAGACAGAAATAATTGTACCCTTTAAGCTACTTTATGCCGAATCACGATTTCAGTGTCAACTAACCAATCAAAGAAGGAAGAAAATATAATAGTACAAAAACCAAGGGAAAGCAAAAAACCTATGAAGAAAGTAGAAAGTGTAAATGTAAAACGAATAAAATCAAATTAAATAAATAAAAAATGTATGTAAAAGAAAAAGGGGAATAAAATATAAAAAGTCTACATCACCTGTTATTCCCAGGTGGTCTCCCATCCAAGAATTTTCTGGCCCTACCGAGTTTCACTTCGGTGATCGGACGAGAACCGGTTTTTTCTCGGTGGTGTTGCCGTAGATAGAAATAATTGTACCCTTTAAGCTACTTTATGCCGAATCACGATTTCAGTGTCAAATGTTCCTTTAGTGCGTTCATAATATAATAAACGAGGTGGTAGTGCTTTTGAAGGAGAGGTATTGCTAAATAATAAAAATAATTCTGTATAAAACGACGATACAAATGAATGAATCTCATCCCCTCCCCCATTGTGTTGGTTTTTATTGATATGTAAACGTGTGAGTCACATGATATCAGCCTTGTTCAGTGGATCAGACGATTCGAAATGATTGTTTTGGAAGTGTTTGGGACTAAAAATCCTTGTTTTACCTATCAATTATGGATCTTTACGGGCTCATACAGCATCCTAAAGGTAAATGTACTATTTTTTTAGCCATGTTACGTTAAGTTTTTTAATCTAAAGCGATATTTTAGAGTTGAATTGACCACAAAGAGTTCTGTTGCTCGTCGCCATGTTTTGGCGGGATTCATTCTCAACAATTTAGCTTCAAGTTGAACGATTTATTGCTTGAAAAAAACTAAAATAACCCGACTTATTTATGCTCCTATGCTTCATTCGAGATTTTGCAATGTTAACCGGTAATTTGTTAATATTTTATCCTTTTTTTTGATTTTATGGCCTCGTCAAACAGACTTTTGAAGTAACGTTTCCCTCTAAAGTTTGTTTTTCGTGATTTTCTTCAAATGACTAGATTTTTTCTCGAAAATTTATCATTAGAGAAGCTCTTAATCGTCATTGATTAAGTTTACGAAGATCTTAAAGTAAGACCTTTACGCGTACTTTATTGATTTAAATCAAGAATCTTACAGTTGGCACACAAGAAAAAATCTTATAATCAATATTCACTATTTCACAACTAGACTTCGAGGTCGAGTATTTCATCCGTCAATTTGACTCATAGAAAACGAGTATTGTAATTGTTTTAGCATAAACCTAGTATCTAATATTATAGAATTGAAAACAAAGAATGACAATGAAAACTCTACTGAAAATTTTACTGAAAAACGATGGTCGACCCTCGGCTTTGTTTTTATTCGTCTTTGTGATCTCGACTACTCGATGTATTCAACTGAAAAATAGCTTTCTGTTTCTATTTTTACATTCAAAACTTTCTGTCCAATATTTTCCATCTTTTTATTAGTTCTTGGGATAAGTTTTCTGATTAATAAGTGCTAAAATGAACTGTTTTATTCACAAATACGTCAAGTAGTTTTCAACCAATTCAAAAGCCAGCCATGTTTGAAATTTGCTTAAGCTTCTTGTCAGTTAATGTGTACTTTCTCTTGTGTTTTGTTCTTACTCATTTAACTTCCCCGCTCTTTTCCCCCTCTGTTTTACTCTACATTCCCCTTTTATTAAAAAACACCATGTAGATATTTCTTAAAAAATCGTTTTACTAAGATTACTAAGTTAACAAAAGCACTCGTACCTAGAACAAAAGAGCACGACTTATTAAAATGTGTTTGCATTAAATATAACCACAGGTCATCCTTATCCTAGTGAAAAACATTTGTTAGTAAGATAGACGCATCCTGATGGTTAAAGTGAATTCACCAGCAAGTACGTTTGTAGTTTTCTTCATTTTATAATACTCCATTCATGAAAATATTCTTTTTCTTGGAATGATCCATTTTAAAATTATTTTGGAGTGTGTAGTTAATTGTCATTTTCTCAAGTATCGTTTCTTGAACTTACGTTTCTCGGTTTGTGGCTTTTTTCCCTTTTTTTAAATTTTCTGGGTTTTCTTGGTATAAAAGATTGATTAAAGATGTCTTCTTCATGTAATTGACTGGTTTCAGTTTACACAATCACTCTAACCCTAGGATGAAGTTTTGCTTCTTGTAAAATTTAAACTTCAACTGTACTTAGCAGATGTCACGAAGAAAGCATTTAATGCTTTCTACGTGACATCTGCTAAGTACGGTGGCCCCAAGTGCACACAGAATTCCAAACTCCACACCGAATTCAAAACACTCACACCTAATTCCAAATACTGTTTGGAATTCGGTGTGCACTTGTGGGCCACCGTAGCTAAGTAATTTGAAATTTTTACTAAGGTTTTTTTGTAAAACAAAGAAGAGATGCCCACTTTATGCCTGGGGGGGGGGGGGGGGGGGTACTCCCTTATATTTGCTATACAGGTATGTGCCACCCTATAGGGTATGGTTTTTCGGCTTTTGGGTCTGGGGTAGGGTATCATTTTTTGACATTCTGTCTGGGATAGGGTTATGGTTTGGTCGTTTTAGTCTGGGATAGGGTTAATGATTTGGTCCTATTTTGTCTGGCGAATAGGCTACCCTTTTTGTCGGCACAAAAACAAAAGCAACATTAGTAAATATTGATTGCAATCTATTGAATAACCGTCTTTTGTAGGGTACATGTATGTGAAATCAAAATTTTAGGTCTGGGACATGGTCAGGCTTTTGAGGTCCTACCCCCTCCCCCCTCTCCGGGACTCTATGAAAAACTTAAGTAAAAATTCCTTATAATTTGCACAGCTTAAAACAACCCAAAGTGAAGGATTGGTTACAAAGCTCCCTGACATGTCCAGCATATTTCATGCTTTTAAAGCCTGTTGAAAATCAAGTTTAATGGCCAGAGACTTTAAGACAAAAATGGCCCATTAATTTACTTCTTATGAAATTATTTTTCAAATTTTATCACCCACATGACAGATCATGAAAGTTTCCATGGTAACGCAGGACAATTAACTTAACTTTAACAGATTAACTTTGTCATAGACTTAAGAATGGGAATGGAACTTATTTCTAGCATAAAACCTCATGAATTTATGCTTTACATCCAAAGAAACTTGATTTTTTCCCTACAAAAATGCTGTATAATTGGAAAATTAAACGAGACTCACCTGTACTTTCCTGCTTTTAAAGCCTGTTGAAAATCAAGTTTAATGGCCAGAGACTTAAAGACAAAAAATGGCCCATTAATTTACTTCTTATGAAATTATTTTTCAAATTTTATCACCCACATGACAGATCATGAAAGTTTCCATGGTAACGCAGGACAATTAACTTAACTTTAACAGATTAACTTTGTCATAGATTTAAGGATGGGAATGGAACTTATTTCTAGCATAAAACCTCATGAATTTATGCTTTACATCCAAAGAAACTTGATTTTTTCCCTACAAAAATGCTGTATAATTGGAAAATTAAACGAGACTTACCTGTAAGTTGAAGTTTGATTGAGATCACATGACATCGGAGGCGGGAGATTACATGAGATAGCGCAGCGCATGCATCAAGTCATTCTTTTAAAGACAGTGGTTGTGTCAGGTGAATCCCAATTTATCAATCCTGTAGTGATCATAGGGTTGGGACCTCATGAAGTACTATAGGGTGGGCATGTAATCAAACTTCAACTTACAGGTAAGTCTAGTTTAATTTTCCAATTCTATCACATGACCGGAGGCATGGAGACTTCAAAGCCCTGACACAACCACATAAATATATAACACTACCACAATTGTATACTGATTGTAAACAAATTGTAATTTGATAACTATTAATATTTGAACAATATATGTTGGGTAATTTTTAAAATCATATCAATAAATCAATAAATTAATCACATTCCTTAGAAGATAACTTGGTATAGTTTCTTAAATTCAATGTCATGAGTGCTTGACATTATAAGAACAGTAACAAACGTCTAAAACAGCACTGCTTGTGCTACTCAATGTCATGAATGCTTGACATTATAAAACAGTAATAAATGTTTAAGACAGCACTGCTTGTGCTAATGCTGATCGTCTTGGGTCTAATACTGGTTTTCATAAAGCTTCTTAAATGTTTGTGCTGAAGCCCAACCAATTGTGTTGAGTATGGTGTCTAAAGGAACATCTTTTTGTTTAGCCTTTGACGCTGCAGCAGCCCTTGTACTGTGAGAGTTGAAAATACTAATGTCTATTCCAGAATTCTTTAAGACCTGCTTTGTCCACCTGGAGATTGTGTCTCTCGACAAAGCCTTGTATGGTGTTATGAAATTCACAAACAGTTTATTTTCTCCATCCCGTAGTTTTTCTGTTGACTTTATATATGTCCTTAATGTTGTAAGAGGGCATATTCTATTGTCCGGTGAAAATTCTGTTACTGTTACAGGTACTGTTGTTCTATTCGGACTGCTTGTCTTGGTATGTTCATCTAGTGACAAATAGGCAATGTGGGATGCCATTTGTATACCAGTTAATGATAGTAGGTAAATGAATTGTCCTCGTTGACCCGTTACTAATATGAGTAACATCACTGTTTTCAAAGTTAGTTCCTTTAATGATAAATTCTCTACTGGGGCTAGTGATTTGAGGTAGTCCAAAACTTTCGAGACATCCAATATCTGATTGTATTTTGGCTGTGGTTTGTTTAATTCGTAAATGCCTTTCATAAACCGTATTGTTAGAGGGTGACTTCCAAAGTTATCACTGTTAGTAATTGTCAGAATAGATGATAATGCTGACCTTGCTGTATTGATGCTAGAGCAACCTAAGCCCTGACTGTGTAATGTCATCAGGAACTCCAATGCCTCGCTTATCTTTGGTGAACTGTAATGTATTGACCTTTTACTACAAAATTCCAGCCATTTGTTGATGTATGTTTGTATTGTTTCTGAGTGCCTGGTCTCCATGAGGCCATGAGAACTTCCGTGACTTCTTTAGAAACATTGTACTGTCTGAAGGAACACCGGAGAGCAGACACACCATTAATTGGAGTTTCTGATGTAAGGGATGTGGTTCGTTGTGGGATGCATGCTGAAGTAAATTGATTGACGGTTTGTAGATCCAGGGTTCACTGTACAGTAGCTGTAGTACCAGTGGAAACCAAGTTTGTGTTGGCCACACTGGTACTATCAAGATGCCTTTGGCTTTGTCCTGCTGGATTTTTTGTACACATTGAGGGATCAAACTGAAAGGTGGAAAAGCATAAAATTGAAAATTGCTCCAGTCAATGGACAGTGCATCCACAAAAGCACAACCTGGATCTGGTTGCCAAGAGCAGTATTCATTAAGCTGTGTTGTTAATCTAGATGCAAATAGATCAATGTTAAGCTGTGGAAACTCAGTTCTAATTTCTGTAAATAAGTTCCTGTTTAACATCCACTCATGTTTGTCTGAAAAAGAACGAGATCTGAAATCTGCATCCACATTTAATTTCCCTGCAATGTGTACTGCGGAAACCCAGATGTTTTGCTTCACACACCACTCCCAAACTTCAATTGCGAGTTTGTTTATTGCAGGAGATTTCGATCCTCCCATATTGTTAATATAGGACACAGCTGTTGTATTATCTCTTTGGATCTGGATATGGGTGTCATGACTTTGGCTACAAAATGATTTAAATGCAAAGAAAGCTGCTTTGAGCTCCAAGATGTTTATGTGGTCATTGGCTTCATCAGTATTCCACCTTCCGCCTATTTGACGGTTGCCATACGCTGCCCCCACCCTTTGTTTGAAGTGGGCTGAATATTTTTGTGTACAAGTGGCATGTTTGTGATCCACCATTCCAGCTCTATCATGGACCTAGCTGACAGTTGCATGTGAGCATTATAATTACCCTTGCTACGATTAAGGGCATTGGTTTTATCCCGCTTCAATGACCAGTAATAGAGGGGCCCAAACTGTGCACCTGGGAAATTAGAATCTAGTATGCCTATCACTTCTGCTACTTCTGAAATTAGCGGTTGTTGCTTCACTTTTAATTTTTTGCATACTCTTAGTGTTTTTTTCCACTTTCTGTTCCGTTGGTGATACAGTCATACTGATGGAATCTATCCTAAATCCAAGGAATGTCAATTTTTGTGTAGGAGTAATAACAGACTTTGAAGGGTGTAAGTAAAACCCTAACCTGAATAAACTGACTGTATCTTTGATATTATTCATACATTCTTCATATGTATCTCCTTATAGGTACGAGTCATCAGTATAGCCCAAGCTTAAATGACCTAAATTATGTAGGTGAGCATAGGCTGGCTTAAGTAATTTGTGAAAATACGAGGTGCACTCGATAGGCCGTTAGGCAAACAAGTGTATTGATACAGTTTCCCTTCAAACAAAAACTTAAGGTATTTTTGATGTTCTTCTGCTACAGCTACTGAATAGTATGCATCTTTAAGATCTATTGAAGCCATGTAGCAGGCTGGTTTAACTAATCTGATTGCAGATTCTAATGTGTCCATTTTGAAATGGTGGTATTCTACAAACTCTTTGAATGTTTTAAGATTTAATATGGTTCTGTGTGAGCCATCAGGTTTAGGTCTTAAGAAAATAGGGGAGATGAACTCCCCCTTTTCATTGTGTGATTCTTTGATTACCCCTTTTTCATGAGTTTATTGATTTCTTCGTAAACAATAGCTTTTTCCTTCCTTTTTCAGTTAAACATACTCGGTCGAATATAAATTTGTGTAGGCTCAATCTTATGGGTGAATTCTATGTATACCCCTTTTACAAACTGAATGATGGTAGGATCATTAGTGATCTCGTACCAGCTTTGCAGAAATTATCGGTTCGACCTCTTGAGTAAGAGTAAGGTGCAAACCGTCGTTTTCGATTATTCTGGTTCTGGTTTGGGTAGTATATGGATTTCCGGCCGCGTGAGTTGTGCGATGGCGCCGGTCTTACTTTCCTCGTTAATTTGTTGGCATCCGAAATGTCTTTCGTTAGCTTAGACAAATCGCCAAACAAGTATTCTGATGTGGATGGGACCGTGTTTGTATTGCATAGAGTGGCATAGTCCCTGTGCAGATCTTTCTTCATTGACTGGCGTCTCGTGCTGTTGATGTGATGTAGACAATTCGTGGCCAAGGCAATGCCATCTGTGAGGCAGGTCAAGAGCTCTTTGTTGTCTGGTTTATTTTGTTTTAGCACGATCTCGGTCGCTTTCGTAATGGCGACTATAGACGCCACAAGCGAATTTTGTGTTTTTTGATATTTCGAGTCCTGTGTACGGACTTGTGCCGGGAGCTGGTTCCGAATGAGTGGGTTCACTCGTGGCGTTCTCAAACCATCAATGTTGGCTGGCTTTGGGTATTGGTCAATCTTTGTGTCTTTTCTTTGGGTATTGTATCCTTTAGAAGACTGTGGACTATGTTTGCCAGCTCCTCATCTACAGGGCTACCCATCTTTTCTTTCCAAAATAGTCTGAAAAACCCTCCTGAACTGTAAACTGCAACCCACAACCTGCAACCTGCATTATACACCGTTCGCAAATCGAGAGCTATGGGAAACGAAGGCTTATTTTTTTCCACGCTTTTGCTTGATGACTAAAGGTATGACTTCAGAATAAAAGGGTTTTATTTCAAGGAAGAATTTTAGCTACGAAGCAAGCAATCTAATGGAGTTTTTTTAGCTTTGTTGTAAAGTAGAGAAAAGACTCCTGGCGTGAGGCGTTGTATGGCATTTAAGAAACAATGACGTGCGTCGCGCCAAGAAGTCGTAAATAAAATTCATCTCTCTTTTGTCAGCTTTTGGGGTTGTGAATAAGGATGAGTTATTTCAATTAAAAAAATTCCTTTCAACAACTGAAAACAGCTATAACAATTTTTTTTAAACCAATTATTTTATTGCTTAACATATAACATGTAGACCCATAAGAATTATGAGCCTCCTATGAACGTGTAGACCTAGTGAGTTAAAAAGATTAATAATTGATTTATGATTTGCAAAAATAAGTTACTTACATTCATATAATACAACATAAAAAAAACTTTAAATATTACTTAAAATATTTAGCATCTATTTATAACTTTGATAAAAAGAAAAATAAGAGGAGTTACTGATTTCTGTCAACTGTTCCATTGAGTCGGGAACAAGCTTTAAGTAGCTGTCGGGCAGTCTTCTCTCCATTTCCGTAGGCCATCCACTCAGCATGCACTTTTCCCTGAAGCAGCCTATATTTCTTCCGTTGCGTTCTACATCTTCCTCTACATCTTCGGAGAATGGAATGCGGAAGCCGACTTCACACGCTTGGTGTTCCCTACAACTCCCGTCTGGAAACCATCCAAGAAACCATGCTTCATCAAGGTCATTTTAATGGGGGTCTGGCAAATGATACAGTTTGGACTGGACATACTTGACATCGTTGAAAATCTCTCGTATTGTAAATACTCGATTCGATAGCTGATTGTGAAGTGATAAAATGATTTATTTGCATTTATTTATACTGCTTGGACTGATTGAAAATTTCTCTGAGGCAAATCTTATTCGTTAAATTAATTATAAAGAGAAAAAATCAGAACAAAGAATGGCAGCTTCTAAAAAAAGTTGTGGAGGTGAAAGGTATAATATACTATTGTTATAACAACAACAGTTATAGATCGGTCAACTTGGGGACGCCACTAAAAACCATGTCTAAAAATGTCAGCAAATACTTATCAGAGTTCTAATCTGAGATTTTTCAGTAAATAAACTACACTTGTAAGATTTTTTTTGTTGAGTGGTAGTTGATATTTATTTCTTGATAAGATTTATCTCTAAAATAATTTACACAACACCGAGTCCGATTTGTTTGTTAAATGCCACACAACACCACGCCGAGAGTTTTTTCTCTACTTTACAATGAAGCTAAAAAAAACTCCACTTTGCTTGCTTTGTAGCTAAAATTCTTCCTTGACATAAACCCTTTTATTTTAGTTAGTCGTTGTTAACTCGTACGTAAATGAGGAGATGTAAATATCCTCTCTTCGCTGGTTTAGATTTCTCGATCGACATCTGAGCAGAAAATTTATGAGTTTTGATGCCGTAGAACACAATTAAATTCATCGATATAGACTCAAAATTAATATATATATATTTAATATATATTGTGAATATTGAATAGGTAGAACTGTGGTGAAATAATGATAGATGTGTTGATCATCACAGTGAATGAGCGATCTAAGCGAACTCTGTAAAGAAAGACTTGAAAAAGTGATTTCAAGCTTCAACGGGAATTGAACCCTTGACCTCCGCGATGCTGGTGCAATGCTCTACCAACTGAGCTATGAAGCCAATCCTGTTGGTGAGCGGTCATTTTTGCTGGGTTCATCAAGCCCCCATAAATAATAATAAGTGTGAATATTGAATGAAAATAATATATATTCCTGATATTGTGATATTTAACATTTTGAGATAAGGTAGCGAATCGACTTCTATTAAGTAGCGAATCGACTTCTATCAAGTAGCGAATTGACCTTTTAGGTAAGTAGCAAAAGTGCAAGGTAGAGAAAAGACCGGATACCGTTCTAGGTGTGTCATATTAGTACCAGGCAACATGTCAAATATTAACACATTCATCGTCTAATTCACAATTACATGCCTGCAGTATATTAAGAGTAGAAATACTAAAAAGAAAATTATACGTCACATATTATTTTAACACATTCATCCTTTAATTCATAATCACATGCCTGCAGTCCATAAACAGTATAGAAATACTAAAAAGAAAATTATACAACATTCTGATCCCTGATGCCGATAAAGGTGAATAGATAATTTACAATGTATATCAATGAATGACAGTGTAAATGTTGAAAAAGGGAATTGCCTGGATGGTGTTTTTAAATAGAGGGAATATGGAGAGAAAAACGGCTGGAAAAAGCTACGATTTATCAAGTTACATTCATCCAGGGAGACACCTCCCTAGTTTATTTCAGTTACTCTGTGCAATGACAGACCAAAAAGCGGTTAGAATTATAAAATATTCTGATCCCTGATACAGATAAAGATGAATAAATAATAAACAATGTATTATCAATAAATGACAGTGTAAATGTCTGTCATATTATTACCACTTACGTCTAGGTGTGTTATCTTAGTACAAGGCAATATGTGGCATTGTTTAAACACCAACATCTGTTATCGTATTACCCTGTAGTTCTAGGTGTGTTATATTAGTACCAGGCAACATGCTAAATATTGTATTAACACATTCATCGTCTAATTCACAATCACATGCCTGCAGTTTATTAACAGTAGAAATACTAAAAAGAAAATTATACTTGTCACATATTATCTTAACACATTCATCGTCTAATTCACAATCACCCAGCTGCAGTCTATTAACAGTAGAAATACTAAAAAGAAAATTATACATGTCACATATTATCTTAACACATTCATCCTCTAATTCACAATCACCCAGCTGCAGTCTATTAACAGTAGAAATACTAAAAGAAAATTATACATGTCACATATTATCTTAACACATTCATCCTTTAATTCACAAACACCCAGCTTCAGTCTGTAAACAGTAGAAATACTAAAAAGAAAATTATACAACATTCTGATCCCTGATGCCGATAAAGGTGAATAGATAATTTACAATGTATTATCAATGAATGACAGTGTAAATGTCTGTCATATTATTACCACTTAGGTCTAGGTGTGTTATCTTAGTACAAGGCAATATGTGGCATTGTTTAAACACCAACATCTGTTATCTTATTACCCTGTAGTTCTAGGTGTGTTATATTAGTACCAGGCAACATGCCAAATATTATATTAACACATTCATCTTCTAATTCACAATCACATACCTGCAGTCTATTAACAGTAGAAATACTTAAAAGAAAATTATACAATATTCTGATCCCTGATGTCGATAAAGGTGAATAGATAATTTACAATGTATTATCAATGAATGACAGTGTAAATGTGAAAAAAGAAATTGCTTGGATGGTGTTTTTAAATAGAGGGAATATGGAGAGAAAAAAGGCTGAAAAAAGCTACAATTTATCAAGTTACATTCATCCAGGGAGACACCTCCCTAGTTTATTTCAGTTACTCTGTGCAGTGACGGACCAAAAAAGCGGTTAGATTATAAAAATATTCTGATCCCTGATGCAGATAAAGATGAATAATAATAAACAATGTATTATCAATAAATGACAGTGTAAATGTCTGTCATATTATTACCACTTAGGTCTAGGTGTGTTATCTTAGTACAAGGCAATATGTGGCATTGTTTAAACACCAACATCTATTATCTTATTACCCTGTAGTTCTAGGTGTCTTATATTAGTACCAGGCAACATGCCAAATATTGTATTAACACATTCATCGTCTAATTCACAATCACATGCCTGCAGTTTATTAACAGTAGAAATACTAAAAAGAAAATTATACTTGTCACATATTATCTTAACACATTCATCGTCTAATTCACAATCACCCAGCTGCAGTCTATTAACAGTAGAAATACTAAAAAGAAAATTATACATGTCACATACTATTTTAAGGATACACGGAACACAATCGGGTCGGGTTTTTTGAAAGCTAGTAGCGTGTTTAGTTTATATAAACTTCCCCATAAAGTATACATTTTCTAACAGCTTAAAGTTCAAGTATTGAGTTTTCGATTTTACTTTTGGACAAAAATAATTCATTTTGGATAAATCGGGCATTGATTGCAAACGCTATGGTTCGACGCGAGATGTTTGTTCCTCCCTCTGGTTAGCGTAAGCGGATCAAATATGTTTTGCATCTTATTACACGTATGTTGTTCTACCAAAGTGTGTCTGGAATTGATGATTTGCAAATTCTTATTCTGTAAGTAATGACCGATCCCTAATAATTCTTTAATATCCAAGTCAAACATTTTTTCTTATTATTCTTTTAGGCAGGATGCCTACCAAGTTTCAGTAGAAGAATTCTGCGAAGTGAATGATATCCCAGAAATAGAATAACAATCTAAATAGTATTTTTTTGTATTTATAAAATTGTTCCAGTTTTTATCCATTCTATTTATTATCGCCAACTTATATCATCATAAGTCGTTTTCTTTTACTCCGTGGCGTTTTTTATCATTCATATTCACCTAATTGTAAATGATTTTGAAGAAACTTTCCCATTGATGATACGTGTATCTCGCCTCAGGCTGATATATCTCCTATCCACCGAGGTAACGGTATACGACCTTTATATAAATTATACAAACATTATAAGTGGAAAATTAGTTATATATTTTACATATTTGAAGTTGAAGATTTGAAGATTAATTATAAAACCATCTAAATCCAGTATTTCTAACCAGAAAATGGTGTCATTAAATTTGAAAAACTGTAACACTGCTAATAAATATTTTATAAAATTCATATAAGGAAAACAATATCAGGAAAACAAATATTTATACTTTTATGTATAGATTCAGATTTGAAGTTGTGTACATTATTAACATTTTTTCTAATAAATTATCAAAAACATGACCGTGTAATAGTTCATTTGTTTGTTTTCTTTTTTCTTGGAGGTTCAGAAGGTTCACCATGGAAGGAGCCAGACCTATATTGGATTCCTTCCTGCTGCACAAAGGCATCTTGTGCTGCTTCCTTCTTTTCTCGTTTCTTTTTTTGCTTAATTCTGGTTTTCTCCTCGGTCTTGTTATTACAGTTTTGCACTCGCTCGCGGTCAATTTCTTGCCATGAACTATTCATATCTGAGTTCAGTGGTACTTCTAACTTTGTCAAGACTTTGCTAGAGGTACTTCCAAAGCCATTATTATATTGGACAAAACCACAAAACTTTTGAGCAAAGCCATAAGAGAAAAAATCGTGCACAACGAAAGTGGCAGAAGAAATGTAAATGCAAGAGGAAGAAAAAATTCCTGCACAGCCACGAAAGAGGGAAAAATAGTAATACCCGATCGACTCGTGTTATATTGAGAATAAGGTAAGCTTACATTGTCTTTGTAAGACCAATGTGACTGTTTACTTACCGAAGCACTTCTGTCGTGGTTCAATTTACATTTTGGCTCATGTGCCAGAAACTGTTCAAAGTACTCTTTCCTGGTTATGGAACCTGTTTGTTGCTTTTCTTCTAGTACCTTGCAAACAGAGCAACTACTGCTGAGGTGAATTACGTCCACAACCTTTCCACTGTTGACATCAATGGCCGCCACATCCTCTGCTACTCCAAGAGCAATATAAGGAGACACCAATGTCAACTACAGTGTTCTGTAGCCCTTCGTCGTCAAGATGGCCAAGACTGTTCTTTTTTAACTCTCTTTGCATGGCTTTGGACTCCCACGCTGCTTTTTTGAGTTCTTCTTCTAGGACGCTATTGGTTGTTCCGTCCAAAACGTCCATATGGCTTGACCATGGATGATGACCAACAGGTTTCTCGACATTCATGATGCTAAAAAGCTTTTTCGCAGCTGTTGCTCATTTCCCAATTGATCGCATTCCTACGACGGTAGCTCGATTTATGTCGTAAAGTTGGCCAGTCTTCTTTGAAGTGTAAAATTGGGTAGGATTTTTGTTGGATATACAACTGTCATCGAGACATCTCACTACCCAAGCTGTCCAGAGACCTTTTCTAAAGTTCTTGTTTTCCAGCAGCTCTAGGTTGCCTCCACATATCTTGCAAGCAGTTGCAGTGGTGGTTCCTTTCTCTATGAAGACTGGATCGACAATGGTTAGGTTTAATTGCTTCTTAAAGCTTCTACCGCCATCTGGGATCAGGATGTTTTGTCATTCTTCTTCTCCCTTTTCTTCCTTCGATGCCTGGTTCAATTCTTCGTCTTCGCTTCGGCCTAGAAGCTTCTTGGCACTAGCACTGGCACTATTACTTCGCTTAAGAAGCTCTTCTTGATTATAGTAAGAGCCTTTGTCGCTCAAAGAGAGTGAATTTGCTTTCTCATGACAGAATGCTGTGGAGCTACGTCTTATTTTCCTTTTGTGAGAACCTCCACAGAAAGAAATTTTCTTTTGCTTACGAGGCATCCACCAACGCTGATATGCCACTAAAGAATTAAAAACAATACTGAAGAAATCTAGTAGAAGTAATTAATCTTGATAAATAGCTAAACTCTGTAAATATGATATAATTTGTTCGATCGTTCACTTAGTCGCATCCTCGTGTACAGTTCGGTATGTTTTCACTGCTACGGCTCGACAATGCTCGTGACGTCAAACTTACTTGCATCGATCGACTTCCGGTGAATAGATAAATGACAGTTCCTGTCAACAGCACAACACCTACTGGTAACTTCTAAAAATGCTTTTTTACGAATATCTCCATTAATAAAAAAAAAAATTTAACTTAACTTTTATATAAATTAAAGATTTTACTTTTCTATTTGATATAGCAAGGTTTCAAAAAAAAAAAAATTTGACGAAAATTGTGTTCCGTGTATCCTTAACACATTCATCGTCTAATTCACAATCGCCCAGCTGCAGTCTAGTAACAGTAGAAATACTAAAAAGAAAATGATACATTTCACATATTGTTTTAACACATTCATCGTCTAATTCACAATCGCCCAGCTGCAGTCTAGTAACAGTTGAATACTAATACTCCCTAATTTATTTCAGTTACTCTGTGTAATGACAGACCGAAAAGCGGTGTGAACCAGTGATTTGAAAGACAAATAAAATATTTGCTGGCAAATAAGATTTTTATGGTTTCTCCTGGTATATATATTTGGTTAATTTCTGTTATGTTACACTTAGTATGACTATTACGTAATCATATGAGTAATAGTTGGAGTGACGGTTTTTGCCGCCATTTTGACGAGTAGGCAAGGAATAAGAAGGCCAGGCTACTAAGCCCCATACATTTCTTGCACATTTCTCGAGCGTGACGCGACACCTCTTCAAAAATTCTCTTTTTTACAGTTTCAAACTTTATGTATAGAAAACCCTTCCAGGATCTGAAAGGTAAAACTATAACATAATTGTAGCGTGAATATCTAGCTTCAGAAGGCGTTATTTAGCTTATGAGCGTTGATTCAAGTCTTGCGCTCAATTCATGTGGCGTACGTGAGCGAGCGTGCAAATCGAAACAAACACGGTTCTTCGATTGCTTTTGTTTCCTGTTAATTTTCTATTGAATAGTTATCTAAACAAAGATAAAGCCCGATATTTAAGTTAAACATGGGACTAAATGTTTCTGTTTTGAATATTCTTTATTTAAGAAAATGGCATCAAAACCTAAAAAAGCTCACTGCTGTGTTGGTGGATGTAATAATGATGATCGATACCCACAAAAATATGTTATACGCTCACATGTTAAAAAATGCGCTTTGTTAAGTTCACAAAAGCTCAGAGCAAACGCAAAGTCTGGATTGATAATATATCTTCAGGACTGGAAGGTAATTTCTCACCTGGCAATGGAACATACGTGTGTGCAAACCATTTTGTTGACGGAGAGCCAACTTCAGTAAATCCAAACCCAACACTCTTTTTGACCTTGCTTCAAAACAAGTATGGTAACACTCCAAAAAAAAGAAAAGCTCTGCATAGAGAAGAGCCTGCTACATCAACATCACAAATTGATAGTGTTGGAGATATGGAGATTGAAGATGATGATGATGGTGGTGAATATAATGTTGAAATACATGATACATCACAGTCTGAAGACTCGGACTGAGAACGAGAAATAGTTTTCCCCGACCTGTGGTTTGAAGAAATTTCTAGAGAAGGGATTGGTAACTGAGTACACTGGTTTACCTAGTGCTGAAATTTTTCAATATTTGTTTGAGAGTCTAATACCAAAGGCTAAGAACATGACCTACTTGGAAAGGTCAAGTTCAAGTTTCAAAAGAAAACCAAATGAAGTGACAATTCACAAACTGAGTGATATATTTAAACTGTTTAAAGAGGCAGGAGAGGAACCACCATCAGTCAAAAGGGGAACCAAAAGAAAATTGCTTTTAGAACAGGAGTTTCTAATGGTCTTAATGAAAATAAGATGTGGATTGATGAACCATGATCTTGCCTTTAGATTCAAGATTTCACCTGCTCTAGTGTCCAACACTGTTGCAACATGGTTGAGATTTATGGCAAAAGAACTTAGCTGGATGATCATGTGGCCAAGTAAAGGTCAAATTAAACTTGAATTACCAGATTCATTTCAAAGACTCTATCCTATTATACGCTGCATTATAGATTGTACAGAGGTGTTTACAGACACTCCTAGTGCTTTAGATGTACAGGCAGCACTATGGTCTGAGTACAAACATCACTGTACAATGAAATTTCTGGTTGGGATAACCCCCAATGGAGCCCCTTCATATGTGTCTCAGTGTTATGGAGGCAGGGCATCTGACAAGTTCATAGTGAAAGATTGTGGATTTTTAGATCTATTAGAGCGCAATGACCAATTTATGGCAGACCGTTGCTTCAAAATTAAAGAGGAGCTTCTGATGACGAATGCAACTTTGTGTATTCCTCCTAGCACAACTGCAGGCTTGCAAATGGTTTCAAGTGAAGTGAGAAATACATCATGTATTGCTAATGTAAGGATTTATGTAGAACAAGCCATTGGCCGATTGAAGCATTTCCGTATCATGAAAAATTTGCTTCCTCTGAGACACCTTTACTTATGTGATGACATAGTAAAGGTTGTGTGTGCACTGACTTGCTTACGTGGACCTTTGTGTGAGTGACTGCACTAATTGGAATACAACAGAGAACAAACTAGTGGAAAACAAAAACACTTACTGACTCAGACTGACTACCATGCCTATTAGTTTGTTTTGTTTATCAAACAGTTATCTACATTAGTCAAGTGATTACAACAAGATCTAGTCCCAAACAGTTTTATAGGACAGTATGTAACTTGATTTGATTTTCTTGTTTTTCATTGAGATGAAAAACTCTGTTCAATATATTTAGTATTTAGTTTGATTTAGGCATTCGTTCTCAATGTAACAATAACAATTATTATTAAAAATCCAAGTTCTCTAACTTTGAAAAAATTAAATATTAAAAATAAATATGATTTATTTATACAACAGTTTGGACATCTTCGGTAATATATACTTATCAGTTATGCAAGTCAGGCATCATATCCTGTAAGCATGCACTGCAAATCCATTCTTCATCAGGTTCAATGTTCATGACTTGAATACATTTGAAGTGATACCAGGCTGAACAGTAGTCACAGCAGACACTATTTTCAGGTGAGGATTCAGGTAGTTCCTCGCCCTCTAAAATAAGTTTCTCGCAGATTGGACAAAAGTAAATTGTCCTCATTCCTAGTAAAACTTTCAGCATGTATGATTTAAAGAATACATCAAGTTTTAGCAAAGCTCTCTGCCAGAAGTCAGGATCAAAATCAATTGCCTCAACATGCAACTCTTTGGGGGTCCAGACAAGGAAGTAGCACTTGTGGACACCAGTGACAGCCATTTGTCCAGTTACCTGATAATAGTACTTATGCTCTCTTACTCCAAAAAGTCGGTGTCACTCCAACTTTCCATAACAGTGGATTCACGTATACTATAAGGACACTTGATCTCCACAACATGAACATGACATAAATCCATCTGGGCTTGCACCAATGTATGGTTTATCTTTAACAACATATAAGCCAGTTTTTGACAGTTTGCAATTTGTGTGGTTTGCAAGACCAACAGCATGAAGTTCTCGCATTGCTGTATCTTCATTGTCCTTGCCCCATCTAATAGCAGGAACATGGTCATATTCTCTGAACCATGAACAAGTTTGGACAATAAAGGAGTTGTTTTGGGCTTCACATCTCCTCTATTTCTTGTAGGTGCATCTACTTTAGTGCATACATCATTCATGTTGGAAGCAGTTATTCGTCCCTTTCTGTGTTCTTTCCACAGGTAAGAGGATGACTGTCCTTTTGTTTCCCTTTCAATTTGAGTAACATCCTCATCAGTCAATGATAAGCTCTCCATAAAGCCTGACATCTTGTCTTGGTCACTTATTTCTACTTGAATGCCATTACAATAATCCTTGACAAGATTAGACATGCACAAATTCCTCTTTGGTTTTGATCTGATTCCACACTTTTAAAAATATGCTCATTTGGGGCTACATTTTTAAGGCCATCTACAAATCCTTTCTTCTTCTCTTCACTGATGTCTCGTTGGCCTTCCTTCCTTGGATCAAAATTCTTCCATGCTCTGCTTATGATTCCTTCAGAATCTCCAGGCTGGGGTTTTGAAGCCTTGTCTCTTCTCAAGTTCAAGTCCATGATTTTACAAGGCTCAATATCTTTGCGAGTTGATTGATTCCAACCGCATGGAACTGGGGTACATGCAGGATTGTTGTAGCCACACTGAACTGCATGGTTGACTTTGTATAGCAAAGCAATCGTGGTTACAAGTTGCACTTGTGCCTGCTATACAAGTACACCAGCCACACAAAATAGATCCATTATTTTTTACCGCAACCCAAGCTTCATGAGGATCTTGTCTTATCCTCTGAGATGATGGATGATGACTTTGCTCTTGAGGACACATATATCATCATTATTCTTCGAATAATACACAGTGTCAACCAAGTTGCTTTTCCAGTATGAGAAGGCCTTTTCATCTTTGTATTTTCCTATGTATGTGGCATCGAACTCTTTGTGTAATAGAATAAAAGAAAAGATTTTACCAAGGTCAACTGATGGCCATTTGGTCATCTAGCCATTGGATATCACTGGCGCTGGGATGGTGTATTTTGTTAGTCGACTCTGGTATTCGCTCTTTATGCTTTCAATCTGCTGCTCTGCGGATAACTTGATCGGTAGTTTAAATTCATAGGCTGAAAAAGCTCTAGCAACCAACTCTATCTTTTTACCAGTGACCGAAACACCTCTGATGTTTAGGTAATCCTTTAGCAATCCTAAAGGTAAATCTAAGAAGTCTTCATATGTGTAGTTCGTTTCCATCTAAAAAATATACAAATTTAAAATGTCAAATCACCAAAAAATATGGTTGGATCTTATAAATAACAATAAGATAGAAAGATATTATAAATTAGCGGCTTTTTAAGTCCGTATAAGTATTAGTTATGATACGCCTTACACGAAGCCATCAAAAGAACACTCCTGGCATACAACCATGCGGTCGAAGCCCTGACAAACATCGGCTAATATTAAGCTAAATAAAGCATTCTGAAGCAAGATATTCACGCTACAGTTATGTTATAGTATTACCTTTCAGATCCTGGAAGGGTTTTTCTATACATAAAGTTTGAAACTGTAAAAAAGAGAATTTTTGAAGAGGTGTCGCGTCACGCTCGAGAAATTAGAAATGGGGCTTAGTAGCCTGGCCTTGTTATTCCTTGCCTACTCGTCAAAATGGCGGCGAAAACCGTCACTCCAAATATGCTTTTCCAATATATATGTAAAACAGAGAATTATTACATGCTGATAGTCTGACATCACAATAACTAGAAAGTCCACAAGCGACGGAACAGATGGGATGTCAGACTTCCAACATGAAGAAATAAGAATAAATGTCAATATCATAAAAAAGTCAAAATTGAAAAAGATAGGAAGTCTGCCATGTTTTACTATAAAAAGTCAACCGATCAAAGTGCTTGGAAAGATTTTTTTCAGGAGCCAATCAAAACGCGCTTGATAGAGCAGCCTTAACCAGGGTCTTCTGCCTGACGACCGCCATTTTATTTTGGAGTTGGGCCGAGTGGGCCCCAGGAACGAGGTTGCTCCTTCGTCATAATAATTTAAAAAGAGAGTTTTGGGTTTTCTGTGTTTGACCACCACTCCTCTCTACGTACATTATGTATGGCAAGCCATACCTTTCAAAAGTGATTGAGTTTACAACTGCCTGTTGAGAAATCGACTGATGATTGAGAATGACGGATTGCTAGGATTAAGAAAGAAGACTGATGATTAAGAATCACGATTGATGATTGAGAGTCACGATTGAGGAACGAGAATCACGACCGAGGAACGAGAATTACGACTGAGGAACGAGAATTACGACTGAGGAACGAGAATCACGTGATCTTACCTTGGAGATCTGGGTACGAGAATTTTTCCTGCCAAAAGGAAAAGGCCAAAACAACAAACATGGCGTCTAATGCTGGTGTCCAAGAAGAATTAGAGGAATTCTTTTATTCTTTGATTCGCTGCATTGAAAAGGTCCAGGAATGTCTTAGTAACCGAGGCAGCATCCCAATTGAATACATAGAGCATAATTTAGAGGGGCATTTCCAGATCGTCTTGGCCATTTTTGTTACTTTACGCGAAAACAATGTGGACCAAGAAAACGATCTTTTTATGTTATTTCAAAGCCTTCTTGGGGTGCTTGAGGAGCTCATAAAAGAAATAGACAAGGAAAAAGAACAGAGGCAGCATTGTGAAAGAAAGGTAAAATCTGTGGTGCCCAATACATTGAGCAGTAGTGGCGGAAGACCTATGTACGACATCAGTAAGGAGATGATTGAAAACTTTAGAGAAACTGGAATGAACTGGAAAGAAATATCTGTTTGCATTGGTATAAGCGAGAGCACTCTTTATCGTCGAAGACAATGTTATGGATTGCAAGAAAGCTATGCAGATATTTCTAACGAAGAGTTGATGTCAACAGTAACGGACATACTTCGGCAGACCCCTTATGCAGGAGAATCGTATATTAGTGGCGCTCTACGATCTAAAGGTGTTTTTGTTCAAAGATGCAGAATAAGAGCTATATTGCGACAGGCTGATCCTATTAGTAGAGCACTGAGAAGAAGCACTGTAATTCAAAGGCGCTGTTACAACGTTGAGGCCCCTAATCACTTGTGGCACATTGATGGTAATCACAAGATCATTGCTTGGAGATTTGTTATCCATGGTTGTATAGATGGATACAGTAGGACAGTTATTTATCTAAAATGTGCTACCAATAATTTGGCATCCACAGTACTTGATTTCTTTATTCAAGGTGTAAGAGATTGTGGACTTGCCTTGTGGGGAGAATGTGGATGTTGCACGATACATGGTTCATAACAGGGGTGAAAACAGAGGAAGTTTCATTGCAGGCAGGAGTGTGCATAATGTTTGGATAGAAAGACTTTGGAGAGAAATGAACAGAGTGGTCATAAGGTATTACAAAGACCTGTTTTGCTTCCTCGAAGGGCTGAACCTGCTGGATTCCAACAGTGAGCAAGATCTTTTTGCCCTGCATTACATCTATCTTCCTAGAATACAGCGCTCACTGCACCAATTTGTGGGTCAGTGGAACTACCATGGATTACGCTCTGAAAACTTCCACTCGCCAATGGCCTTGTGGCAGACAGATATGATGAATAACCCTGAATGTTTACAGGAATGTACACCTGAGTTGTATGGAATTGATTTTGATTCAGGGGTATCTGGGATGAACCTTGTTGACAGTGTCGTAGTTCCTGACAATGAAATGCAACTCACAGTTCAAGAAATGACCTTATTGCAAAACCTTGTTCCAGACCCTTTGATGGATGATGGTAATTCAGGAATAGACATGTTTGTCAAAGTTTGTGATTTTCTCAAAACAATATCAAATGAATAAATGAAAGACAATGTTATATACTGACATCACTTTGTTTTATTTAACATGTCGAACAATTTTTAACAAGTGAAAGAACATTACCTGTGGTCCAATCATCTAGGTACAAGCAGTGTTAAAACTCTGCTCTGCTTTCACATACTATTTTACCTATGAAGTTTATATTTGTTCATAGGTTTGCTAAACTGGAACAAAAAGTCATACTGATATAATTTGTTTCAAATTTGAAAGCAACAATGGATATATATGCTAAAAGTATAGTACAAGAAGTGTTGTAATATTGCTTCACATACTGTGCATGTTACCAATGATTCTTAGTGTCTGTTCTTTTTACTAAAATGTCAATCCTTTACACATACTTTTATATTGAACTACAGCAGGTACCCTTACCACCATTGAACAAACCTATAAAAGGCATTAGAAATGACATGCAGTGAACAACACTGACAAGGGTTTGCCTTAATCTAAACATATCCCTTAAAAAAAGCTATAACTATTATTACTTGTTATTAACAGGTATAAACTGTCAACATAACTTCTATAACTTCTCAACAGTCAATTAATTTTAAATGCAACATAATTAATGGAGTCGCATGGCCAACTGAAAGGAACCCAACATTTTGTGCTAAATGATTTGGTATCAAACTGTTTATTTTTTTACTTTAGTAGGGCAGGATTTGAGTCAGGAGTCAGCAAAAAATTAAATACAGCAGGGTACACAAAAATTCATGTCACACAGTACTTACAAAATTAAAAGCATCAAAACAAGTAAAAAGTTGACAATGAAGAGGGGGTGGTCAGCTTTTTTCTGCTGAAAATCCAAATATCGCCTTCCTGATAAAAAAATATACAGTATCTAAAAAGGAAATACCACCTTTGTTATTAAGAAACTATAGTGAAAAAGAACATGATGATGTTTAATAGGCCACTTTGAGGACATTAAAATGGTATTTCCTATTGATTCTTTGATAACAAAGTGGTAATTTCCTATATTACTAAAGCTTACTTAAAAAAAAAATATAGAAGCAACAACATTACACTGAGTAGTACTCACCCTGAAATGGTCTATGAAAAGAGTTTCCTGAGGGAGATGAAAACATCAAGGTTTTAAGAAACAAAAAGCAGTAATAATACTTTGAAAACTAATTATTGTTTAAAGCTAATGGCAAAGTCTACATAATGTCTATCTTGCGGATGTTAGTAAATTGCTCTCTGAGTTCCACAAAATTATTGTATGTTGATGGAAGCTCTAGTAATAGAGTGCATGTATGTGCCACTGGTCTGGAACTAAAACCCTCTGTCTTAACAAATGCTACCTGTAGCTTGTGTCCCCCTATTACATCCATTGCTGTGGTGAATCTCAGGAACTGTACCAACTTAGTAGTGTCGAGACCTCTAATAAAACGCTGTAAGAACTTGAAAACATCTCTCTCTGCATCAGTGGTTGGGTTGCATGACAGGCTGTCAAGGACTTTTTTGGGTGTAGGATTAAGTGCTTCATAAAGTTCTAAAACTGCTGCTATTGATTGAAACTGCTTGTATGGCTTCAATCCTTGCTGCAGAATTGGCTGCCATGCTGCAACCATAAGGTGGGGCTTTTGGACAAGCTCCTGCCTTGCGATTTCAAGGATAACTCTGATGACATTTTCTTTTTTGACGTGGGACCTGCAATTAAACCTTTCTAGGAAATCTTGAAATTCTTCCTCTTCACCAGGGAGGTCATTATTCCTGAGGACACTTTCAACCAGATCCTCTTCTAGTTGTGATAAATAACGGTTGAAGGAACCAATAAATAAATCATCAGTAACCTCTGTGCCAAATAGGCAAAAGCAAATAAATGCTTTGGAAAAGAATGTAGGAAAATAGGACACAGAGTTATACCCTTTAACTAAAATGCGACCTGTTGCCTCCCATTCTTCAATGAAGTGGTCATGCCTAACGAATGGTACCCTTTCCCGTTCACCTATTGTCACACTAACGGAAAATTCATTCCAGAATAGGGTGTAAACTTCACGAGCAATACCAACACCAATCCCTGCTTCAAGATCACCCCTTTCATTAATAATTTAAAGTTTTTAATAATTTCTCTATGCAAAATGCCTGGATCTTTAAATTCCTTGATAAGATCTGCTTTTATACTGATACGATGAATTTTCAGGACCTGTGGTGCTGGTTCCTGCACTTCTGGTGGATCACTCAGGATTTCATATCCAGGGTGATTTGTATGCTCCTGGACAACTGAAGTATTCTCATTAGTAACACCCATTAGGTGAGCAAGGCGAAAATTCCTCAATTGTGCAACATCAGGCTCAGCATAGACTTCTTCTTCTGGAACTGAGGGTGGGGATGCATCTTTAGCCAATGACATTTCAAACTCCTCATTCTGTATGCAACGTATGCATTGTTCCCCCAAAGGGAATGTACAGCTACATTTCTCACAAATCACTCTGGGTGTAGCCGAGCAGTTCATGTGGGGATTGCTAATGTTGGCCTCTGTAAAACGAAAAGAGAATGACAAAATTAGGGTACAGAGGGCCATAGGAATAAAATAATAAAACGAAATGGATCTAACAATTCATAAATTGGCTACTTGTGCTTTCATTGGGCTGTTCACTGCTTCTGCTGCTAGAGGATGGTGGGTCCACTACACTGATAGAAGATGTACTTATAGAAGATGTTAGCACAGTGGGTTGAGGTGAAGATAGACCATTGGTACTTTGGGCTGCCTCAGTTATAGACTGTTGAACACTTACAGCAAATGATTGAGTTTGCTGAGAGCGTAACTCTTCCTCATCATCATCACCAAGATCATCTATGTCTATCTATTAAATATATCAACATGAACAACAAGTGTCCATTTGATGATCGCGTTTCAAGGTCGTGGAGGGGGGGGGGGGGGGCATAGATTGAAAACATAACGTTTATCTTACCTTAAGGACCTTCTTTAAAGATTCACCAACAAATGGACTTTCATCACACAATACCTCATTTGGCAAAACGTAAATAGGCTTTTCTTTGAAGATTTTATGAACCATTATGCCGTTCAAAGTCTGCCCTGCTGCAACTGGTGGCTTTACTAATGAACTGTGAACAGGCATATATATTTGGGTGTCTACATCTCTTGGAAGCTTGCTGTCGAATGCCTCCCTCAAATTCATTACAACTTCACATTCTGCCCATTCTTTCATCAGTTTGAATGCTGAAATAACATAGCCGTTTTCCATTAGCCATACTCTCTTACTTTGCCTTGGTACGCTAGACACATCTGAACATGGAAGGAGAATAATATCTCTCCTAAATGGTCCTGGTATTGCCTTTTTAGCGGGCCCTCTGTAAAACTTTCCTCGACCTGATTGACGTGACGAGTTTTCCACTAAATAACCGTCTCTGAAATCTTGGAGGTTCTCTAGGTGTACTCTGCTGTGTAGTACTAGTACTTGAACTTTGGTTTCCTCCAAGTAAGGAAGAAAGTTCTGAAGCTTTTCCTAAAATTTCCTCCAAAATCTTCTTACCATTATCAGCAGCCATTTTAGTCTTGGAATTTCCATATGGCGCATGCGCAGAGTAAACTAGCCTTTTGGCGGGAAAAATTCTCGTACCCAAATCTCCAACGTAAGATCACGTGATTCTCGCTCCTCAGTCGTAATTCTCGTTCCTCAGTTGTAATTCCCGTTCCTCGGTCGTGATTCTCGTTCCTCAATCGTGACTCTCAATGGTGACTCTCAATCAATCGTGATTCTCAATCATCATTCTTCTTTCTTAATCCTAGCAATCCGTCATTCTCAATCATCAGTCGATTTCTCAACAGGCAGTTGCAAACTCAATCACTTTTGAATGGTATGGCTTGCCATAATTATGATTGGCGTTGTATATGGCTATCACTTCCAGCTAAATTGTCTTTCTTCTAAATAATGTCTTTTGGGTTGCCTTTGGTATTTGTTCGTACAGTATTCTGAGAAAACTAGTTATAGCGTCGGGGACACTGGTGAAAAACGCACTGCGCATGCGTTGGGAGAAAAACAAAATGGCGAACAATAGCAATTTATTACATCTAAAGGTATGCCTTATCTTAACCGACAAGGCTATTTCTTAAATATTCGTTTTGGAATTTTACAGATATTTTTAGATTTCTTTACATAGAATCCAACCATGTGATTATCTGCAAATTAGCCATGCTGGATGTCGACGTCGGGCTGCGAGTGGCGGCATCTTCAAATGATTTTTTTTGCTTAGTATAAACAAAAGTTTTTTTGTATAAATCAGGTGTGTATCACAATCGAAATTATCTTGCTATTGCGAAAAGGACAACCTTAAGTTTTTAGTATTTTTCTTAAGTTTTGCGATTTTGTAAAACAAATAAAACACTTGCATCAAAAATATGAGTTGCCCTTAGTTACGTACGCCATCTCCGAGCGTGCGCAGTGCGTTTTTCACCAGTGTCAGTGTCGGGTTCGTCGGGATTTACATACATGGTATTCGTATTCGTTCGTACATTATTCGGAGGAAAACGAGACGGCAATCGGGATTTTTGATACATAGTCGCTTGCTCATTGGTGTTGCTAGCGGTAACCAGTAAACACAGACAGGGGACACTGGTGAAAAACGCACTGCGCATGCGTTGAAAAAACAAAAACAAAATGGCGAACAATAGCAATTTATCACATCTAAAGGTATGCCTTATTTTAACCGACAAGGCTATTTCTTAAATATTCGTTTTGAAATTTTACAAATATTTTTAGATTTCTTTACAAAGAATACGACCATGTGATTATCTGCAAATTAGCCATGCTGGATGTCGACGTCTGGCCTTTAGTGGCGACATTTTCAAAGATAATTTTTGCTTTTGTATAAACAAAAGTTTTTGTATAAATCAGCTGTGTATCACAATGGAAATTATCTTGCTATTGCGAAAAGGAAAACCTTAAGTTTTCAGTATTTTTCTTAAGTTTTGCGATTTTGTAAAACAATTAAAACACTGGCATCAAAAATATGAGTTGCCCTTAGTTACGTACGCCATCTCCGAGCGTGCACAGTGCGTTTTTTACCAGTGTCCAGACAGGGTGACTGTCTGGAAATGATCACGTTCTTCCAACGTTCTTACAACGTTGCTCGGGGCATAAAAGAACTAATTTATAGTCTTTAAGAGGTGGAAATCAAGTTTGAGGGCTTAAGATCATCTTACAGGTAAATTTATATATCAAATCGCATGTATATTTTGAGTTCTTCAACCTGTGAAAGTTTTTAAATGTTTTGTTTTGGCTATTTTCTACCATTTTTAGACGAATTAGAATCTCATTTCGAACTCACTTTCTTCTTATTTCGACGAACAGTCTTTTGAAGGTGAAAATTCAAATTTTGAGAGGTTTCATTCATATTGCAGGTAATTTTTTATATCAAATCACATTTACAACTTCTGTTCTTCAACTTGTGCAAGTATTTCTATTTTTTATGCGCTTTTTGTACTCTTTTTGAGACGAATTAGAATGTGCTATTTCCAAACTGCAATTTATATTTCCTTTATATACTTTTTTCTATACTATTTTGAAATGCATTTTTGAGCGATTACGTTCATATTACAGGTACATGTTTATATCAAAACGCATGTACAACTTTTGTTCTTGAACTTGTGCAAGATTTTTTGCGCTTTTTTCTAACGCTTTTCTGGTGTTTTTATCGCGAATTTTACCGTTAGCATTTTGCATTCTAACTATTGTCTTCTCTTTAGACACCCCCCTGTCATACGCAAAACTTTTTCTTGCATTTTGGTGAGTACTTTTATTGTTTCATTAGCTTTTTAAAGCTTTTTTGCTTGCTTTTGTGATTTTTTTAATCACTTTTTTTACACTTGAAGTATAGCACGTATATGAACGTATTTATTTATTTGATTTTATTCGTTATTCTCTATAATTAACTAATTTCCTTAGATGTGTTATGCAATTTATATAAATACTTTAATTCTAATATTAATATTATCAAAATAATGCTTATTTTTATAAAACAAATAATTGATTGAGCGTATTAAAAATCTTTTCCCTTTCTTATTGCAAAAAAAAAAAAGAAAAAAAAAAAGAAAAAAACATAACTAATAAAAGTATACTGTTATAAAATAATTAACGGTTTTGGTTTGCTTTAACCTTTAGTATTTAAATGCCTTTTTCCATATATTTGCTTGTAACTCAATGTCTTTCACCAATCAATCCTGCTGTTTTTAAATTGTAAAAGGGAAATTTCTTTCAGTATGACCTATACCGGTGTGGATTACTCTGTGCAGGTATACATCATTAGTCCAGCATCAAGTGTCGTAAAAATACCTAAGGAACAAAATATTGTGTTGACACTCTATCAACTGGATTGGCTGTTAAGGGGGTTTAAAAAATGACCACTGATCTTCCAGCATGGTAACGAGGCTAAATATTTTTCCTTTTAACCTTAAGAGCATTTCCTGCTTTACGCTAAGTACTTAGCTTGTGTTTCTTCATGGGGGATGATACGCCAAACTTTCCAGATGCAACGCAATCTTGAACAAAATCATCAAACAACTTAAAACCATTGTTGTTCTGATTACATATGTCATGTTTGGTTTTCTCAGGAACAGCTTTGGTAGCTAGGTTAAACAGGTCTTCTCCCTCTTAGGGAAAAGGGTTTGTGAAATTTCTTAGTGTGGTGGTCAGGGCCGGTATGTTTGCTTCCTCTTGCGTGAGGAAACTTTTGGAGATGGTACGATGTGTTGTTGCCTTTGAACATACTCCAGCTATCTGTCTGAGCTTCTTCAGATAACTTTGCAATTTCGGGTGCATTAAAGAAGAACTTTGTTTGGGCACTAGGATTTAAGGTTATACCAATGAGACCTCCTGAGATTTTCATTTTGCAAATTTAAAAAGTTTGCTTGGACCTATGACAAATCAATCAATCAATTAATCAATAAATCACTTTTTCAAAGTGGGATACAAATTAAGTACCTTGTATGTGGTATATTAAATACCTGGTTTCGTAATATATTTCCATCTTACCAACAACAAAAGCTCTAAGTATTTTGGCCATCTCGTGGTTACTACACCTTGCTTTCTCTTTTTCTGCATCTTTAAATACAAGGGCAAGCGTTTCACAAGCATTTGCAAGGTTAGTCTTGATATCTGGTATCAATCCAAAAAGGAGAAATCCTCTAAAATTTTCTGGTCATAAAGTATAGGGGTTACTTTGATCTGCGATAAGCTTTCTTTAAACGTACTTAGTGCATCTACCAGTTAGAGGTCGTCATCTTCGTATTCTATCATGTCGCCTAACATTTGTGGTGGTGGAGTTGGTAATGGAGGTGCAGTTTAAGTGGGTGTAGAAGGACTTGCAGTAGACCAGTGGTCAGTTTCGGAGTAAATAGATGTGGAATATGTCTTCTTTGTAGGTGGTTTCATGGAGTTCGTTTAAGCTGCAGTACATTTCTTGGTTGTGTTGAATTGGGAATCCAGGATTGTCATCCTTGCAGAACACAGTATGTCCAGTTAGATTAAGATATTAAATACAGGCGAAATGTGTAATAGTGCTGAAATAAGGTATTCAGGAACGGAATTCGAATGTTGCACACCAATAACACCGTTTTCACAACATATTGGAGTCATAAGACAACCCTGAGTTAGGTGTTACGATTTCGAAAATAGTGGAAGCATTTAATCGTTGAAGACAATGTAGAATGGTTGTTGCGTCAAGAAGAAGGTGTTAGTGGAAGAGGTTGTGGCACTAAAATATCTCGATCATCAATTAGTAATTACAGCTATTTTCATAAACATGTGTGGTGCTTTTGAGTTGCACGCTGAAATTTGGTTTTTCGCTGCCGACAGTCAAAAATATGAAAGTTACCGACTGATTAGGTTTGATTGACGGCAGCGAAAAACCAAATTTCAGCGTGCAACTCCGAGGTCGCATCTTTATGAAAATAGCTGTAATACCCTTAATTGTTTATTTGAGGCGAAAACTATATTAGAAATGATAGTAAATAAGGTGATGGTACAATGCCTCGTCAGTTGGAAAGGTTTTGGGCCTGAAGATAATACATGGTGGCCTGAGAAAAATCTAAATGTATGTCGAGGACTTGTAAGGGATTATCTGAGATCCATGAAACCTTCAGACTTTTCATTAAAAACAACAGTAAATATTTTTAGACCACCTATTTTAGATTTTTTATGAATCCTAACTTACTTTAATCTCTAGTCTCTAAATTCTGGAAACATGTATTGAGTTGTTTTCCTGAATCTTGTAGAGGCGAAGAACTGTATATCTACCTACTGCAAATGCAAAAGAGAATGACATTTACACAAGAATAAAATCCTTGTCTTGTTTGAAATGCTTCTTCAGCAGTAAGGTTTGGTTGGCCTAAAGGTAGATTGAGGCTGTTATAAAGTAGATTTTCTCCAGACATTGAATTGGCAAATTTAGCAACAGTTTGCATTATGGTTGTTGGAGATGAAAAAGGGAGCATACTAGTAAGAAACTTCATTGCACCAATATCAGCAATAATTGTTCTAGGTATTGCTACTTGTTGAGATATTTTATATGGAAAAATCCATTCAGTGACATTTCTATAGTGTACATTTGATAGAAGTGTAGAAAACGCCCACTAGACACTGCTTGACGTCTCCTGATTTTCACTTCACCTTTCTATTGGCTATGTTTATGTAGGCTCACATTTACAATCACTGATCGGAATCACAAAAGACAAGCTGAAAGTCTCTCGAATAACTATCTTTTAAGATTATTACACAACCCAACCCCAAACCACAGTAGGCAGGGCGACTATAATTAAAAACTGTCACGACCTTATGAACTATTCATAATTTCTTATCTAATTAACGTGCAGTTCCCGACAGGAGTGTATTGAACATTTGTTGCTGATGAGTACACTAAGGATTGTTGAGGTTGGTTGGAGCTTACAGTACACAGATCCCCTGGGCATGCTGCACACTTGACAGGCCCATTCTTTGGATTTGTGAGTGGAGCATGATTCTGTTGTGCTGCTTGAAGTTTCAATGATACTTGTGATAATAGTGGACCTTGTGGGATTGGCAATGCAGATATTGATGCAATTGCAGACTTAATCTGGCTATCTACAGATGGTATATGTCCATGTCCACTCACTAAGGATGTTGTGTCCAGGGTGTTGTCATCATCAATAAAGGGGTGGTGACTATCGAAGTACTCCCTTGACAGAGGGAGTCCACTCATATGAATGACCGACAGAGGTATGGTAAGTCTGGCAACTGTGGTCTGCGTCCCACAAAAAAACGTCTGAAATCTCCCCATGATGTTTGGCTGACTTTGCCATACAAATGTCTCGATACACATGCTGCAGTTCTGAATGACTGACCATATTACCATTACTTTTCATGCTGACTTTGGGATGTGATTCTTTACACTTAAAGCAGAACATGGCTATTGAGTAATAAACCTGGCAAGATGGCAGCTCATCCAAGAGCCTCTATACTTTTTCTTTTATCTTTAGTTTTATAGATATCGTTTACCTACTGTTTCAAATCCAACAAACACTTAAAATGCGTGAAGTAGTCATTCAGTAAATACTACGAATTATCGCAAAGCCTTTAAAGATAAAATTCCTGAAATCAACTATATGCTACACAGCTAATGGCTTTTCTAGTTTCAAACCTGCTCTGCTATTCCTCAAGCTTCTAAGGGCTGACAACGTGGAACTAAATTCTGGAGACAGCCTAGTGAGTGAAATGCGTAAGTTTCAGTAACCAGAGAAGGAATTGGTCAATGGAATATCGAGCATCTTACCGACTCTAAATTTGAACAGATCAACATATTATTGAATACTTGTAAGAACATTGATATTCTTTTTCTTCAAGAAACCTTTCTCAAGCCTTCAAGACCGGATGTCTACAACATCCCTGGATTCTATATGTTTCATAAGGATCGATCCGGCACAAAAAAGGCAGAGGATTGCTGATATACATTGCTGAAAGAGTGATGGATGCCTTTACTTCCACCCTTCACTAATGCAGAGATGGATTCTAAGATTGAACAACATTGAAACAGCCTATCTAACAAACAAGGAGCTGATTCTAGTGGGTGATATAAACATCAAATATATGGAGAATAAATCCTACTCAAAGCACAATCTGGCCAATAGCATGAAAAGCATAAATATGTGCCAGCTTGTCAACGAAAAAACTCAGACCTAAAAGTCTAACTTGTCTAGATCATATGTATTCTGCACATCCTTAATTTATTTCTGATATTACAGTGCCAGATATAGGTATCGCTGATCATCTCAAAGACAAAGGAAAACTGCCATCATAAAGCTATTTATTGATTACTTAGAATTTAAAAACTTGAATACCAATGATTTACTCGACGATCTAAACGAGACCACTTGGAATCCGGCTTTTATGCTTGACAATGTAGATGATGTCCTTGATGCACTTGAGCTCATGGTAAATCAAGCATTGAACGATTATATATATATATATAAGGAGGTAAAGAGATCTTACTGCATTGATCACTGCCTCTTTTTTTTCCTTACTGAGCTCTTTAAAGAATCTTTTCGATACTCAACCCATAACAAGGTCGTTTCGGTTGCTGCTAATAGTTGATGTAGTATGTATCAAAGCTCCTCAAAGGTTCGTGCTGTTTTGACTGGTAGAATCTGGACAATTACAGCACCATCAAAGATAAATGCATCTGCATTGTAGTTTTCTCAGGACTCCTCTCTGGTATCATTGACAAGGCACTTACAAGCTCCCCCGTCTGTCAGCTTCTAAGTTTCAAAGAAGGAGGCCACGGTTGATTCTCAAATTTAAAAAAAGTCACCTGCATTACCATCACGACTTTGACAAGCTATGTATAATCTCGAAAAGAGAGCACAGTCCTCTTTTAGTTCTTTCACTTTTGCTTTGTGTTTTGAAATTACTTTCTTTGTCTGAGAGCTAAGGATGTAAAGATTGTTCTTTTTCTGTGATTTTCAACGAGTCGCTCCTTGACGAATGACTAAAACTGCATCTCTCCAACCTCTTTCACATCTCTTACAGAGTTAACAATACTAGCATCCATGACATCTTTTGTCTGCATGACAGTAAGATCCGTCTTTCTCCAAGAGAGGGTTGCCAGTTACAGGAAAACCTAACACTAACTTTTGGACATCTTGAACAAATGCACTTTGTACTGCAGGTGTTTACTCATGATACACAAGCTACTTTCAAACTCTTCCACCATTCTGGATTGCTCAAAATCTGAAATCATCCATCTTAACAGAGCTGTGTGTAAGACCAACCGCTCCCCTTTCACCTTTCACAACCACATTGACCTGCTCATGAGCATGGTGTAAAGCAATCTATGAAAACAACTTTTTTGTCTTATGGACAACAAAAGAGCCATTTATGAACTCTTAAATATATCTGTTTGTTTCCTTGGAAGCTCCAACATGTCAACTACGCCATCTAGCATAGTTTTGGTGGTCAAGTGCAAACACCCATTGCAAAAATTCCTTTCTTACATCTATGTATAGCTCAAACTTCCCCTCTCCAAATGCTCTGATTAGTCTTAGGTAGCACAGCTGTAAATCAAGAGCTCTAGACCAGTACAAAAAACTGAGGATGTGTACTTGTTCGTTCTTGTCTCTACTCTTCAAGTGGTTTATGTTCATTATTACTGCTGCAGCATCAACGGTGTCAGCTTTGGAGGCCCCTGTCATCAGTATGTGCAAACATGCAGCAGTCACTTGATGAGCACCTCCAGTGCGTGTTACAAAAAAAAAAGGGTCTATGGTGTGTTAAATAAGGCTGGCCAACTTATTTCTTTTATAGCTGCTTAAAGTTAATTCACACAAACATTTGGAGAGAAATCCAAGAACGTTGGCCATGCTATCCAGAAATATCCTATGATAAGTGTTTAGTTAAAGTTTTGATGGTGCTATGAGTATTTTTGGCGTTCTATACCAGTTTGTTTTATATAAGCGACCGAGCAAGTCGAACACAAAGTAATATAATTTCTCTATAATTTAAAAACTCGTAAGAACTCAAAAATATATGTACAGTGTCTGGCCCAGTTTCCTGCTAGCACCAGTATCCTGCAAAAAAAAAAAAAAAAAAAAAAAAAAGATACTTCAAATATTTCCTTCATTGTTATTAGATTCATAACAGTTCGCTTTATCAACCATAAATTTCAATAAATATGATTCGAGCTTTCGTCCTACTTGACCATCCTCGTTGGTCCGTCAGGTTATGGATAATTCACGGTAGACCTACAGTATACTTTAATTTCGATACCAATCGTATTAAGTTTATTACAACAGCAGCGACATTAAAGCAATTCAATCTGAAACCACACAAGCAATTAATAATCTATGATAAAAGTGGAAAATTCACTAAATTTACAATAATTGAAATAACATATGTAATTACTTCTATGAGGTATCTAAATTAAACATCTTAGTCTTAATTTTTCTAGGTTAACAATTCATCTCATGTTAGCAGGTTACTGGTTAGCGTTCAGTTCTGAATGGTTTATAAAAAAGGTGCACGTTATCTTAACTAATTACAAAGACCTATTGTTGCTTTAATAGGCACGTAAACTGCAGATGTATGATTAGGTCAGTTTTACACGAAACACTCATGGAAATGAAAAACGTGACAATTGACAAAGAAAACCATGGCATATGTGCGCGCGTATGAAATTAAACAAAATCGCACGTGCTAAGAAAAACGAACAAACAAATAGTATACAACTCCAACCTGTTTATCCAATAATACCTGATCTTTCGGGTGTAAGAGGATCTGTTTCAGAGTTACCTCTGGCCTGTTGTAATACCTGATGTTATAGCGTGATGATATTCCACATATCCTCTCACTGGTACTTTTATGATAAGGGGTCGTGTAATGGGCTCCCTGTGTCTTTTTGTAATGACTTACGGGCTTCGTGTGTAATAAACAGATTTCCAACATAGCTGACAGAGCATTTGTGGGTATGTAATACATGACCATATGCAGGACAATTTCAGGGCTTGTGTTATGTTCCACATCTGCTACATTTGGTCCGTGACCTTTGCTGTTGTGAGTTGGGTTGTTGAAACTGCAGAATCTGACTTGACTGCATTGTGTCTCTTTGATTTGTGTTTGTAATTAATTCAGTATTCCTATCAGTCGATATTACAGAGTTATATATGACGGCAGATAACATCTAGTTTCTCTTCAGGGGCTGTATCCTTTACCATGTTTGCTATCCTTGACCACGGCTTTTTTAACAAAATAGAATATAATTTTTTAAATAAATAAAGATTTTTGATTCTTAAATAAGTGTACTACATGATTTTATTTTTATAGTGAATAACCACCAATATGGCTTATGGATGTAAACAGCATCCCATTTTTTCCTCCTCCATGGCAGGTCTTTTAGTCCATAATCATATCTGATTTATTTATTTGGGAATATGTCACACAAATGCCAAACGCAACTTGTTATTATGCGCCATTTCCTTAATGAAAGTTTTAGCTATCCTGTGCGGGTTATTATTGACATACCTCCCCAGCCTTTATTTATGAGTTGCATCCAAACTGTAAACTTACGTCATATGGATTGGTCATATATATTGTGTCCTAGCATCTGAGTACTTGCACAAAGCAATTTCACATAATAATAACACGTGTAACGATATAACATAAGTCTGTCCTACTCCAACATCTCCCTGCCACACTAGTCAGCCCTCTGTTGTTATTTCAATCATATAATTTTGGTCTTATAACTTTGTCTTATTTAAGCTTTTTAATGTTTATTAGTATTTTTATAATCGATTTTCTTTTGCCGTTTTTCTTTTTGTCCAGGTAATATTTAATTAATTTTTTTAACATGCTCTAACAATTAATTAGTTCAGATAGCAAATTGTTCAAGTTAAGGAGAAAAACAACCCAAGCTGGTAAGATGACGGGAATGTTGCGGGCAATCCATCCCCAACACCACCTCACAAACTGTCGATATGCAACAAACGCATTCCCTCTCGGTATCTTTGGCGCTGACAATGCCCATAAGCATTTTTACGCTTTTACCTGGTTGTCATTTCACTAGAGTCTAACAACAAACACACAAACATCTTTATTTGACACTCGCTGGATTGATATGCAATAAATTGTATAAAATATTAATGTATAAATAGTTGGGCACCAGCCATGTAGAAATAGCAGAGTTAGTCGAGCTAAATGGCTAGGTCAAACGGAAAATTTTAAAAGGAAATGTATAGAGAAATATATATAATTGCAACAACAGAGTCTGAAGAAAGGCTATGGGTAAGGTATACTCGCAGTCCACGAGATGGAGCGATACTACTGAGAGTATAATTGTCAGGGGAATTTTATTCAGTCGGCCCGTAGTTATACCTTGCGATAGCATAAATTAAGGTTTAATAAATATTTATCTGCACAAATATGATTTAAAAATGAGACCACTCAAGCTAATTCGCTTCATGGTCTAGGATTAGCAATATTATTCTTATTGCAATGCATTTACACTGAGAAAATAATTTATGGAGAAGCCTACCTGCAAGACAGTAGTGTCTGCACCATAAGTCTTTTTTGTTTTGTAGTTCTTGAATTTCAGCTTCAGTGTGCCATCTTCATGCAATTGTACCAGGTTATTGTTAGAAATATCTTGGCTGGATATGGTCAGTGCTTGAGGTAACAGTTCTAAGGGTCCTTATTTCAAGGCCTCGACTTGGCGGTATCAAGACAGAAAGTGAAAGGACTAAAAGGTCTGCACTCTCCCTGGCTCTGGTCTCTGATGTCCACTCTCTCCTTCTGCAGAGCATCTGTAGACACAATCTCGTTCCAATGCAGCCACCTATTCTGGGATTCGAGATCTTCTTTGGAAGAAGGGTTTTTTTTTCTGGCCAACAGTCTGCAGGTTTGCCACCTGTCCACGAAGCTGTTTGATGAGGAGAACATCAGGAAAATCTGGTGACTGTTCTGGGTGCATAAATTTTGCTGTAAATATTATGACTTCATGAAACGAGTTAATTTTAACCATTTTCTTTCCATCCAAATGACACGCAAATGGAAACATAAAATGCGTCAAGCTCTTAAAAATGTTGTTTTAACAACTAGAAATTAATTTTATGAAAGTCCTTTATCACCTTCAAATAGGTCAAGTCTTTTTCGATGATTTGCAGTCTTAAAAAAAGGTCAGGCGTCAGTTCCAATCCTAGCTCCTTGAAGGCAAACTCAATAAAGTCTGTGGAAAAATAAAAAGTGAATACGAGACACACTGCACGACTTTGCCCCTGTAACGTGTCTGCAAGTGGAGTTATAGGATATCCACTCAGTGATTACGAACCATAAGTTAAAGACAAAATCCATAAAAGCCTAGCTAGCTATATAACTTGCACAGAAGTCTTTCTTGGGCTTTTGCAAGGTACTCTGCGTGACTGGTGGTTTTTGTCATCTCAAGTTGACCGGCTTTGTGAAATAGGATTTCAGTTCTTTAAAAAATGACTTTTCTGCTACTGTGGCGTGACAAGGGTGCTGGCTAGCTGGTTTGGAGTATAGGGACATAATTGGACCAGAGAGGTTGATCGGCCGAGATGTTAGCCCAAGGAAGTCGTCTCCATCAGACCACTTTTCTATTATCATCACTACTACTGTGGCTGTCGCAGGAAGAGTAGTTTCCAAGGAGGTTTAGAGCCATAAGAGCGAATAAGAATGAGAACTTGGTCGTAGTCGCAGCAGCTTGCTTGGAGAGGCAAGTGTTGAGCTGTTGTTAAAGCAGAGAAAAATAGCAGACTGAAATTAATGCTATTGCATAGCTATTTTGTAGATGGTGATTGCGAAATGATTAACGTTTCTCAACGAGTATTTATACAACAATTACTTTCGCAATAAAGCATTGTGTACTGTGTAGAAAGTGTAAGTAAACTCAGATCACAATTATGTAAGTCCTTAACAGATATGTAGCATGGCAGAGGTAGTGGGTAACTTTGTGGCAAGCCAAAAGGGAAAAACCGTTTAAACCATGATTTGCTTTCTTACCTTTTATGTATAGTTAGCCTGGACCCCGGCACCCAGCTGGTGGTGACCATCCAATAGCTGGAGAGAAATGGGAGGACGTCGTTCTGAGTGGAGGCGTTACAGCATCAGAAGTAGAAGAGTCAGATCAACGAGCTGTTCTACAAACTGACACTTAAATCAAATAAACGAGACAGTAAGCTTGAGTGTAACTCCTTTACTCTTCTTTGTTCTTTAGTAATTCTTGCTCTTACAACATCTGACTTCTCATTTTGAAAACCATTGCCTTTATATATGTTCAGTGTTCTAAATATAATGATTACTCATGCATAGTCATGTTACTAAATATAGATATGACATCATTCTAGAATTCTCTATAAATAATAACTATTCCTGACTCAACACTTTTGTTAACTCTAGAAAGTTCTGGAAATATTAAGTTCAACCTCCTAATTACACACAATGTTCTAGAAAGTTCTACTACTAAGCTGATGAATTCTAGATTCATAACAGTACTTGAGTATTCGTTGTCTGTGAAGCTGTTTGAGGTTGTGGTGACCATCCAGCAGCTAGAGAGAAAGAAGAGGACGTGGTTCTGGGCGGAGGTGTTACTGTTGGCAATTTGTCAGCCGTAGTAGTTTGACAAAGGTGCTGTTCTCTGTGTTGTTCTTGTCGTGGGTACTACAGTGTTTAAGTATCTGTTGTCGTGCGACGTATGACTGAATGCCTAGTGGGTAAAGAAAATGTTACCCCTCTCTGTCAACGAGAAAGAGGTGATACAGCAGCAGATGTAATTACAGTAGTAGAGGTGATGGGTTGTCTATTTTGAAAGAGCGACCTCTTTGCCAGAGCTTATTGAGCAGGAACGTACGTTGGAAGATGATGTTTGTATTGGCAGCGATCTCGAACGAGAACGTCTGGTCTCCAAGTTAACATAATCCTGTAATTCTACGAGCATGACTGAATGTTCAGTATAGGTGGGACGTCCAAGAGCGCGATGTTCTCTATATTTTGTCATTGTAGCCACATTTGGATTTTGTCAAGATTTTTGTTACCCCTTGAGACGGGACAGGATATCGGAATAATTTAGTTGCAATTTTGATCTGAATTCCTTAAGTAAAACTGCATTGCGAACTCTCTATACCTCTTCTCCTAGATTGTGTATTGTGCGTCAAGATCGTAAACCATTTTATTGCAGTTGGATCTAAGTAAGCGCTTCAATGAACTCGATATGATTTCAATGATTTCGATATAAGCTTGACTGTAGGTACTGTACTTACTACAGTCAAGATACAGTCATCTTAGCGCGCGCGAGTATTGCAACTGATTTTAATCTAACGCCCCTCATTGGTCAGTTTGAATAAGACTGCACGTAAGGATAATTTAATTATACTTTGTTTTCCCCCCCGATCTTTTCGATCTTTTTTCATTTTAAAACATTTATTGAATTTTATCTAAAAGAAAATTAAGTTGTAAGCTCTTCTAAACACGTCATCTATGATATAAAGGTGAAGCCAAGGTATATTAACCGTGAATCAATATGAGTGCAATAATTATCGTGATCATCATCACCATCGTCTTCAGCAGGAAGTGAATCGTAATAACGCTTTGCTTCTAAACTTAGATATTTTGTAGCAAGTTCCAAGCAGTTTTCTTCATAGTCTGAACTGGAATCAATTCTTGCGAACTCGCTTTCAGGCACTTAAGATTAAGCGGACGGATTTGCCGTCCTTTCAAATAATCGACCTTCATCAGTCTTTCGTAGGGATTGATAGAACATCTGGCAAAACACTTCCCATCTTTGAATTTCTCAAACGCAAGCCTGCAACTGCCGCTTGCTGATTCACTTATACCAAAGTTGAGCCAAGCCAAATTCTTTGCCGAAAAGTATTTTCATGACCTCTTGGCGGCCGACATATGCATTGCATAAAAATGTTTTGTATGAATTGACCATGTGCAACGAAACTTAATGTACCACAAGGTTTGTTATAAATTGTTCGTTAAATTTTGTTACCCAATCGGCGGGAGTTTCGATTGTTTCAAAGCGTTTTGTAGCTAATTCTACGGGAGGAAAACGCCTGTCACAAATTACATAGGTATGGCCTTCAAGCAAAAATTTCAAGTTCATTCTGGACAATCTTTTTTTAACGAGGTATTGGAAATAAAAAATAAAAAAAGTTCTTTGAATTATGCGGACCAATTGTCAAGCCCAAAGCACAAGGATGTTTCACTCTGTTTCGAGAAGAAATCCAATAAAGAAATTACTTCATCCGGTCCTCCTCAAACGGTCTATAAATGTATGCGTTCAATTTCTTATCATTTGCGTCAAATATTCCAAATAGTCTTGATATCAATCTCTTTTTGTAATAGGCGTTTTGGCTGTATAACTTCGGTAGCTGAATGGTTTTATGAAAGTCTAGATGCAAGACTAGAGATATTTCGTTACAGTTTTGTGAGAGCTTAAATTTTGGTATCCTTGAATGGAATGAAAGTTGTGAAAAAAAGTAAAAAAAAAAAAAAAAAAAGAAACCACAAGCGAACAAATGAACCAACGAACTAACTAACAAACAGAAAAACTACCAAGGAACGTGCCAAAAATCCTCACCGATCGAGCTGTAACCCGCCAAGATTGGCGTCCATGTCCTCGACGCCGGACGTCAGTATATTCAAAAGTGGAGTGCCCTTTCCCCCCAAAGAGTTCCACTTTGGAGAGGGGGTGGCCTTTGTCTAAGGTCTCTGGGCACCTGCTAACTGGCGGACCAGGCCGGTGCCCCTATGCCTTTGTCTAAGGTCTCTTGGCACCTGCTGACTGGAGGACTAGGACGCCAGCTCTCTGCGCAGGTAACCAACAGTCTCCTCCACCGAGCTGAACACAACCGGGCTGTCCTCTGGGACCTGTTGATCAGGCAAGGAAGGCTGTGAGTGTCCAGCACCCCAGCAGGAAATTAAACTGCAGCGGGTTGTTGCTGCTGACTGCAAAGGATGCAGGGAAGTAGGGCTGTAGGCCCCTAAGCTTCCTGAGGCCCTCGAACACCCTGTAGAGAGACAGGTAATTGTCGTGGTCGTCTGTGGGTAAGAAGAAGAGTCAAGAACATCAACAGACTTTGGGTTAACTATCATTACGCAGTTGAATCCCGTATCTCCCTGTCCATGCTGCGCCTCTCTCCGACTGACTGACTGCAAATAGAAAAGAATGCTATGAAAGTTACGCTTCTTACACCCACACAGTGTATCTGAAATGGAGAAGTAGAAATGACGTCGAAATATAATATTTTGCTGTAATTTATCAAGTGTAAATAGACATCAAAATATTATATAACATGATGTTGTGAATCATGATTGTATTTATTGTGTGTGGAACTGTACTTGTTGTTGTTGTTTATTTTCATCTCCTTACCTCGCTTCCTGATCAACCTCATGCTGCACTTCCCTCACTCCCCTTCCACTTCCACCTTACTCCAGTTCCGACTGTATGGAATTAGAAAAGAATGCTGTGAAAGTTAAGCTTCTTACACCCACCAAGTGCATTTGAAACAAAGAGGTAGAAATGACGTAGAAATATAATATTATTGACAACTTATTTATCAAGTATAAATATACATATAAAAACATGTAATTTAATTTTGTGAATCATAATTGTATTTATTGTGTGGAATATACTTTTTCTCAACCATAGTGAAATGTCGTTATAAAATTTATACGAAATTTCACGTTATAATATTTATAATATTTTGATTATAAATTAAAATATGATAAAAGTTCTTTTGTCAAATAGGGGATTTGAAGGATTCAAGATTCATTAATAATGCCTCTGATTACAATCAAAATTTTCATTTTAAAACATTTATTGAATTTTATTTAAAAGAAAATAAAGTTATAAGCTCTTCTAAACACGTCATCTAAGATATAAAGGTGAAGCCAAGGTATATTAACCGTGAATCAATATGAGTGCAATAATTATCGTGATCATCATCACCATCGTCTTCAGCAGGAAGTGAATCGTAATAGAAGAAATCCAATAAAGAAATTACTTCATCTGGTCCTCCTCAAACGGTCTATAAATGTGTGCGTTCAATTTCTTATCATTTGCGTCAAATATTCCAAATAGTCTTGATATCAATCTCTTTTTCTAATAGGCGTTTTGGCTGGATACTTACGTAGCTGAATAGTTTTATGAAAGTCTAGATGCAAGACTAGAGATGTTTCTTTCATTTTAGTAAGATTACAGGAAGTAGTAACAGACATTATTTCAAAAGTTTGACGTCATGTTACTACAAAACGCTTTGGCGCACGCTACAGTTTGGGCAGAGGTTCGATTTTGGCATTCTAGAATGAAATGAAAGTTGTGTTTAACGTTTTCTTCTTCCTTTAGAGTGGTACCCTATATATATCACGGTGGAATATACCTTGATCAAATTACGCGTGCAGTCTATGACTTTTTTCCCTTATTGTCTAGATATCTACTCTTTCTTTCTTTCTTTCTTTTGCAGATTATGCTTTTAAGATAAACGTTTGTCTTTTGTTATTGTTTTGCATGTGATAAATAGCAATAGCACAAAGCAAAATAGAATAAGGTAAGCATAGGGTTTTGGGCAAATGTTACTTTAATAAGTAGTTTGCGCATATAATTGTGTGGTTGGTTTTCATTTCTTATATATGTAATTGATGTACGATCAATAAGTCAATAATAATAATTAAAAAAAAAAAAATATATATATATATATAAAATAATAAGAAAAATATTAATAATAATAATAATAATAATAAAAATTACTACTTAGAAATAATGATATCATATGCCGAGGGATAATAGTTTGTTGCTGAAAGAGAAAGGCCATTGACAATTTCGTAGATCACTAGGTAGAGAATTCAATAATTTAGGACCATTATGAAGTCCCAAACAAAACTCGTGCCACTTTCCCTTAACATATTATCAACTATTCCCAATAATGCTGTATTACTGTGTGAGTCTAAACATTGCATCCAATTAGGTACTGATAAAAAAGAAAATAAGGGAAAAACGCTTAAACATTTATTAGTCGGATCGTGTATGTAATCGGAAATCGATTTTTCAATAATGGTTTCAGAAATCGTTATCATGATTATTATTGGACAATGCTAACTGTTGTTTTCCTGACCGGTGACGACACCCGCAGTGATGGTTGAAGGAAATCCGTTATAGAACATAATTCAAAATTATTAACTTTATTGTCCATGGCTTTATTATCCTGCGACAGCATCCAACGCGATTTTGCTGGCCACGTCTCCGATCGCCATACGCCGCAGGCAGTTGTTCGTGACCCTTGATATGGCTGCCACGTTGCCTGGCAGTAATCTCCTGTGATTGGTGGCTCTGCACAGTCTGCACGGGAATCCATGTACAAACTGCACAGAGGGCCTCGCTCCGATGGCTACGTTACTGAAGATGTGGGAGGAAACGTGTGTCAATGAACAGTTGAAGGGAACGTACCAAAAATCCTCAACGATCGAGCTATAACCGGCCAAGATTGACGTCCATCTCCTCAACGCCGCACATCAGTATGTTCAAAACTGGAGTTCCCTCCTCCCCAAAGAGCTCCACTTTGGAGAGGGGGGCTCCCCTATGCCTTTGTGTAAGTTCTCTGGGCACCAGCTGACTGGCAGGCCAAGTCAACAGCTCTCTGTGCAGGTAACCCACCGTCTCCTCCAACGACTGGAACACTACTGTGCATTCCTCCCAGAACCAGTTTATGGAGAGAGCTTGAAATTGAATTGCAGCGGCTTGTCGTTGCTGACTGAGAAGGCCTCAGGGAAGTCCTCAGGGGAGTAGGGTTGTATGCCCCTAAGCTCCCTGACATCCTCGAGCATCCAGTAGAGAGACGGGTTACTGTAGTGGTCATTTGTGGATAAGAAGAAGAGTCAAGAACACCGACAGACTTACCTACATACATAGCTATTTAAAGTTATTTCTAGAATGTAAAGTCCCAGAAAATATTTACACCCTCGCACCCACAGAGGAAACTGGAAATTCTGTTTGTCCAACTTACACCTCGCATTCTTCCTTGTCTCCTGCATAATGTTTTGTACTTGTCAACTTCACCTTTATTTTTTCTGGTGTTCTTATCTCTTTTTGATTTAAAATAAGATCATGCATGATAAAATTTCAATGTTGGTTTAGAACACGAATCATATATTATCCTTTTCAAAGTTGGGAGATCGGAAATTAATTTTTGCGAATTTAATTCCAAGGGCTTTCGCTCGAAATAACCTCGTTCATAAGCGCTACTACTCACCTATATTTCTATATCTTCAATTATCTTTTTCATATTAGCACAGAGAGAAAAATTACATTTTCCTATTAAAGGGATTTTAAATTATATATAATAAGTTCACAATAGTGACTTAATCTACAAATGATTCCATTTGATTATTTTTGAGCTTTTCTTCCTCCTAATTTTTTTTGATATAACTTTTTTTAAATTATTGCATTGTCTTCAATAAGTTACTTCAGGCACAGATGATTTAATATGTCGTTAGACATTTCGCTAGTTAAGGCTTTCTCAATAACTTGAAAATCATTTGACAGAAGGCTACGTTTACAGCACCATATATGCATAGTTGAGTTATGATGAAGAAAGAGTTTTTTTTAATTCCCTATTTTTTCTCGTCATAACTCGATTCACATACATAGTTTCATAAATCTAGCCTACGTTAAATTACTCTCAAGTTATTGAGAAAGCCTATAGTCTGGTGAAACATTGAGTGACATTAATTGAGACTTCAGGAATATAGATTTGTTGTGTTCAGATGATTCTACTATACCTTTTAATACTGCAAGTGACCAAGAGCATTTGTCTTGCCCACCGTCATCAGCTATGGCAGCACTTGCAACTACCATCGTAATCTCCTGGTTCTCACTTTATCCAAAACTGATAAAAATCACAAAATAAAATCAATAATTTAGTGTAATTGAACATTCGATTTTCAATCTAAGTCGGAAAGGTTTTTTGTAGGTTGGATTCATATTATTAAACTAAAATTGACTCATCAACCTTGAAATAATTTTATATGTTCCTTAGCTTTCGATCAACACAGTCATCCTCAGAGGAACTAAATTAGGTTACAATATTAACAAAAACTATGCTATCAAACGGTTGTACATATGCCGCTGTCTATACTGAAAATAATGTCCATTTGTTTTGATATCTCGGATGCTTCCAGCCACTTTCTATGGTTCCATCTTTGCTCTTTTTTAGAGTATAAACACTTTTTGGACAAAACGTTTTTAGTATGTGATAATTGCACAGATTTATCATTTAAAAAAAAAAACGTTTAGTGCCTTTTGCATGAACAATAATCAATTATCCTACTTTACGAGTTAAGGCAAAATAAGTAATATTCCAAATTTGCACATATGTTATACTGCTTTGCTTTTGTGGTTGAGGGGAAGTGATGGGCCAAGCCATGGCTCTTTTTTTTGGCAAGAAGCGGCGAGCTCAACACTCAAATGGATTCCTTAATATAATTGGCCAGAAAATGACATGTCTCTCTTGTGATTAGTTCATGCCAGATGATTCGCAAAATCGTTGCAACTAAGGCTGAAATCGCTGCTGCAGGGAACCAATCAGATTGCAGGATTTTCTTGGGATTTCAAACTAATGTGGCCCATGCCACAACATTGGAAGCACTTCTTTTTGGAGTCTATAGGACTGCCATCAGTCTCAAGATAATTACAGGAACCAAATAAGCACTTCCAGTAGTTCTTGTTCTCGAAATTATAAGACATTTGACTAAAAACATAATTAAGCAACAAAGCTAAATTTTTTCTTCATCAATATTTCATCTCAAATACAAGGTTGACTGCTCAATTTTCTGAATTTAATTTATATTTTATTCCTGAAATTTTATTGATTGAGAAAAACTGAGTATGTAAAGTTTCAGTATTTCAATGTGAAGGCTTTGCCGTTTGCGCTCAATCATGCGTAGCATAAAGTCCAAGTACAGATTGAAACAGTGAGGACTCTCACATCCACCTGGTCTGACTCCACTAGTTGTTTTAAAAGCATCATCTTTAACCTCTTCAGTCATAACATAATAGGTCTCGGTGTAGATAGACTCTAATAGGCTGAGTAATACTGTTAGGTTCTTGTTGTTAGTCATTACATCCATTCTCGCGATATCCAGTCAAATGCTGCTCTCAGGTCTATAAATCCAACGTATATATCTTCCTTTCATAGAATATTTGCTGAACATTTCTAAGGCAGTAAATGGCATCTTGGCAGCCCTTGTTGAACTGACCAAATGCATTGTTTTTATCTGAAGTCTTCGTTTTGAATAGGACTTGTTATTGCAGGTTTTTCCAACTTGTATACCATTGACATAGGTAAGACATTCATTATATTTGTAGCATTTTGTAAACGTTGGGCACACAATATATTTGGGAAAAATTATCTCTGTTCAAACTCAAATATTGTCGAACCATATACAATTCACTACTAGCAACAACCCAATAAAAGTACCATTAATTAAATATGAAAAATCCATGATCCTGTTTTACATGTGAATATCGCATTTTGAAATTCATGGGCTGCTTGTGAGCCCATGAATTTACCATAACTTTTTTCCGAGGGCATGGAAAATGTTTTTAATGGCCATTGAAATACAAAAGATGACCTTTATGGCAATGAAAATACTATTAAATAGTGGATTTTTTATTTCCTGGCCATGAAAAAAGAGTAATGGGCATGAAAAATAAAATTTTATGGCCATGAAATTACCATCAAATACAAAATTAACTTTTCATGAACCATGAATACTTTTTAATGGCCACATGGAAAAAATTAATGGCCATGAAATTACTATAAAAACAAAAGATAAAATTTAATACCCAAGGAATTTTTTTTGATGACCATGAAGTTATATAGCATATTTTTTTTTCATGGCCATGAAATAAAAAAAATAAATTTCAAGGTCCATTGATACTCTTTGATGGCTATGAAATTTTAAAAAATGTTTTTTTTTCATTGCCGGGTTTGATGTCGAAAGAGACTGGGAACGAGGCGGACAAATTTGCTCTTGTTGCCAAGCCCAGAAAAGTAAATACTTGAACTTTATACTGGGTTTTTTAAAGTAGTTTTTTTTAAATTATTGTGAGTGAAATGAAAACTAAACTTGGAAATAATTCCATGACGTCGTCTACTGACAAAAAAGATCATAGTAAAGCCCCGGTGAAAACGAAAACAGCGATGGATTTGTAAAACAAAAACGCTAACTTAACAAAATGGAGAGTGGAGGACCTAAGGGCAGTATCACTGGAGTTTAGATTGAAAGGAACGGGAACGAAGGAAGAGCTTAAAAAAAACCTGTTCAAGAAAACAAGGAACTGTTAAAGGAAGGATTCAGCCAGGTAAAACTGTGAAATGCATGCAAACTGATGGAAAAACGTTTGTGAAAGCAATGATAATAAAAGCTTTGGACAAGAAATCACACGTTCGGCTGTCGTTATGTTTGTAAACAATATTCCGGTCAAAGGACACTGCACCTGCCCCATAGGTAAATGCGCCATTTGATGGCATACTATTGCTTTGTTAATGTTCTTAGAACAAAACAATAAGAACAAAACTACAAGGTCCACGAGAAAGCCATTAAATGATAAGGGGCGAAATAGGAAGAATCGGAAGAAAAGCACAGGGTTGACAGGGGATATAGACAGAAATGATTACTACAAAAGAGATGTTGATAAAATGTCCTGTCAAGTTGTTAGTGGTATAGACAATCAACAACTGCACATACATTTTTACAAAACATTAAGAAGATATAATATAAAGTCAGGTCTTGCTAAGCAGCTACATTATAATAACTCATGGAGGGCAAAAGTAGTCTTCATTGATCATGATTACTGCAGAAATATTGAAACTCTATTTGACCATGAGATTCTTATCACAAAAAGTCCTGTTACGTCTACAGTAAATGTTCCCACCTTAAATGTAGAAACTGAGGCAACTCTCGAACAGGAACAGGAATCACAGCAAAAAAAATGAGGGGAATAAAATGCTTTGTTCTGAAGAAAGGAAATTAATGTATCACAATGAAGATAAAGAGGACTTGCATCTACTACAATTACTTCATGCATCTAAAGAAAATATAATTGAGCTAAAACTTCCTTTATACAAAAAAGTACACCCATGTGGACATAATTATGTTTCTGTAGAACAGGGAGCAGGTGAATGGCAGGTACTACGGGTAGGAAAGATAACAGCAAGCAAAATACCAAGCTTATTAGGTTTTTGTGGTCACAAACAATTTGATCAAGCATGGTTTTTGCATTCATAATAAGCTGCATGAAAATAAGGTTGCTCCAAAAAGTTCAAGAACTATACTAGAGGTGTGAAATTTGAGTGAAAAGCGATTGAATTATTCGAAAAAATAACAGGTTATTTGTGCATTACTCACATCAAATGATAACATAATGATATTCATATATATTTGCTGACTTATGATAAAATGTTAATACATTTTTACAAAATGATAATGTAAAAGTGTAATTGTATGTTGTAAATGTCTATGTAATAAAATAACAAGGAAATAATGTCTATTTGTCTACCTGTCATTTAGAAGAAAGGAAAAGAATCAAACAAAACTAAATTATTTTTAAAACCTTATTTATCATTTTCTATTATTAATTACATGAGTTCCCATTTCAACCAGTGGCTACTTCCATTACCCAACTGATCCAAGGTATGGTGCTAGTCCAAATGGACTTGGACAGACATTTCTAGTTGAGGTGAAGACACGAGCTTCAGAAAGTGCTACAACTCTTACAAATGTAACTGCTTCACATATCATTCAATGCAATTTCCAGATGGATGAATTTTAAAAACTATTATGGTTTAGAGTCGGGGGTAAAACGCCATCTCGCTTCAGGCTTATTACTGAAATGGACAATGAAAACAAAGTAGATATTGTAAAGTAAGCACCCCAAAATTAATTTTATTGCTTCGCCGGAAAATGCTCTCTTAGCCAAAAATATTTTGTCTTGGTTTTCGCAAAGAAAACAAAATACTTTTTAACTCTACTTCAGAATGATTAGAGTGCAAACAATCCGTGAAACACCAATTACTGAATAGTACAAAATAGTTGCTAGAGTGCATTTAGTAAAAGCGTGAAACTTTACTTATACTAAATTGTACCACACCTTTTGCTGTTCATTAACAAAAAAATATACATTCATTTGTGCAAATAGTTGTATTGATAACTTGTAATGTACTTTCATCAACACCACAAGTAACATCAATATCGCGGATATACTTTCAATAACGATAATTAATAACGATAATGATTGTTTTATTTCTCTTATTGTTCATTCGAATCATGCAAATGTTTGTCGAACCACGCTATAGAATAACGTTGACCCTCATGATTGTCCAAACGCGTTATAGACTGTCAATGGTTATGCTAATAACACTAATGAATTTTCACTTTTGGGTAAATGATGTTGATGGAAGTACATTACACGTTATTGATACAACTATTGGCGCAAATGAATGTATATTTTCTGTTAATGAACAGCAAAAGGTGTATTTCGTACAAATAAGTAATTAATAAATTTAGTGTGCACGTGCAATCACTGAACCGCGATTTTGCGAATAATCAAGTCAAGCGCAGTCGAGCGCATTTTAGAAACGCTTTTTACAAAAAGCAAGAAAACGACCAGGTATGATTATTTTCGTGACATAGAATGCCGTGTACATACATTGACGTTTACAGGCAGCCAGAGTATTTGTAAGGTGAGCGAGCTACAATAGAGTAAGTAGCACTTATTCTTATACCGGTATTATAGCTTGAAATGGGTCTTGATTTTGCAGGAATTGATAAAAACTTTAAAACCATTTCACTTGCGCATTGAGTTATTATTTTATTCGACGCACATGCGCATTTGCTCTTTACGCTTCAACTAAGTTTTAACAAAATAGTACTAAATTGTACTATTTAGCAATTAGCGTTTCACGCTTTTACTATAAGCACTCTATCAACACCCCTAAGTAGCGAAATAAAAGAATAAACCTTATAAACTTCAAAACAAATCCAGCATTTCAGCATGAAAAGTGCAAACAATTAATCTGTGAAACACTTATTACTAAATAGTACAAAATAGTGCTAGAGTGCTCACACTAAGTCCGTGAAACAAACACTAATTAGTACTAAATAGTGATAATTAAACAATAGAAAACAAAGGATTCTGTATAAAATAGTACTAATTAATTCACAGTTTTAGTGCGTGCACTCTACTAAAACAATAGAAGACTATGGAATTTACATGAAATTGTTCTATTTCGGCCATTACTAAAGTTTCACGGTTATAGAGTACAAACACTAATCAAAGTGTGCAACACTTTGCACTTTTTAGGGGTGTTTATATGGAGTGAGCCAGCCCGGTAAGCGCGCTAGCCCGCTTGGCCGAGATGAATTTTGGATTGCGTTTATAATATGGGAACATTCAGCCTGCTTACCGGGATGAAATCAGTCATGTGCTCATCCAGCCTCGTTAGCATACGAACTCGTCACGCGAAAATTTAAAAGGAAAAAAAACATGGTGGCATGCGCAGTAGAATCAAATATCGTTTATATTGGAATTTTTCCATCACGCTTGCAGAGATCTCGTCACCGCCCAACCGAGATCTTGGTAAGCGGGCCAGCTTGTCTCCCCTTATAAACACAAATAATTTTTACAACGAAAAAGGCCGAGCCAAGATCTTGGCAAAGCGGGCTAGCCTGCTTACCGGGCTGGCTCGCCTCCATATAAATAGCCCAGTGCTAATTAAACAATAGAAAAGAATAGGATTAGCATAATGTAGCAGTATTTAGTGGTATTTATGTTGCACACTTATAGTGTTCGTACTCTATTGTTTGCACTCTACTCTTTTCTGTTTCTGAGAATAATTATCGCTACTCTAAAATAGCGAAATAAGATATGCTCAAGAATAAACCCAACGCTCAACAACTAAAATAAGCATTTAGAATTAAAATTTAGTCGCGAAACTCTTCTTCATGCTAATTCGACATGAGGATATTTTGTGCGAACCTCGAAACGGTATTCGATAAGGAGTATTAGATGAAAGAACTAGAACTACCCCCGTCATTATTACTAACTTGAACTTAACACAAACACGATTTCTTGCACTGAAATAAGTTCTAAACAAGCACTCTTCTTACCTTCGAACAACTTTCGGCGCTTCCTCATATTCAATTTGGCCTCCAATATTTTTGTTTTTGTTTTTGCACAAGAGGTGCAGTTGCATAATTGGAACGGACATTCTTTGTGCACGTTTGAGAGAATTCAATGCGTTTTGCAAGAAACACAAAAATGTTTTCGTTTCATGCCGGCCATGTAATTTCGAATATTGGATGTATATACAGTTGATAAAGAGTCAGTGACTACATGTGGCTACCTGATTGCAATTTTCATACTAATAAACATGCTAACACTGAAAGCTGCACGCTGGAATTTGGCATGTTTTTCGTTGCCGTCAATCAGACCTAATTAGTCGGTACCTTTCATATTTTTGATTGACGGCAGCAAAAAAAACAAATTTCAGCGTGCAACTCGGGGACAAAGAGTTCGCATGCTTATGGAAATTGAGGTAAACGGAATGTACTGGAGCAAGGATAACTTTCTTAGAGTATTATCACCCAGAACAAAACTGTGCAAATATTTTTCTGATTGAAAAGAATAGTCTTCTCATTGAAGTTTACAAAACAGTTACTGATAAAATTCTTGAAAACGAGGAAATAACAGAGTGGCCACATGAGGAAAACAGGTACCTCACTAAACTTGGTGAAAAACTCAAAGGCACCATCCCCACATTTGAAAACACTAAATTGTTGAGGTCGTGGATAAACGCTATGACAAAAAACATTAAGCAAGTAGTCTTTACTACTTAGCTCGAGTACAAACGCTAACAACATTCAATACTGTGCATGTTTGCTACTATTTTCTTATTTTGAGTTTGCCATTTGAATTGAAAATACTTCTGAACCGAAAATAGTACAATGTGTTACTATGTAGCTGTGTGTAGAAACCCACTATCTTGCAACTCTAAAAGGAGAATAGAAATTGTCAAATTAAATAATGATATAAGCAGAATTTAGTACTCTTATGTACTATTTGTATTGCATATTGTTTGTACTCTAGGGCAGGTTATCCCCATCAAACCTAAAGGCTGATAATGTAATTTGTATTCTTATTTACAAACAAGCTTGACTGGTGCTTATTGATTGATGTCCCCTATTAAAACAAACTTTATGAAACATGACTGAATTCATGCACTAATATATAAATAATATCTATTTCAAAAAAAAAAAAAAAGGGAGGAATAGTGAAACAGGTGTTGTACTTTGATTGAAAGGCTTATCATGAAGGAATAGTTAAATCTTTACGAAAACCCATGTCCAATATATATTGATTATATTAACTAGATGATTCCTTTGGACCAACTGGTGTTTTCAAGATATTAACAACATGAGCAAAGACTTTAAAACCAATGACCAAGCAGATCAATTCTTGTCATAGGCCAGCAGCTGTTCAAAATAATCCAATCCCTCAATTCTTCCAATGTAATTTTCATTGTATACTCTCAAGGTAGGAATGTCAAAGTTAGCACTAATTTCTGATGATTCATACTGCTCACTAAATTTCATTGGTGGCCTGTTGCGCAGTACACCTTTCTTGAGACACAACTCTGCAATATCAAATCCCTTATCAGTCAACACCACTTTTTCTTTGTTTACGTTATCCAGGACCCCACATAGTTCAGTAATGTATTTGTCAGATATAGTTCCTGGGATGGGTCACTGCAACACAGCAATCCACCATGGGGGAAAATCCACACCGATGTTTTACCTGTGGTATGGTTCTTGTAATTGCTAAACGTAATATTATTGACTTTAAAGTTTTCAGATTTTGCAATCCATGACTCAGTAACATCGCCAAGAACCTCTGTCTCAGCAAAACCTGCCTCTTCAAACACTTTTGGTAGGAATGCTTGCACAAATCCAGGTAAAGGGTGGAGGTCAAGATGGTCGAAAAGAGTGGACAAAAACACAACCCATGCACAAAAGCACCTTGAAATGGTTGCTTGACTACATTGTGTGATCCAAGCCATAACACTCAAGTGAATTGTCATCAGTTCAGTTTTTAAGTCAAGTTTTCTGTTATTGGAGAATAGGCCATCAGTTTTACAATCTGGATAGCTTATAAGATGAACAAAAGGCATAAAGGCAGTCAAACGTTTCTACCAAGAGACCAGTTAAATCAAAAAACTTATTTGGTTCTTTTCAATTGCTGTATAAAAATTAACCTCTCTTCATTCCAGAAATCAGTTTATCAAAGTTCTTTTCTTGTAAATTCTGATCTTCCAGTAGTTTATTAACTTGAGCTTGCAGCTTTTCAATTTCATCGTTTTTCTTCTTTAACTCTATGGATTAATTAATTAAATTATGGATTAATTATTCTTTAATTATGGATTATGGACAGGTATGGATTTCATTTAGGCTAGGAGAACGCTTGAGAGAAGTCACACAAAAGGATGGTATCGTCTGGATAACAGAAAACAATGCCGTCGAAAGGTCTTTGTTCTTAGCGAAACAAGCGTTTAAAATTTTGCGCGCTCAGGAAGAGAGAGAGGGAGACCAATACCTTTCCCAAGATTTCGGGTGTCATAAGAAAGTAAAAATAGAAATGTAAAGGTTGAAAAATGTTGAGCACACTAGTATCCAAAGACTTCGAACAGAATCCTAAACATTACCCGTAAATATTACAGTTCATACATTTGTTACCCCATATTCAGCTATGTTAGGGTTCAATTTCGGGTGTTAAAACCAAGATTAATAAACTGAAATTTAAGATTTTCTTGTTGAGATTGGAGGATTTTAATTGCCTCGTTGAGTACGCTACAGTTTGAATTTAGCGCTTTGACAATGAAAAAGTCCCATATGTGACCGGCCATTCTGTGCCATGCTTTGTCTGGGATTTGATGCAGAATTCCTGGTCATTTGACGTGTTTTTGGCATGCTTAAAATAAACAAAAGATAGCACGAGGGACAATGTTGATGTACCTTAACGGAGGGTGGACAGTCGATGCAACCATACCTGTTAAACAAAATCAGCTCCTTCAAATACGATGCAACCTATACTGACCCGCTCGAGAAACGTGCACACCAACTACCTCGGGACCTTGTGTGGAGAGGTGATTGGTACCAAAATCGAAAATAGAGAGCTTTAGATTCGGGGACGAGGACGAGGACGAGGAGGAAGTATGACCGTGAGAGGACTGGTACTTTGTTTTGGTTCTCGTCTTCGTGTTTACGCAATTATGATTTAGATCGATGGTTGACAACGAGGGCTGCGGAGAGTTGAGTTTTTACGCCATGTTCAGCAAGAAATCCATATTTGAGACCTCAGTTGTACTTTTCCTGGAGGATATCATAGATGAATGTGAGCCTTTTCACAATTTATGACGTTTGCAACCGTAGAAACCCTTGTTTACTGTACTGGAGTTATCCAAAACTTGACTTAGATTACATGTCACAAGACGAATGCAAGACCGAGTTTAGGTTTGGAAAATCAAAAATACCAATTCTTTTAGAGGCTTTAAAATCCCCGATACTTTTAACTGTGTAAATGGAACTATAGCGACAGGCACTGAAGGGCTGTGTCTGCTGCTTAAAAGATTTGCCTATCCCTGCCGGCTCTCTTACATGATCCATCGTTTTGGTAGATCTGTGCCGGAAATGAGTCTTATTTTATCCGAAGTCTGTAATTTCATCTATGATACTCACGGCTATCTTTTATCCGACCTTAATCAACCCTGGTTACAACCAAATCACCTTGAGGCATTTGCTAATGCAATTCATCAGAAAGGAGCAGCGCTGGATAACTGCTGGGGTTTTATCGACGGCACACTCCGACCTTTATGCAGGGCCGGTGAAAACCAGCGTATCTTGTACCATAGGGCATAAAACAATGGGCATAAAAGAATTCATGGCATCAAGTTCCAGTCAGTTGTTGCTCCAAATGGGATGATAGCAAATCTTTATGGACCAAACACCTCTCTCTTTCCACCTGCCATTTGACTGTTGTCGAGTAAAACTTGAAAATTTAAGCAAAATGACAACGAAAACATATCAAAATCGGTTTATTTCGACAGCTTTGAAGACGAATTAGTTTAACAGATGATTTAAAGCGGTATAAAGTGGACAACTTCAATCCTACCTTGTTAAATAAAGCTGGTTTTCACCACAACGAAGTTGTTTGGAATCCTCGTTGTAGACAGGACGACGGCAACAAAGTTTTGGGGGAGACGACTGTCACGCCATGTCTTCACGCGTACGCGCATGCGCATGACGTACCAAATGTCATACTTTTTCTTCGTCGTCCTCGTCCCCGAATCTAAAGCTCTCTATTAACTATATCAGGACGGAAACGAGAGACCATGGAAAAGTCATACTTTCTCAATAAAGCAACGCCTGTAACTTGTCTTTGATCGCCTCTCTTAACATCTTGACATTCAGGTTCTTGTATTCATTTGTTTCAACTAGGTTTTCATCATCACTTTCTGGTTCTCTTAAATTGGCCTTCATCCTTTTTCCTTGTGTCAATGATGCCATCCTCCCAGTAAGCTGCATCATTTTTGTGTATTTCCTTTTACCTCTTTCACGATGTTTAAGTGCCTTCTTGACAGTGTTCTAGAAGCAATACATCTTGAGCAGCATCCAATTTATTTGATTTTTTAAAAATAAATCCACTTTGCATCGTCATTGTTTTTTTTCGATAACTACTAAACTGATTGAAGTTCTTGTAATTTCTCATGAAGATGGGGACATGATATACTAATGCATGCATGTATGGAGTAACTCTTTTATTAGAATAGCCTATTCTTTTATCACCAAGTGAGCAAAATAAATTGATGAAGTCTTTTTGATGGCTAATACATTTCAAGGTGGAAATCATTAGAATAAAAATCTTTTCAAAGTTTGATGACAGTTTCTTTTGTTTTTTGAAACAGGATATCTAATTCTTGCAGCTTTGCCGGGAGAAGTTTCATAAGCCTCTTTTTGTCTGAACCAACAAGGCTTATCAAGTTATAAGATCCCATTTCCTTTCCCATCAGCAATTTTTCTCGCAGATGGAAAAAGTAATATCTAAATGATTAATGGTTTGAATCATTTCTTTAGGTTAACACCCTTTTCTTTATTGTTAGTTTTATTTTGATATTGTATGCATCCTTCTCCATTGCTTCCATAATCAGGTTTTCAGTTAGTCTGTCAGTAATTGCCAGCATTAGATGAAGCTCTTCTAGAATGACATGGTCCAGGTGAATGATAAAAAGTGGTCTGTTGACACATGAAACGTTTTTTGATGAAGCACTTAAATCTTTGAATTCCTTGAGTGTTCTTTTAATTTCTTGAGTATAATAATTAAGATCTTTGGACATATCCCACCTTAAACGCTAGTACGCTGTACGACAAAGGCAAGCATAATGTGATGTAGCGCCACTGAGCCCCATGGTCATGAGTAAAAACTTGTAGTCTCTACCAAGAAATAATTCTATAGGTATATCTTTGTCATGGACTTTGATTTTCGCATTTTTATTTACATTGTTTATGTCTTTTATGATCTCTGAAAAAGACTTTCCTATTGTTTCATATTTTTCTGGGCCATTAACTATTCAAATGGTTCTGTTACCTTTTGGAGACATTACCAGATACCCTGTTCGCGATCGAGAGAATGACATGGTCATAATATTTGCTGACCTTGACTTCTTTGCCCCATCACAACTGATCTTCACTTTTATTGGCCCATCCACTGGATGGTTTGAAATTGAATTTAGGAGTTTACTAATATGCTCTTGTGCACCTGTAAACTGTTGAAAATTGAGAGCTGAGCACCAGGATATAAACCAGGAGTTCTTTCTATATGACAAAGTTTATTAAGCTCCCTAGGTTGTAACTGCTCTAATTGCCCAAGGGGTGCCAGACAAATATGAGGTGTTTTTGGATACCCTTACTAAATCATTGATATCAAGAAAACCAATTGTAAAAAAGTTTATTCTGCAAAAAATATTTTCAATGATACCTATTAAAGAATAATATGAACATTTTAAATAGCGAAATTCATTAGGTAAAATCATTCCTTTGATTTTTCAATTGAAACTACTAACATACAAACTGATGTTGCTAATATAGTGCTATAAATCATTTAAATATAGGCCTTAAAATTGAGAAATAAGAATATAGAAATGTAAGAGATATTTCAGTGTACTTCTATTCAATAATTCATGTTCTATATACACTGAGAACAGTCAAAAACAACAACAGTGTTCACTACAATTTGAATTTCCCGCCATTTTGTTTGAAGGCGCTCATAGGTACAAGTTGTGGTTTTTGAAACAGTCCTTGCAGATTCGCATTCCACACTTCTCACATCCTTGAGTGCAGAACTTCACTCTCTTGCCCTTCAAGCAGACTTTACAGCGGCCTTAGTATTTTCACTGGCCAATGTCCCTCTTGGACAGCACCTTCCACTACACCAACCTTGCGAGAGGAGAAGCCATTGATCAAACCTTTGACCAGTTCAATCCGGATCGAAAGCTGTGTAAGGGTGGGATGGTTTGGGGCCAACTTCATAAGAATATAAGCATTGGTAACGCTTACATCGATAAAAAACCAGAATAGGTATAGCCACCACTTTGTTGCTCTTCTTGTAGTGTTATAGTACTGTCGTAGTTGATCGGCCATGTCCACTCCTCCCATATACTTGTTGTAGCTCTTGACTACGGGAAGCGACAACATTGCCTTTCTGTAAAAATAAATACTTTCCTCAGCGAAGGCGCTTGATCTTGTTCTTGTCCTTCAGCTCTTCGGGAAAGTCTTTACGATTCGATCTTGCCGTTCCACAGTAGTAGAGGTCGTCCTTTAGAGGGTCCTCGGCAAGAGTAACTGATGAGAAAAAATTATCAGCAATTATGTGATAGTTCTTTCCCACCAGTTTCTAGTCAGATCATGAACAACTCTGTATCCAAGTGTTTTGTGGCGCCATCTTGTTTGCCAGTATAATCTTGAAACTCCAGGCAAAGCCATTTTCTGCGCCAACACGTATCCAGATCTTGATCCCTCTTTTCACTGGCTTCATTGGCATGTATTGCTTGAATCCAAGTCTTCCTTTATACTTTACCATTCCTTCAACAATGCTGGCATTTTGTGAAGAACGGTATTCTTCAACGAAGGTTTTCAATAGCGTGTCGAGAAGGGGTCGGATGTTGTGAAGCTTATCGTGTTGCTTGTGTCCACGGGGATACATTGTCTCTCTTTCGTTTACATGGAGATATTACCGCCTTTTTTTAAAGCGGTTTCGACTCATCACCCCCTTCAGGCACGCTGATGAGAGGATCTTTTGACCAGTACATTCGGATTTCGGGAAGGGTCCTGATACTAAAGAAAATATTGAGAGCAATAAATGCTCGCATCTCTTCGACCGTTGTGTCGTACCAAGACTGGTCTGGCTTAACTCTTATGCTTTGAGATGCATATCTGTTCGTTTCTAAAACTATTAGGTTGAACAGATCTTCAGGAAACATCAGTAGGAAGAAATCTAGTGCAAATCCATCCTCAGGAATCATTGAAGTGGGGCCCGTTGGTTGCACAAAATCTGAAACACGGACTTCGCTTTCTGTTCTTGACCAAGATTGTTCGTTTTCTGGCTCACTGTTTTCCGAATCACTCGAACGTTCCTCACTGCTAGTTTCTTCGTTCTCAGAAATATCTGAGAGATTTCTACATTTTCTTTAAATTTTTCTTCAAAGCTTTTTATGTTTTTCCCCACTTCATTTTCTTTATTTTTAACGCTTCCTTCGTCTCACTAGCTAAGTTTTATTTCTCCCTATCCAGATCTTTGTACTTTAATTTCCATTCTTATATTTCTTGTTTCTTCTATCTCTTTAGGTGCCACAAGCTCTCTCTTTCACAGATGTTAAGATTTACCTTTTTTTACCTGGGCTCTTACTTCCACTAGCTTTTTCCCCTTTGTATTTTTTGACAACTGATCCAGCTTCACGTCTTAACCTTTCGTGAATCCTGTCTCTTTACTTACTTTAAACCATTATCCAAGGATCCAAAAATTAAGTAGGTCGACGTAATCCAGGGTTTTTCCGTGGTTGTCTTTTATCCCAACAAGCTCATGCCATTATATCAAAATTTAAAGCCAACCTCTTTTCATTATTATTAAATAGCAAAATGTCCGACTTACTGTTAGACTTTCAAAAGAAAGCCATTGATTTAAAGTTTAGGGTTGCTGAACCTCCTCTACCTTATACAATGCAGTCGCATGTTGATGAATCGTAATAAAAATTGTAATAGCCCTAGCAATATATATCCCTTAGTCTATTTTATTTCGTAATTACACGTGCACGCGATATGGTTGTTGTTTCGTAATTTGCCGCTCTTTGGGAGCCTACAGATTCTTTAAACAGCGGTATAACAAGGGAAACTACAAGGCTTCAAAACTGTAAACATGACCGCTCCTTGAGTGAGTAGAGCGATTAAAATGAGTTCTCTCTTCTTTCTTTTCGGCGCTTAAAATTCGTTAAGTTGTTATGGTTCAAAAATTCCACAACTTTAGGATCACATACATTTTTCTTTGTATTGCTGGATAGGCATTTTTAAAGAAATAGAGAAAATAATTAGAGAAAATAAATAGAGAACAGAGATACTTTTAAAATTAATAATATCACTTACATAGTGCGCAGATTGTAATTGTAATCCTTTTAGATAATCTCAATTGTCCAATCGTTTCAGTTCTTTAAGGATCCTAGCTTTTTTCATTTTGGCAATTCCTTTCACTCGAACATTTTTGTCTAGGCAACGTCAACTAAATTAGATGAGTTATTTAAGTTGTCAGATATACAGATTATAGTCTCTTCTTTGTCAAAAGATGTATTCTCTTCACTTAGCACTGCTCTATGCTTCCCACCCTGATTTGCTCGGCCGTTGGATGGCGGGCTTTCACTTATTTAGATGACGTCATCTAAATAACTAACTAAATTAACTAAAGTTCTTCCGTATCCCTTGAATTTCAAGGGTAAATTTCAAGGGATGAAATTTTACATGCAAATTAGTCAAGGAAATTTATTCGCTTTTACCAAAAACAGCATATTCTGTGGGTTTTTTGTCTCTTTTTTGACGTAGTTGAATATTCTAATAATGATTTAACCCTTAGATTAACAATACACAGCAGATTAGTGCGTTTAATCATTATTAGGATTTCTCATACTTTTTATCTTTCTGCAAATGACACTTACTCAAGTAACTAAACAAAATGTTTTCAAAGCGGGTTCATTGTGTGATTATTTTAATATCTTGTATTGCAGACGATACGTAATTTAATACGTCTCGCAATGGCAATAGAACATAAACTCAAATGATTTACTTGGTTACGTAATGTTTAATAAACGAGCAGGAGTGTTTTATACCCGATAAAACACGATCTGCGAGTTTATTGAACAGCTTAAAAACCCATGATGAATGTTATCATATTGTACTGAATTCTTTACGAATTGAACCAAATTTGATAGAGAAAAACCAAGTTAAAGTTTATGCATATGAAGACGAATCTTTATCAGATATAAAACCTCCTTCACGGTCATGATTTCTAATGTGTTTCCTTCATGAATTATTAATGAGTTTTTTAAACCTAATTAGGTGCTGTCATCAGAACTGCTGACGTTAATATCTTTATTGGCTGCAATTACCTTAATGTAGTGATGATGTGTTTTTGCAGCCTTCGCAGCAATGTCCATCATCTTAGACGCTTCTTTCATTAACTTGTCTATTTTGCTACTTTTGAAGAAATCGTGTATCCTATTCATAGTAACCAAAAATAGACAACAAATTTGTAGCAGCTAGTTAAGCGTTAGCAGTGATGAAATGGAAAAAAATCTCGCTTAATCCGGGACATTCTCCCATGCAATTGGCCGCGGCACCTGATCGCGGGCTCAAAACAACAAAAGAAACTTTTTAAAAACTATCAATACGTCTGCTTTCACTGCATTTGAAAGTAAGCTCTCTTTTCTTTTTCTTTGGCTGTTCTCTAGAAATGAACAACAGACAGTTTTCTATATTTATAAGCAAATCATTAATGCATGACAAAATATTGTAGAAATTTTTTTATAGAAATCAAAACTCAGATTCTATGGCTGACCCATGAACTGATTTCCCATTACCTTTTCTTTGGTGACTTCTTTTGGCGTTTAGTTTCAATCTACAAAGGATAAAACAAGGTTAAACGGGGCCCCATATAGATTAAAAAGCAAAAGATCGTGTTACCACTGATTTATGACAAGAGCTAATGTTAACCTCAGATCCGCTGCTTTCTTCACCATGATCTTCTACATCCTCATCGCTTACGAGTGAGTCATCCGAGTCTTTGGCGGGTTTCATAGCAGACAATGGGCCCTTTTCTTCTTGTTTCTTTGCGTGTTGCAGTTTTATCCCAAGGTCTTGAACGGATGTACACTCAGAAGTTTCTACGACATGGATTTTCTCTCTAGAAAAGACTTCAGGGCTGTTCCTATATTCAAATTTAAAATACGTACGTATTAGTAACATGTGCACATCATTAAGGGTAGAAAATTGGCAGAGTAATGAATCAACAAACTGTAATACACCTGTAGGGTTTTACTCTATCACTTGTAAACGTATTTTGTTTTACCTCAAAAAGGTATTGACATTATTTGTCCTTAATTCGAACAAAAAATATACATACATTTATTTCTCCCCTTTAATTCATAGACTATACGTATACGCATTTGGTGTGCAAACATGAGAAAGAGACGCTTGAGTTATCCTATCAAAGCATGTTTTAAACATGCTGTCTTGTAAAATTTATTTCTGTAAAATTACTTACGTTTGTAGCTATTCTCCTCTTCCTGTAACAGTTGGTCTTTATCCATTTTCTCTCTCGGCATTGACATACACCAAGCTGTCGAACTACACAGCATGAAAGACACTTCAAAATGAAATTAAAAGTATTCTCCACTTGGAAATAAGATCTGAATGCAAATGCAAATACAGCAGTGGATGTTGACTTTTCGTGCACAAAAACAAAAGGTGACAATGAAGTTTATGCGGAATGTGAAATTCTTTTGTTAAAGCAGCAAACGTTAAAAGGGAAAAAATAATACGATACACTCGTAGTGGGATATACAAAACAAAGGAAGTCACATTCCACGCTCAAAGTTTGAAAAAAAGCGTTGTGGCAAAAACGTCTACTTTAATTTTGAGTTACAGAGATCAGAAGTGTTGAATGAAAAAGCTCTATAGCTCATATCATCTCAAAACATCTTTGTTAGAAATATTATATTGCAAAAATGAGCCGTTTATGTCCTTTCCCGGCATTTATTGGTACAGTTAGCATGGCTACTTTAAATCTCCTTTCAGTAATTATAGAATTACTCGAAGATGAAGAGGATGTCTGCCCTTTATTTCCTGCACACTACCTTTGCATTTCTATAGTCATGTTACTGCAAGTTTTCTCAGCTGTTCAGGGTGTTTCTCTTCGAGCTGCCATTAGACTACTTTTTTCAACCTTACCTGGACAAAGAGATGAATTATGGCCTCGTTTGACCCGAAACCCAGTTCAGATGTGGGAGTTGACCGGCGAAACACCATCAAGCCTTACAAGAGTTGTTCAGAGAATATCGGTTGATGCTGAAAGATTTATCCGCAATTCCCAAAACCCAAGATACAGAGAGATTCAAACAAGGCCGTTTGCTTTGACAACTCGTGACCGGATATTGATGCTTTTTGTTTGGCTACGCACGTATCCGACCTTTTCAGAACTTGGAAGTATGTTTGGATTGGGTGCTACAACTGCAGCAGAAAATATCCATATCCTTCTTTTAATAACACTTTTTCATTATGAGCCCCTCTACATTAGATGGCCTAGTTTACGGGTTTGGAACAGTTTATGAGGAAGTATTGCGGATTTCCCTGATGTAGTTTGTATTATTGACGCCACGCCAATCCGCATCAACAGACCCCAAGGCAACGTACAAAGGCTGTATTATCGCGGCGATAGGGGCTATCATTTCCTAAACTGGCAAGTAATAGTTGACTGTGATGGCTTCTTTGTCTATAGCCAGGCAGGATATCTAGGTCACCTAACTGACCCAGCAAGCTATGCCATGATTTCAAGAATTTGTCATAACTGTGCTCTTCCACTTCCAGTAGACAGCTATATATTGGCAGACAGTGGATATCCGCTATTTGTACCATTCTCACGTCGTGGCGGGAGGCGTCTACAGCCAACATGCAATTGTTTAATAGCTTGTTGTCTGTTCACAGAGTGAGAATAGAACATCGAATAGGCGACTTAAAGATATATAGGTGTGTCTCTAGTCGTTTTAGACACAGGCGTTGGAGGATCAACGTTGTAGTGGCCAACTTAGTTACAGCTCTTGCTAATAGAAGGAGACGACTTTTCCAAAGCATTAGAAGACAAGCAGCACTTCGCCTGTAGCAAAGTTGTAATTTTTTAATGTGCTTTGATGAGCTTGTTATTTTAATCTATAATTTAACACTACTAGAATTCGAAATCATTAAAAAATCAATTAAAAATTAGTTTGAACGTATATTGAAGATAAGAGCTTGAAGATATTTTATACTTTGAAATTCACACATAAAAAATTCATTCAAAAATAGATGGCTAATTCGGCTAATTTGCATGTAAAATTTCATCCCTTGAAATTTACCCTTGAAATTCAAGGGATACGGAAAAACTCTACTAAATTAATTTACTTATTCAACAGTGAGACTGAATGCACTCTAGTCTGGGTGATAAAACGTATTAAATTAATACTACATGACAAAACGTTTTTTTAAAACACGTGGTTCCAATTGGAGTTTTTGCACTGTAATATAAGTATGTTTGTGATGACTCACTGATGTCCAAAGGGGGAACAGCCATACTTCGACAGCGTCATTTGGCTGATTTAACTCCAGCTATACAACTTTTTCCACTTATTTGACGTCATCACACCTCATTCATCCAAAGCCCAGCTCAATTCATTTCGCAACTTTTCATGGAATTTTCATTTTGATTTTCAAAATTAACAATTTAAAATGAACGTTTTTGAAAAAGATCAATTGAATGAGATGAATGGTCAGCATTAAGTAATAATCTCGCTGCCCGTTTCTGTGGCAAGAGAAGCTGCTGAAGTAAGTCTGAAGAGCAGTTGCCCCAAACGGAGCAACAGTACTCTAAAGTAGGCCGGGCTAGTAGATTGTATAAAAGAAGTATATGTCTATCAGATAAGTATGGTTTTGCTTTCCTGATTAGTTCCAGTCTAGAGTCGAATTTTTTAATGCTTTTATGGATGTGCTAATTCCAAGTTAAGGATCTAGGTAGACACCTAAAAGCTTTTCACTTACAGATGAGTTTATATCTGTCCCATTAACGGACACACAAAGGCCCTCAGTTAGAGTTCTAAGCTTTCTTTGGGAACCGATGATCATTGTTTTGGTCTTTTTGGGATGAATGGCCATTGCATTATTTAACGCCCACTGGTAAAGATAATCATCGCCATTTTGGAGAGAAGGGTTTAAATCAGTAATTGATGAGCTAGAGCATGTCAATGTCGTGTCATCAACATATAAATCTGTATTGCATGCTTTATTTGAAAATGTAATGTTGACATACATCAGAAAAAGTAATGGGCCTAGACAGGATCCTTGAGGCACCCCATTTTGTATTGGTAGGGTTTCTGATGTATATGATCCTATTGGCACAAGTTGCGTTCTATCCATGAGATTAGATGAGAATCATTGAAAGTTCCCTGTTCAATGTTCCCTGCTAGCAAAGTTTCCTTCTTTGGCAAAGAATCAATCTAAGCCACATATTGGTCTTTTAAGTATTTATTTAAAAATAATATAAAAAGATTAATTCAAATTTTCATTTGTCAGGAAAAAAAATATTCTAAATTACTTGAAGATTCTAAAAAAATGTATTATAATTATTTTATTAGTTTTACTTACATTGAAGTTCCACTCGTGTTTAGGGTTAGGGTTAGGGTTTAGGGTTAGGGTTTAGGGTTAGGTAATGGGGGATGCACCACCTTGCACCCCCCCTTTTGGGGAAGGGTCGGGAGGGGGGGTCCGGACCCACCCAAAATGGTCGAAAAGTTGCATATTTAACAAGTTATTCGAAGTCAAAGAATTGATTTTTGGACCACCCCCATCGTATGGATCTAGGGGGGGGGCACCGGAATTTTATTGGCTCTAGGGACAGTCTACCGACGCGAGATTGGGTTCCAGGAGTTTGGAGCGGACAGCGATCAGAGTTTCGGAGCTGTAGCAGCTCAAACAGGGCCCGTAAATTTGTCCATTTTGGGCGAAATCGTGGAATTAGAAGAAATGTATGTAAAATCGAAAAATTCTGTCCCATTTTCTCGGCCTGGCAGCTCAGCCGCATTAAGAGCTACGGAAACGAGACCAACGTGAGTGGATAGTCCAGAAAAAGTTGAAAACATAATGTAAAAAAAATTCAGAGCGATTGGAGCAAATCCAGGGGGGGCGGAAATGAGGTTTGAAAATCGAAAAATGTGTGAAGTTGGCCATGTTGGATGGCTTATAACTCGGCGGGAATTGGGTGTGTGGTCAAGAGAGTCACATCTATGGATAGCTAATCGCAAAAGTAAATTTACGTCTTTCAGGGTATAGCTAGTGGTCGTAATGGAGAGGAGAAATAAATTTATCAAGGTCCGAGAAGTAGAAAATGACCTCGAGAAGTGGTTGGTGACTGGTACTTTTTGTCCCCCTTTGGAGGTCTAATATCTCGGCGAGGTTAGGTCGTAGGACCACCAAACCTGCATCGTTGGAAAGTTCTGGAGCAGGCATACCATGATTGTGGAAGTCTCAGAGCGATAGGACCAAAGCCAGGGGGAGCAATGAATTTTAGAAGTTCCATAAATATAAGGTGGCACTTTTTTGGAAAGAGGACATACCGGATTATAGGCAAGTTTGAGCATGGATATCTCCAGGAACATAAGACCTAGTTGGCTGAAACCTCTTGAGCGAGTAGTTCCAAGGTAGATCTACAGCCATGACCTAGTTTGAAATCGTTCTGACCAAGGGAACACCCGTGCACCCCCAACCTGAAGATCGAGAAGCGTACTTCACTACCAGAAGAGATACGTGAGTGAGGGTGAGTTCTAGGGTTCTGGGTCACGTTTGACGTGCTATAACTCGGCGAGATTACACTCTAGGGTCACCCAACGTACATCACTGGACAGCTCAGAGGAAAGTAACCCAACTTTGAGGAAGTTTCAGAGCGATCGGGGCAAATCCAGGGTGGGAATAAGCCGCACAAAATCGATAAAAGGGCAGTGACACTTTGGAAATTTTTTACAAGAGATGTATGGGGAATGCAGAGCATATATGTGGTATAAGTAGTAATAAATTATGCGTTCGGTGTGTATATAATGAAGTAGAGAGAATCAGAGAAAAATATCATATGCCCTTGGCAGGATTCGAACCCACGTCTTCGGTATTCTAGTCCGATGTGTTAACCTATGTGGTATAAGGGAAGGGCATGACCTATGAAGCTCTACCTGTCCCCCCACTTTGGTGTCAGAATATGCAAATGAGTGGCATTTTTTCCCGGCTGGCCACTAACTTTGAGGTGCTCTATCTCGGCGAGATTAGACTTTAGGGTCACCCAAAGTGCTTTGCTGGACAGCTCAGGTGAAAGGAACCCACGTTTGGGGAGGTTCCAGAGCGATCGGGGCAAATCCAGGGTGGGAATAAGCCACACAAAGTCGATAAAGGGGCAGTGACACTTAGTGACACAAGTAGCTCAGCGAGGTTGATAGGTACGGGCACACCGTATGCTGCACGGGATAGAGCTAGTGTAAGACTACACCTGCAGCAAGAATGGAGGTCACAGGTCAAGTACTTACAGAGATATAAGGCACACAAAATGGCCCAAAATGGGCCATGTCGAGAACCCTTAAACTTTGAGAAGCCCTATCTCCATGGATACTGATCGGACGTCACTCAAACTTGGTGGACGTGTGCTCCAAGAAGGTTAGCTATCACTACAGCATAGAAGTAGAGCCACAGCATGAACACAGTATCAAGTTGACCACATTCCCTGGTAGGGTTTTGACTCGGTACTTGAGGTGATAGGGGAGAAATACTTGGTGGAAAATGGCTGGTCTCGTTGACAGTCTTGTGGGAGTCGAACCCACCTACCTAAAGAATAGGTAGTCCGGTAGACATTGGTGCCTCCGAGACCAGCTCAGAGGCTAGAAATGTTTTTGGGTCCCTTGTTCTTGTGGGTTTTTTGTTGTTGTTTTATTAATTTTTTTGTTTTTTGTTTTTTGTTTTTGTTTACTTTACTAACAAAGCCTGATCCGCTGTCTTTTAAACACAGCAGATGTTCTCAGAGGCACTTCGTTTGAAAGTGCTCTTTCTCTGTAAAGACGAAATGACTCTGCGTGGGTGAGGGAAGGATCAACGTTAACGAATGAGAGCTCCAAACCTGACCAGGAGATGTGTCGGCTGGCGTTTGCGGACTGCAAACGCTGCGGCATCCTATGCACTTCATCCCCGTCTGTCTCCGGTGCAGCCAGCTGCACATTGGCCTCTTCAGTCAATAAAGAGGTCGGGTCCTCGGGATGAGGTACGTAGGTGCCGCCCGTGTTGGATGGTCTCGTCGTGTCCACTTTGAAAGGAATATCGTCTGCCAGGCGGTACAAGGGACTTCCCATTACCCTCCTGAACAATAGAGGGGACAAAATTCTGAGGCGCTGGAGTCGATACAGGTTGACTGGCATCTCCGATTGCAATGTTGCTATTTCCTTGTAGTCTACATAGTCGTTGTTTAGCAACATTGCAATCGCAGATACGTACGCGAATATCTTGACGGCCTGCTCTCTCGTGTATTGGCCAACGTTGAGTCTTTGGTACACGATGGCCATCCATGGACAGCCATGGTTTCTGTAGACGTTGATGTTTCTTGCATACGAGACGTTCCTCCTCTCGAGGTGGTCTAGGACGTCCTCTACGTAGTTGGCGGCCCTGGCTTCGGGCGGGAGGTCTGCGGAGGTGTACGAAATCTGTATATACTGGTGAAAACTCCATGATAACGCGTACCTCTTGTGACGATCAACGGTTGTGAACTTAGGGAAGTACTTGATACGTAACGATGAGAAGCCAAGACGGAGTACTTCCTTTGGGTCAAGGCCCTTTCTTTTGATCAAGTCAACCGCTCTCCCCAAGGTCGCAGGATACGGAATTCTGCTGTGGTTTTCCAGCAACTTGTCGACCACGTCACCGACGGTCAGGTGGCCGGCCAAGACGCCAGGTGGATGGAAGGAGGTGTGTTTCAGAGCAGCCATGGGAAGGCATTGGTTTTGGTTCATAAGGTCTTGTATGGCGAGTTTTACGAGGGCTTCTCCCACCACGCCAGGGGCAGCGTCGAGCTCTTCGCAAAATTGGAAAACACATTCTATTCTGAGCCTCTGCCGGTCCTGTGTAGTCCAGTTGTTGATTGGCGGCGGGGAGAAGCCAACGGAGGCGCTCTGGTGTGTGGCCAGCCCCAAGATGCCTCTCTGGTAGGTGGAACTATTCTCGTGGCAAGGGTGGACGCCCAGGGAGACTGCGAGCTGGCGGTCTTCTTCGCAGATGGGCCGGCCATGGAAGAAGTACTCCAGCACCAGCTCGCACTGGTACGCCCGCCACGAGGCATCGTAGCCACCTACCCCACGTCTGCTGTTGAAGATGGTTTCCAGTTCCTGAAGCACATGGCCCAGCATGGTGGTTAGGATGTTAGTAAAGGTGAGGGAAGACTCCCCATCCACTTGCTTGACGGGTAGGAGCATGGGTTTAGTTGTAATGAGATCCAGCAGTGATGCTTCATGGAATAGGAAGTTGGGCGAAAGGACATCTGGCAGGTCTTCCGTCATGAGAATAACCCCTTCTACCCTGGCCTGCATCATCCGGGCGGTCTTCCACGATAGTTCTCTGTAGTGTTGTATGTACCTTAACCTCGGTGAATCTCTCTTTGGTGGTGTTGGGATGCATTAGGCCGCACGTGACCACACTGCCACTGATGGGGTGCTTGTAGCATTTTGTCATGTAGAGATGTGGGGAGGTGGTATACAGTTGTAGGAAGTTGCAGTGACGGCTGGTTGTGAATAGACGTCGGAGAGGCTCACCAATGTCCATCCTCCGGGAGTCCAGATTGCTCTGGAAGTTGGCGCTCTCCGAGATGGACATTGGTGTTTACAACTTCCCACGGGTGTTGACCAAAGTCTGGAGAGCTTGGCGAGACCAGAGTAGGTGGACGTCGCCTTCGGTGGACGAGATGTCGCAGGCGCAGTGCACTGAAAGGCAAACGATGTCCTCTTTTGGTACCAGGCTCTGAATGTGTAGAGGAGTGTGTTGCTTCTGTCCAAACCTGACTAAATGTTTCTAAGTGCCATTACCATAAACCCTACCTTTGAGGTACTCTATCTCCCTGAGTATTAACCAGATGTCCTTCATACTTATAGGACATAATGTCTAACATGTGTACTACACATAGAGTAAGAATGACATCTGTCAATCATTAGTTAACCGGATTTCCCCCTAGGTTCAAAGTTAGGGTTAGCACTTAGAAACTTAGGGTTAGGCTAAGGTTAGGGTTAAAGTTAGGGTTAGAAACAGTCCGAGTTTGTCAGCAAAATTGTCCGAGTATGTCAGCAAAATCTCCGAGTATGTCAGCATGTGTCCGACTTTGTCAGCATTTGTCCGACTTTGTCAGCAAAATTTCCGAGTTTGTCAGCAAAATGTCCGAATTTGTCAGCCCATACATCTTTCTGTAAATTAGACAAACTTCACGTGACTATCAAAGGTACAAAACGTGAAGTCACTCGACCTCCACTACAAAGCCCGGCAAGCCCTGCCTTTTAGCTTTAGGATCCAAGTGGTGGGATGTCATTAGCGATTAATATGAATTTTTAATAGCTCGTAAAGCAAAGGTCACTTTTCACGGTTGGGCTGGAAAAATGGACTTTTACCGGTCTCTGGATAAAACTTCTATCTCGATGACTCTTTAACGGATTTGAATCAAACAGGTACCACAGTGTTGCTCAGACAGTGAGCTTTAGGAATCAGTTTGTGCTTTGGTCCAAGCGTATCTTTACCCTGCTATATGTGTTGGAAATGGTTGAGAAGTATTTCGGTACCAGGACTCTTAAACCAAGAGTTCCTATTCTAACGGTAACTTTGAACTCGTATACAAGCCCAATGCGCAGGGGTTATTGTTAGCCAATACTCACAATAGATAGGCCAACCTTTCAAGAGCATGAAGGAGTTGGTTGGATCTCATTAGCGATTATTCTGAATTTTTAAGAGCTCGTTAAGCAAAGGCCATTTTGTCCGACATTGTCAGCCAAATGTCCCCTTTGTTGGGGTTAACCAAAATGTGGACTCTTACCGCTCTCAGGAAAAAAATTCTATGTCGTTGAATTTTCGACGGATTCCAATGAAACAGGTACCACAGTGTTCTTCAGACTGTGGCCTTTAAGATAAGCACTCAGTGCAGGCTTGTCTTCAACAACTTTTTTGGAATCGTCTCTTTTGAAGCCATGTTGGAATCGAACCAACAATGCCGTAAACGGTATTTCCATTTGGCTTTTCCCCCCGAGACTTTCCAACTTGCCTTGGCTTTGCTTCCACCTTTTTTCAATAATCTTTTACTCTCCTTTGTTATCTTTTCTTTCGTCGGTTTTTTTTTTTATTTTTTTATTTTTTTCTTTATTAATCTTTATTATTAACTTTTTTAGTTGAAACGCAAACGCAAACTAAACCTATTTACTTATTTTTTTGTTTTGTACATGTTCCTGACCTTCTCAATGCATTTTTTTGCGCCAATCCTCGCAATCATATAATCGGAAAATACGCAGAACGGACAGCGGGCCATCTAAAAGGCGTCCCTTATCTCCTCGACTTTAGGGAAAGTGTCTCTTTGTAGTAGCCTTTTCATCCCGCGTTGCAACACTTCGATTTGAAGACTGCTCCACGGGTATCTTTTACCATGGTATCTGTGTAGGAAATGCATTGAGAAGTATTACGATACCATAGCAGTAGACAAAATGGCAAATTGAACAAATTACATTCTGTGGGGTGAAGCAGTTTCTGATCAGCGACGTCCTTCCTTTGCTTCTTCTGGGGGGATGGTGTGTCCGCGGGAGGAGGTAAGCGGACCTCGGCGTCCTTAGGGAAATATGGACCACACTGAGCATTAGAATATATCAATGTCATTTTCCTATATTTAATTGAATACATAATTACCTTCAGCTCATCTTGGATGGCTTGGCACGCCCGTTTGGCCTGGTCGCTCTTTAATGTTAGATCATACCAGGCCTCCTGGACGCGCCTGCTATGCTTCATCAAAGATGCTAGATCAGAGAGTTGCGCGGCACTGGCCCCCTTTCCCGTCAGATGGGTGACCCACATCTAAAAACATGAAATACAATGTCAGCTGTCGCGAGAAAAGCGTATGTTTTAGGGTAAGAAGAGAACTTACCTTGCGCACCGTCGTGCTTTTGAACGTCTTCCCCTGTGGTAAAGCCACTTTTGTCTCCTTATAAAATTGACTCATCACAACATGTACTTTAGAAGAGGTGACAGGCATTCCGCTTCTATTTATAAAAAGGTGATCAGACCCATTAGTCTGTAAGAGGAAGGGCCTGATCATCCTTTTATTATGCCTGGAGCATCTTCATGGTCTGTTAAACAAGAACATAAAGATCAATGGGTGTTATGAGTCACATCTCTCGGTCTAATGTACTGCACCACTTACTTCGGAATTGATGTAAATGGTCAAAGGACCAAGGCTGTCAGACGTCTTGTGTTGGAGGACCGACAGCTCGTAGTACCCGTCCGAGTCACAGGTACTACGGCTGTCCACATAGTCCTCCAACAGCACATTAGATATAAGAGACGATCTATAAAAAAAAAGCAGAACCAATGTTAGTTGTCCGAAAATGAAACATTAGCTTAGGGTTACAATTTCATACCTTGCTGCAAACACCACAACCAGCACCGATACTAAGTAGCTAGTTAGTTGCCAGGCTACGTCTAGCGATGAAACGGTATTCAATATTAAGGATTGCAGTGTAAGGAGGCGGTTCTTGCATCTTCTGCCAAGCTCTGATTATATTATGGCCTTCATCTTAGTGTAAGATACCGTGGATTAGTTGACATGAATAATAAAAACTCCTTTTCATTAAGTCAATTTACCTCCTCCAGCGATAACTGTAATGACCGGTCTCTCTTTCTTTTCTTGTTTCGTTGCTGGCTGCATTGTCGTCGCAGTGCTTTTCGCCATGGTGCTTGCAGGGTGTGCAAGCAGGTGAAGGCAGGCTGAAAAAGGAAGAATATCCAAGTGAGGGAACAGTGAATTCACAACATGAAATCGAACTGTAATAATTACCATTTCCTCGAAGGACAGGAGATGGGCGCGGTGGTGGAGAAGCCAGTCCAAAAAGACTTCTATAGCTCTGGAATAAACTTTTAGGGTAGTTCCGGCGAGTTTTTGTTTTCCCGAGCCATCCCTGTGTGGCTGGAAGAAGCGCTTCCAAAGAAGGTCAGAGTCGCCAAAGCAATCCATTAAAGACCCGTTTGGAGCAACAGCGCGTGCCATTTTGATGATCTTAAAAGAAACGTGTGAAAAGGTTAGCATCTACCTATATCAAAATACCTATAAGTGATGGTCACGTACCCTGACTACTTCCTGCTTCGCCTGATCCTCCGTCATATCTCCCCCGTGGGGAGACATCCTAAAGGTAAGGTACTCTGGAAGCAGTTACAAGAGATTTCCGTTCTTACAAGCTGCTCCCTTTCCCTGACCTTTCGGGAGAGATATGGCGTAGGCTAAGTGGCGTAGTTCTTCCTCTTCATCACTGTCTTCCTCAGAGGAGTCATCTGACTCATAGACTGACTCACTGTCTGTGTCAGTCTGTGAGTCAGATGGCTCAAAGTTGCTGCATTCGTCGAGGACCACGATTCGCCTGAAAAGAAAATAAGGAGTATACTTAAATATTGACCAATTAATGCGTTTTACTGCAGTGTATTCTTACCTCTTTTGCGGCCTCGGTTTCTCAACTTCTTTCTTCCTCTCCTCCATCTTTATCTCAGTTTGATATTCTTTTGCGACGACCTTTTAAATTAACAAAGAGCAGCATGAACATGATGTGCTATTGCAAATTATTGGACATACATAAAATGCGTACCTTTTTCTGCTCTTCTTAGTGTGTCGAAGTATTCTTCAGAGGCATTCTCTTTACTAATAGAATGGACTTTCCTCAGGTGCCTGTCGAGCCTGATAGCCACAGTGCTGCACCCATCCACCGGACATAACCGTGCCGGGTTCTTTTTGGTGCCAGGCATGTCTTTCTTGGATAAAAGGTTTTTCCTGTAGGCATCCCTCGCCGCCTACAGCTCCGGACCCTCCAGTTGGTGTGTAGTTGTGAGGTGTCGCAATATGCGAAACACCTCCTTATTACATATCGTGCATAAATTTTTAGCTTTATTCCCCTTCGCCAGCGAAGGGACAGCAGAGGGACGGACAGGGGAAGAGGGAGGGGAAAGAGAAGGGACCGAGAGAGGAGAAGGGGCAGGGGCAGGGGCAGGGGCAGGGGCAGGGGCAGGGCCTGGATCTGCGGAAAAATGCACATACACACGCGGAAATACGCACACTTTTGCGGAAAAACGCACACTTTTGCGGAAATACGCACACGGATGCGGAAAAACGCACACTTTTGCGGAAATACGCACATGGGTTTTTCCCGCAAATTGTTATCATGAGCGTAGAACCCTCTAATTAGTGGGGGTTGCCTAATTAGTTAATTATATGGCAGTTTTGGTCACTTGTTTGAAAGTTTGGGGACTTTGAGTGCCAAGTGCCAAGTCTAAATCTCTCAACATTTTCGGTCATGTAGCTCAGCGAGGTTGATAGGTACTGGCACACTATAAAGTGCATAGCACAGACCTGGTGGAGGACTATACCTGCAGGAAGAATAGAGGTCACAGGTTGAGTACGTACAGAGATATGGGAGCCCAAACATGGCCCAGAATGGGCCATGTCGAGAAACCTTAACTTTGACAAGCCCTATCTCCATGGATACTAATCAGATGTCACTCAAACACACTGGACGTGTGCTCCAGACGGTGTGCTATGCCTATAGCACAGAAGTATAGCCACAGCATTAACACAGTATCAAGTTGACCACATTCCCTGGTAGGGTATTCACTTGGTACTTGGCCTTATATAAGAAATGTATGTGGAGAACCCTTAAACTTTGAGAAGCACTATCTCCATGGATACTGATCGGATGTCACTCAAACTCGCTGGACGTGTGCTCCAGACGTAGAGCTATGCCTATAGCATAAAAGTATAGCCACAGCATCCACACAGTATCAAGTTGACCACATTCCCTGGTAGGGTATTCACTTGGTACTTGGCCATATATAAGACATGTATGTAACTTGGACAAGCCCTATCTCCATGGATATCCATGGGATGTTACTCAAACTTGGTGGATATATGCTCCACACCAAGAGCTATTACTATCTATAAAATCAGAGCAATAGGATCAATACAACCTATGGATAACCAGATTCCCATGTTTGGTACTTGGCCTTATATAAGACATATATGAACATTTTTCAAAGTGCCAAGTCTAAAACCCTCAACATTGAAGGCTAATAGCTCAGCGAGGTTAATCGGTACGGGCACACTGTATATTGCACGGGACAGACCTAGTGTAGGACCTAGTGTAGGACTTTGACAGATAGGTCATAGGCACTTGAAAGGGTGTTCGTCCAAATTTGATAAGGTCTCATGGAAAGTCTTGTTGGAATCGAACCAACCTACCGAGAACGGTAGACCATTAGACTTTTTGGTTTTCCGAAACCTTTTTTTTTTTTGTCCCTCTTTGGGGATTTGTTTATAAATTTATACAACAATGTACAAAAGAATGGCAGGACCTACTGTTTCTCCTTCTTCCAAAGGGATCTTACTTTTTCTACGCAGCGGTCCTGCCATTCTTTTGTAAAGTGCCTTCCCCAAATGGAAGGCACACTGGACTTAAATTGGCTTTTGATGTAAGCCCTTGACGGGAGGCCCGACAATGTTAACAACGGTTTTAAATTTTTCTTAATTTTCACGGTGTCTTCATTTGACCATGGCTCCCTGATCTTCTGTAGCCTGCAGGAATAACGTACTGTCAGTATGGCAGCTGTAAATAATATATAAGCAGAAAAACACTTCTAACCTTCCAAGCGATGAGAAACCGTCGTTCTTGGAGGTGGAGGTGGAGGTGGAGGTGGAGGTGGAGGTGGAGGTGGAGGTGGAGGTGGAGGTGGAGGTGGAGGTGGAGGTGGAGGTGGAGGTGGAGGTGGAGGTGGAGGTGGAGGTGGAGGTGGAGGTGGAGGTGGAGGTGGAGGTGGAGGTGGAGGTGGAGGTGGAGGTGGAGGTGGAGGTGGAGGTGGAGGTGGAGGTGGAGGTGGAGGTGGAGGTGGAGGTGGAGGTGGAGGTGGAGGTGGAGGTGGAGGTGGAGGTGGAGGTGGAGGTGGAGGTGGAGGTGGAGGTGGAGGTGGAGGTGGAGGTGGAGGTGGAGGTGGAGGTGGAGGTGGAGGTGGAGGTGGAGGTGGAGGTGGAGGTGGAGGTGGAGGTGGAGGTGGAGGTGGAGGTGGAGGTGGAGGTGGAGGTGGCTGTAGGGCCAGATGAGGTGCTGCTCTGCTTCCTTTAAAACAATTCCGATATCAAATAGAAGAAATGAAAGATAGGCCACGTCTGGCTATGACAACTTACTCATTTGACATTTTCCTTTTTTCTTTAATTAGCTTGGCCGCTTTGGCAGCCATTGCCTTCCGCTCACGGACGTTGTAGTATCTATCAGCCGTTCTAAAGCAACACAGGAGAAAAGTATGAGCATATGCTCCATCTGTGGTACATGAACTACAAATAACCATTAATGAATGCTTACCGTTTCCTGTGACACATTAGGACGCTGAGTTCATCTCTATCCTTGTCCCCAATGGTGTTGTCAGAATAAATGTCACTGACGATCCCCTTCCTGACATGGGTGGAGGAGATTGGCCGAGTGATCACTCCTGTCGCTTGTACAAAACTGGTCAATCTCCTCCACACATTGGTCAGGAGGGGACCGCCATTTGCCATTAGGAATAGGTAATCTTTGGACGTATGGTTGCAATAGAGTGGTCTGCGGATAATGCAGAGTAACAAACTATTAATTACTGTAAGAATACTACCCAATTTGATAATAATGCTTACCTAATCACATTGATGTATGCTTGGATATGGTGGACGGTTTGTATATCTAAGAACGCAAAGGCAGACCCATACGTGGACCCCCGTTTTGTGAACCATCACCTAGTATAGCAATGAAAGAAAATTTTGATACATTCAAAATGAAGAATAGTAATTTGCTACTAAATGGAGTTCACTAACCTCGACAGAATAGGTTGCACTTTGGTTTTCAAACGTGCGCTTGTTAAACTGAGACAAAGTAAGGCCTGTGACCAGGCTGGCCCTCCCACCGTTGTCAAAAACAATTTGTGTTAACAGATAGTTTGCCAAATCTAGGCAGTCCTGCGATGGAGATGTCTTAAAGAAAATCAGTGAAAGCTGTTTTAGAAATTGAAGTACACTTACAATTGAACATGCAACCAGACTTACTGGGACGTTTTGTCCATTGAAAATGTCCTCAAGTCTCACAGCGCAGTCATTGGCATGTGAAGACTTGAGGACATTTTCCATCTCTTGTAGTGTTATGAGCTGCTCTTCATCTAATTGTCTCTGAAGTGCCCTCTGCAGACCCCGCTCCTTGTTGCAGGAGGAACGCCACTGTGGCTGCTGTTCCATGAGCGCTGAAAACACAAGGAAATCATTAGAATTGGTGGAGTATGGGAACCAAAGAAAGCAGGTTGATATACATACTGGTCAAATCTTCCCGCACGCTCTTCTCGAAGGGGTAGAAGCGCTTGTTCGTAAGGATATATTTTAAGAAAGCCTGCAACGCTGCAGAATAATTCTGCAGCGTTGAAGGCTTTCTTTGGCCCCTCATGATTGTTGGATCTCCTACAAGAAAGGCGACAGTATAAAGTATTAGGTATGAAGACACTAAATTATGTTAGAAAAAGTGAAAACACTGACCTGTGTTGTGGGCCTCGGTTATAGCATTGAGCTGCGGCTCAAAAAACCCCTCCCATAAGTCGGCGCCCAGGATCGCCTCTCTGATGTTCATTGGCTCCTTCATACAACATAAGAAAATACAGTAAGAGTTGATAGGTAATTACTTGGTGAATATGTAAGACTAGAAGTTACCTTTTTCAGTGCAGTTTTGCACAGGACGTAGACCATCTTCATACACTCTTCTGCAGCATTTGCAGTCTTTCTCCCTCCTAGAAGGGACACCATAACATTATGTACTGTTCAGTATGAATGTTTCGTGAACGAAATACATGGTACTATACCTGCCGGCGATCTTAGGTGGCTTCTAAAATGAGGAGCACCTTCCCGAAGGTGGTGTCGACGGGCATGGTGGTCCTCGGCAGATTGTTGAAGGCTTCTCCTTCGTCTTCGTCTTCGTCTTCGTCTTCGTCTTCGTCTTCGTCTTCGTCTTCTTCTGGCTATAACATACATGCAAACAAAAATGAAAAGATAGATAGATAGATAGATAGATAGATAGATAGATAGATAGATAGATAGATAGATAGATAGATGATAGATAGATAGATAGATAGATAGATAGTAGATAGATAAGATAGATAGATAGATAGATAGATAGATAGATAGATAGATAGATAGATAGATAGATAGATACCTTATACACGTCGTCCGGGTCTGAGTCTAATTCCTCGTCGATGTTAAATGAAAGTTTCTTTTTTCTCGTCTCAACTACTGCAAAAATGAAACCCAACAATGAGTATATTGTCCATTCAGCTTTAATTGTTCACCATTTAGTATACATACCACTTTCTTCAGCTTTTCTCTTCTCTGGAATATTCTCTCTCTTCTCTTCTTCCTTGACATCTCCCAGGTTTATGTTGTCTTTGTAGTTCTTTTGCTGTACCCGGAGTGCTTTCAGGAGCTGTGCATATCTACAAAAGAGTTTGAAAGTTATACACCTTTTGGTGAGGGTTAATCTAGAGCTCTAGGGTAATTACCTTTCTGGCTTTGTCTCTTTATCGACATTATGCTTCACTTTCCAATGGCTTGGGAATTTCGTAAGCATAGTGTGGCATCCCACAAAGGGGCACTTCCGTAGTGGATTGGTGGAGCGTTTATCTTGATGGAGCGTGTTCTCCCTTCTTTGTTTCTTTATCTTCTCCTTCGTCCACTTGTGCACCAGCTGGAGGTGCCGCACAAGGTAGGTTTTGTGCTGTAAGCACACGGGGCAGCGACCAGCACCACCCCGCTTACTCTGAACCACCTTCACCTCAACCACTTTAACCTTCTCCTTCCCCTTATCACCATCATCACCATCATCTACTCCTTCGATCACTTCCCCAACCACTTCAACTTTCTCTTTCCCCATATCATCAACACCATCATCACCATCATCTACTCCTTCGATCACTTCCCCAACCACTTCAACTTTCTCTTTCCCCTTATCATCAACACCATCATCTTCCACAACAACGACCTCCTCCTTTTCTCTTCTACTCCACTCCATCATCATCCTCCTACAATTCCTAATAACAATTTTAACACCCGTCTTCACCTCGGCCCCCTCTTCAACCTCATCAACCCCAGCCATCCCAACATCTAATTCCCGTTTCTTTAGCTCCTTCCTGATCTCTAAGATTCTGTTCTTCCTCATCTCCTGTCTTGCCCTAACTCCTAAAACGTATTGTGCTTCCTCCTTCTTCTGCTCTTTTTCTTTCTTTTTTTCCACCTCTGGGTCAAGCCCAAGCAATTCGTAATCTTTATCTACAAAATGAGAGGTACGATGGCTAGGCTTAGCACTTAGAACATTTTCGACAGCCATAACGCCTCCTTTTGTCTACTTACCATCTATGGGCATAAAATCGTCTGTGGCGTCAACGATAAGCCCCTCTTCTTGCAGAGGGAATAACAAGAAGTCTATTTCCTCTGAAATCACAATAAATAGTAAGGTGAGCAAAATGTAAAGAGAAATTTTATCCTATTAAAGTCGTACTTACCCATATCTTCCATTTGTACCCCCTCTGCAATGGGAATACATTTGGGAACAGTAATATCTGAGATTCTTTGTTCATAGCCCATAGAATAGAGAACTTGGATGACTATCATGTATTGTCGTAGGAGCTTTCGAAGGAAAAAAAAGAAAGAATGTATGTAAATTTAACATCATACATATTTATAGAGTGTTGGGGTTAAAATGAAAGTACTTACAAGCTTCTGAAGTGGTCGATTGCCGACATCCTTCGCTTGCGCGAAGGCGCACTTCAGGTGATACAGTTGCTGCAGGAGCTCGTTCACAGAAAACATATTTATCTTTATCTTTATCTAATATGTAATAGAAAAAGTGTCGATACCAGGGATATATGTGAAAAAAACATTGCAGTCTATTTTGCGCATGCGCATTACAAGCCATCCCCTTACGACTTCCCTCGTTGTGTTCCACTGCTCAAGAGCTTTAATATGATACTTATTTCATGTCGATCGGCCTACGGACTCCAGAGATATAGTCAGAAACAGGGAAGTGTATATTCGGGTACCAATACCGTTAGTAACCCTACCCTCCCCTCCCCTCCCCCTATGTCCGCCATTACTATTGTTTTACACGTGTGACTTTTGACACGACAGGAAATCACTAATTAAGAACTAACAATACAACTTATTACACTTTTCTTGGTATCAAAATGTTCCTCTCGCCGTTGTACATGACGTGCAAGGTTTGAAAATTGCAAAAGATTCAATTGTGGGGAGCAAGAAATGAAAAACTGAGGAAAAAAAAAACATGACTTACCTTTAAACCGTTTAGACAAAAGAGAAAGAAGGGGGGGAGGGTCAGGAGATATAGACAGCGAAAATAAAAGGGAGATATTATACTTTAAAATTCTTTATTCCTCACAAACGTTTTAGTTAACGTCATAACATGTTCGAACGTGGTGTGGGGAATCACATGTTACTGGTGGCAGCGTGGGAACATTGTACTGCGCATGTGCAATACTGATATCTTAGTTCAAATAAAAGGATAATAGGTAGAAGGAGCCAGAGCACGGAGGTGATAGACCTTAGTAAGTAGATCACCTACATGTGCTCAGCGCATTGTTTCCTTGAAATGCCGCTGACCAGTGATTTTTCAAAGTCGGAAATAAGGCCGTTTTCAAAAAATTCTCACACGTTCGTGTAACAAGTTAGAGCTTTGATACTTTGGGTCTTGAGATAACCTCAGTAGAGCTTTAACATACTGACAGCTCATTGGTTAAAGTGAAGGTCAAGGTCACGAAATTAATGGCCGAATGTTGAAATTTTGATAACGCATAACTCCTTTGTATTAAACTGAAATGATATGGAACTATCACAACTAGTACACATTTATAAGGGCAACATACATATGACGTCATAGCTCATTTGCATACATAATAAGGCATTTATGAATTTTTTTCGAAAAAACACTTTAAAATCCGTAAAAAATTCAGAATAAAAGATTTTTTAACTAAATTTCTTGTGTGAATAGGCCATATTAATGCCTTTCAAGAAATGTGCTTGTTGTTTTGATAGAAGTTCATTAAATGGTCGAAAACTGAAGGTATTGTTTTTTTGCTTTGTCTTTTTGAGACAAATTGTGTACGTTATATCTATGAAACTTTAACTTAAATCAGAAAACCTTTCCAATAAAAAAGATAGCTATTATTGTGTTCTACACAGCAAAGGTACTTTAATTCCCGTGACACTTAACCCAAGGAAGTTAGACGCGTTTTTGTCGTGTGCACTTTTGCGGAAATGTGATTTTTGACCGCCTCTGAAAATTCAGGGTTTTAATATTTTGCCAATCCGTAAAGAGGAAAGATAAGGCATCGTTGACACCTGTCCACACACCAAAAATTATTGGCATAGCACTTTAGGAAAGCTTTCAAAAATCCATACCAAAATTTGCGGAAAAATGCACATTCCAAAAAAATGGTTAAGTGAGCGTAACTCCCCCCGAATTTGACCAAACTCAGATTCTTTCACAGGATCATTCTATTTTCCCATGATACATATGTGTACTAAATTTGAGTTAAATCGGACTTAAAATAAAGAAGTTAGAAAATTAGGGTTTCTTGAAAAAATAAGTTTGTGCTACCGGGGACAGTTTCGTACACCTTAGTACCCATCTGCGGCCCATTGGGTAATAAACCCTAAAAATTAACCCAGGTTAATTTTAACTATATGCATCTTGTAGAGCTTGAAAAGGGCTTTCAGAATCACTATGTAGTTTATCCGTGGGAGAAGGCTGTAAGGAGATATGACGTCTCAAAGTCAGGTGTGTTTTTCCGCAAAATATTTTTCAACAGCCCATAATTTCTTCAGATCACGAGGGTTAGACTTCAAACCAAGACCTTTATGTAGAGGAGGAATAGACCTTTCCAATGATACCAAGAATGTCCACTTTTGCCTTAAAACAAAAAAGTCGATTTTTGACCGTGCATATTTCCGCAGTTCCGGGTTAGGGTTAGGGTTAGGGTTAGGGTTAGGGTTAGGGTTAGGGTTAGAGCCCGAAACACCTGATGAAATTACGGTCACTTCTGAAAAAATCACCTTTTTTCTGAAAAAGACACCTCTTTTCCTGAAAAAGTCACATTATACTGGAAAAGTCACCTTTTTCCTGAAGAAAACACAGTGACACGCTGTTATTGTCACCTAATATTTTTTTAAATAATTTTTATAAGTACTTGATTTCTTCATTAAGAATGTTCTTTTGCTTTCCATAGAGAACGAACCTTCTCCACGCATCTGTCTTGCCATTCTTTGGTGTGCTCTCGGTTCCAGATGGTAGGGATATCTTTGCAAAACAGTTCTCTAATCGTAGTTCTTGATGGCAATCCTTTCATTGGGATGAGACTCCTCGTCTTTTCTTTATCAAGGCGGTATCTTCAGGATGCCAGAAATATCTTGTTCCCTTGTCGGCCTTCCGGGCATGCAAGGCCACTTTTGCACTACTTGTACTAGTAGTACTAGTACTAGCAATGGCACTAGTACAAGTACTGGTACTAGTACTAGCGCCCTCTGGTTTCACTTTCGTAGATGTTGAAGTACTGAAAGAGGTGGTAGAATGAGATTAGAACTGCAAATTGAAAGCTAGTATATATTTCGTGTGAATAGCTCACCTATAGGCAGCTGCTCTTTTTTCTTTCACCATCTTTGCTGCCTTAGCTGCCATCTTTTGTCGTTCGATTATGTTATAATACCTGCTGGCCGTTCTGTTGTTTGGGGAAAAAATACAAGAAGAATGTATGTTAGGTGCAAATTAAAAAGTTAGTTTGCATAATGAAACACTTACTCCTTGCGATGGCACATCATGACATATAGGTTATGCTTATCTCGGTCATCAACATCCTCGTCCCCATAAATGGAGGTCACTATGCCCTTACGAATAAGGGTAGGCGTTATAGGTCGAGTAATACTTTGGGTTTCCTGTACGTATTTGGAAAGAAGTCTCCAAGCGTTGTTCTTTAAGGGCTCCCCGTTGTCGTTAAGAAAAAAGAAATCTCCCGAGCGTACGGTTTGGATTGCAGACCTAAAGGAGAGTAACAAACAAATGTCTACAACTAATGCTATAAGTATTTCTGAGGACGAATAAAGGTGTACCTTACAACATGCAGGTAACCGTGCATGTACTCTGTAAGTTGCCTTTCCAAGGTGACGAATGCTGAGCCATATGTTGTCCCCGTTTTGTGTTTGAACACCTCCACCTGGAAGGTGTCGGTGTCCTTGTCGCGGGTCATTCTTTGAAAATTTGAAACAGTAAATCCATATAAAGACAGGATGCCAAAGGAACGATAGATTTGATTTCCAATGTAAATTATGTTTACATAATATTGTACTACATTTGAAACTTCTGACAATTGAGTTGGAATCCTCAGTTCCCATATCAAAAACTTAATACCACTAAGAACAGAAATTACATTGCATGCATTGCTGCCATGCTGGCTTCCACCTTTATTTGATTGGCATATCATCGAGGACAAGAGCCATTCAGTTATGTCCCCATATTTTCTTTGAAGGATTAGTACAGCTATAGTAGTCTGTCTTGGTGCAGATTGTGTGTTTGTAGGCTGTGTGTTTGTAGACTTTTTAAGTTTGACGGATCAACCCCATTACATAAAGCAAGTGCAAATGCAATTAGAAATACTTCACAATCAAAGCCATTGTTTTGCTGGGTTGCTGGCTGCACTTGCAATATGATTTCATCAGAGGGAGTGTGTAATAAGGAATCTGCTTTTTTGTGAGCATTTTTATTCCATTGTATGTACTATCAAAAATGTTTTAATATTCCTCTAAATGTATATCAACCTACCAACAGTGCTGCTTTGTGTTTGTAACATAGAGGTTGCACTTGACTTGGTATTGGCATTCGATTTTTGTGTGCTTGTGAATGCTTTAAATAAAGAAATAAATCTTCTTTAATTCCTTTTGCTTTGTTACTCTAATGTATACATAGTTAATTAAAAATAAACCAAACTTCCCTTCATTCATTTACATCCTGATCTCAGATATAACATTTTACAAGTTCAAATTTTATAAACGGGTTACGTATGAGTTTATAAACTTTGGCAATAAGGTCTAGTGCAGGTACAGGTCTGCTAGCTATTTTTGGAGTTTATTGCTGCAATAGAACCGAAGTTAATTATTAAAAGAACATTTTTTTTGCTCTTTTGCTGTACTCTTATTATTTCACAAATATGATATTTCAAAAACTCGGCCAACTTAGTAAATGAATAATTATATTTCTTACCGTTATCTAGCTTGGCAAGCAATTCCTTGGAAAAGTGCTATTCTTTGAATGTGAATACATCCAGATATCTGTCCCCTTTCTTGGAAGGTAAGCCTCCCACAACAACCAGTCTTAGCATTTCTAATGTAATGTTTTAATTGATGCTCTGTGACAGATGTAATACCAGTTAATTCAAGCGCAACCTTTATATGAAAACTAAAGCTATCACCACATACATTTGGTCAAGACAGTTTTTCTTATGAAGAATCCCCTTGTCTGAATTCCAAAAAAAACCACACACACACAAACAAACAAAAAATTTCCGTGTGCATTGTAAAAGGAAAAAAAAAAGAACAAGCTTAGAGATGTGTAAAATAAATTGTTACTGTCATAAGCTATAGCGTGAAGCCAGAGAGAGGACATAACCCAAAAACATCCTAGTTTGAATTTTTAAGTTGATATTTGTGAATGGAGGAAACCGGAGAACTCGAAGAAAAATCCTCGTACCACAGAAGGGAAATCAACAAACAATTTTACTCCCATTTAAAGCCATTGTTTCTCCATGAGCCCATATCGTCACATTTGCAGTCCTCCCATGAAGCTAGCTTTGAGATATTGACTACGAAAGAGATGTTGTTGGAAACGTTGGTTGGTGTAGTGTGGCACGTTCTCTGGGGAGCTTGAGGTCTTAACACAAGCTGAATATGGGGAGAGAGACATGTCATCTGCGAAGTATCCCTGAAAGTTCCTGGTAATGAACTGTCATGCGTAGAGCTCTTAAGCAAGTGACATATTATCGTCTTATGTTTCATTCGTTTTTTTTTGGAATCACTAGACGAGCTGGTGGTGGCGACGTCATCTGTTGCCTTTTCACCAGACGAAGATCTTACCTGTTCAAATGGAAATTTTGAAGAAAATTGATCATGTTTATATTTCTTCAAATCATTTATTACTTTTGTTGCAGTTTATGATCACATTTGATCCTACGAAAAACATAGGAGAGGAATGTTGCTATGGTGTAATTACTTTGACTCCCTTTATAAGATGGGAAGGTGAAAAATAGTCAACATGCAACAAAAACTCCTTCAGCCCACCTTCAATTATCTAATGGTCCGTCCCTTATGCTTTGAGCACCAGCTTTATAAACATGCCTGGAAAATTAACATTCTAAAATTTTATCTTAGTGGCTAGCTTGTGGTCATTCACATAGTTTCCTTCGTGCTGTTCTTCGATGACCTTTGCACCAGCATCTTGAGTGTAAAGTTCAAAGCTGTTGGATTTCCTAAAACACAAAAATTCAATAATAACAGTAGGCACATACATGACGGATTCACTCTAAAATAACATTGACATTTATTTCTAATATTTAGCACCTTATGAAAATTATGTGCCATATGTTATGCCAATTAAAACAATTGAACCTAAACTTGGGTTTATTAATTGTCTTTCTTTCTTTATTCCAATTTTTCTGGTTGACTTTTCAGTTTTGTTTGAGACATTTCCATAAATATGATTTTCAGTATGTTCTTGGTCAGAGACCAAGGTCAGGGGAGGCATTTTTTAATGTTATGTTGGACCTTATAATAACACATAACACTTAGCAATGTTAGAAGCCTAAATGCGAATTTGCATTTGTGTAATAATGGAATATAATTGGACTAACTGAATTTAAGCTTAATTTATCTGCTTCTCAATCTCCAATAATAGTCTTGGTTTCGCGATAAACCTTGAGATCAATTTTCCCTTTAACACTATATTTTCTTCGCACTTGTGTCGAACGTACAATTCACAAAGAACTCTCAATACACAGTACAGCAACTTCTTATATAGTCTTTTACAATCTTTCTAGAATGTTCTAACATTACATCATAGAAGCTTCCAGAAATTACGATAAAGAAGTCAAGCTTAATCTATAACTATACATTTTATAATCCTAACTTACTATAACTTTCTATAACAAAGACTAATCAAGAATGTCCTGGAAAATCTAGAATGTTCTATAAAACGTGCTTATAAATATTTCTTCTGTCCAAGTCTTTCTGGATATTAATTTATTTTTAAACCCAGCTTGTCTAGTGCTGGCGGAGTGGGATTTTATATTTGTAAAAAGCTAAATTATGAGATCTGATTTATCTACTATTACATCTAACTTTGAGTCACTTTGGATTGAAGTTCAAAGTAACGTCCATCATAATATTATATGCGGGGTTATCTTTTTGTACTATTGCTACAAATTGAACAAATAGTTAATTAATTAGATTGTTACTACTCGTGCTTTAGGTAGATTTAATTGTTTGGAAGATTAATTTTGGCGACTGGCAGTTTCCAATTTTCCATACTTTGTCAATGAAAATCCATATTATATATGGCCTTAAAGGGGACTAGCATGTAATATAAATCTTCCAAAATTTAATGAAGCTGAAACCTTAATGAAATAATCTTTAATTCAAGGGTCTTATATATGCTGTTTCAAAATTACTTTTAATTTCCATCTCGGAATTCATGCCTCAAGTTTTTGACCACAGCATTGCAATATACAGTCTCTTACTCATGATCAGATTAGAAAAAAAATTACAAAATTTGTCATGTAATGAATGTTGTAACATCCAAACCACAGGTTTGATAATAGATAAAGGAGAACAAATACATGATACAATATTGACCATAATATAAAAGGGTGTCATGTACTTAACGTACACTAATGTAGTTGAATATTTCTTTATAAACATTTCTTTCTTTATTTATATAAATTAAAAACAAACCTGTTATTTGGAGAAAATGCAGGGGGGCAATTTCATCACCCAAGTTCATCTGCGAATGAGGATTCACTTTCATCCAGTATCCTAGCCATTCCATTTTCCATCGAAACATTGATGTTGGATCCTATTATCGATACATCTATTTTGTAAACCAATGCACTGCAGATGTAAAACATTAAGAGTAAGAATTTTAAGGTAGAGACATATTTCATATTTCTTCACCCTTTTTTAAAGTACAGCTGCAATCAAATTTCTGAGTTGCTTCTTCCTCCTCTGGTTGGAATGACCTTTTTGAAAGACGAAATAACTTTTTTTTCTTTCCAAAGCCATCGAAGGTTTAAAAATGCCCGCCATCTTAATACAGCAATTGATCCTACAATTGGTTTGTGAATTATATTTTTTCAATAATATCTGTCTTTTTGATTATGACAACTCGAATCAACTGGGAAAACTCGTCGAGGATTTCACATATTCGTCACATAGCCTCTTGAAATAGGTAAATAATGTTCTTTAGATGGAACAGTCCACAATTTCTTGGATGAAAACTTGCTTAAAATGCCGATCTCGGTAAACATGTCCCTCCATGTCAAATAGAACTGTTGACTATAAAGAAAATGATATGTTAGCTCGTAGTAACATTGATTACCTCAATGCTCAGTGAAACCTCCTAGCTTAAATCATGTTAAAAATAAATATATTTTTTTAAAAATCATGTTTTTTGGTTTGCTGATTTTACCTTAAATGACTGAAATGGCAAATATGAATGAATGAATGAATGGATGAAATTTATTTTAAGTTGGGTAACACACGACATTTATAGTTTAAAACAGTCATACTGATAACCCATTGGCCCTCATATACTCCAAAATATACACCTTAAGAAGGGTACTTACTAATTGAGAATAAAATATATATTTTTAAATGACTTATTTTATTGACTAAGAAACACCCCTACTATCATGACTATAGTATATATAGTACTCATTTTGTAAACATTGCACACGTAAAGGCGATATTCCGCTACTTGTCAAAGGTTTTTGAGCAATTGTATTACTTTGAAATACTTTGATACAACTTCGATTTCAAAGTATAATTCAAACATTCACAATGACAACTCACTGTTGTGTTCCGTTCGTCACCAAGAAAGGCTATCGAGGTGACGATGACAGTAAGATCTCTTACTTCATCTCTACCAAAGAAAATATCTGAAAGCTTTGGGTTCACGCTATCCGTTGGGAAGAAGGTACATCTTTTCAATTAGTTTCTCCAACGAAACTTTGTTCAAGGCATTTCAAGGAGGAAGACCTTAAAAGAACACTTGCTGACAGGATATGCCTGAAACCCGAAGTAGTGCATTCGGTGTTTCCCTGGCGTACCTCAAAGAAAACGTAAACCACCATCGCTAACATCTCTCAATTTTCCTTCGTGCAGTGCTTTCTATAACGCAGGGGGAAGACAGGGATAATGTCTTTGAAGAATCTGTCAATGAAGAAACGATAGTGGGCGAAACATAGACGAACCTTGTTGAAGCGAGATATTTTGGAATCCAGACTGATTTTGAGGATGTGTTGAAAATATGTGTAAAAGACTACGAAAATTAAACACAAATCAAACAGCTGAAAACTGAGATATAGCACATTTCAAAGCAAAAAAAGCTCTGAAAAGTAAGAACTTGCACATACGCTTTGAACGCAACTGCGATTTGGGACGTAAATAACGAACGTAAATAAAGCCCAATTTATTCATACCTCGGACATTTCTTTGAAAGGCCGTGTAATATTGCTATGTACCTCATGTTTCTTTGGGAGCAGACTTTTAAAAGCAAAACAGTTAATATAAATACGTAAAGGTATTCCATAAGAATATCTATATTGTCAAGTTCAAGAGAATAACGAGAAACTTATAATAATTCTGACTTTTAATACCATGTTCTCCTTATCGATCTTCACCTGAATCATCAATAGTAAACTTTATTGTATTCAGAGTCGAGGTGATCAGCAGCACTGTCAGAAGGACCATCTGTCAGGAGCTGACAACAACCAAAACACTTGCGAATGCTGCCTTTAAGAGGTTGTGGCTGTAAGAACCCCAAAACTATTTTGGATGAATAAACATTTTTTTCAACCTTTGTGTGAGTGTGCCCTTCCAAGGTTATTTCCAAAACACATTTTACCAAATCGACTTAGACTTAAAATATGGCTTAGGAAAAACAATAGGCGCTCGATAAGCGCATGTCAATTCATTATACAGGAAAGGAATGGAAGCTGGTAGCTGACTATTGAGATATAAGAATGATATATATGTAATTGAAATAGCGGTTTTGCTTAAAAAAATATAAATATTAAATGTAAAGGTTTCGGTAAAGGCTGTTATTAAATGGTTGGTTAATTTGGGCTTCCTTGTTATGCCCATTCATTTTGTGCAACTGATGCGTGACTGAAACAAAATGGCGGTGATATTTTGAGAAACTTTTTCCTCGTTTTCTAATGTTCTACCAGACCTAGATAAACTGTCTTAAACAATACTAGTTTCCTTTTGTCGTCATATCTTGATGTCGCATCGCTTACTCTTCGGTAAGAGGGAGATTTATTTTGTAATTCCTGATTGGTTCCGAAGTTTATTAGTTGTTACGGACTTACTTACACAACTCGATGACATAGTGGCCTCGCCTCTACTAGGCAGCAGCCACAAAAATCAAAACTCAGAAAACATTAAGTCAGACTTCGTAGGACTATAATATTTTAGTGCTGCAGAAATAAGAGGTAGTTCTTACAGAAATTAAAGTGATATTTTGAGGCCAGCAGGTTTTGAGAAGTGATAAGGTGTTAAGGTGTTAATGGCTGTTAAGGCATCTTGTGACGAGTTGAGTTGAGTTGAGTACCCTTTCTGATAGCGGCGAACTTTTGAGTAATCTGAGTTGACCTTTTCTCCAGCTTTCTTGTTCTCCAGCGCGTGTACTTTGATTTTCAAAAGAAAGAAAGAAAAGAAATGAAATTAGTATTATCTTTTTTCTTTCACGCTAATCATAATGAGAAAATTGATGCATCCTAATCCACTTCACTCATATCGTCTTTACTATCTTCGTCTTCATCGTCATCATTCACATCATCAGATATATCTTCTTTGAAGAATCTCTCCATTAGCTTATCTGCTTCATCATCTGCAATTTCCTCGAAGCCATTGCCATACTGGGTTCTTCTTCTTCATCTGGGTCCGGGAATGCCTTTGCATGTGCATCGCATCCAATGAAGAAAGGAATGGAGACATCAACCTAGGAAGAAAGACAGATGCAAATTTGAATAAAATGTCTCAAAGTATCTAGTCATTCAAGTGATTTCAAATAAGCAATCATTATTTATTACAAATTATCAGAATGTTGTGAAATATTTACAATCAAGTTCCCATATTACATTCTAATTATACAATTTTTTGAAATATATACGTAATATATGATATTTAAACTGCCTTAGTTGTATTAGACTAATTTATGAGGTAATATATAGATAAAGGAATAAATTCACTAACAAAAATCTTTTTGAAGAGACAAAAATCCCTTTCAAGAGACATGAAGGCATTGCGTTCCTTAGTATTCGCGCTACGTGATCAATGCCCGCGACAGCAGTTTATCATGATGTAACATGGCCCACATTTCGGTATTGAACATTCTATATATCATTATACATATATTGGGAACTTACTCTGAGCCAAATACGGCTATGGGCTTGCTCTTCCTTCTAAGTACGCAACAGCGACATCTCTCTTGGCATCTCCAGCACTTCGTCCGCACGCGCTCGGTTGCCTCATTAAATTTTCCAATTTTCTTGCAGAGATGATGGAATATCTGGAGGTCCTGTCTCATTGAATTTCTTTGCCTTGGCTAACTTTAGGCTTATCCACTGTCGCATCTACGATTCTTTCCTAGAATGCGCCCCGCATGGATTCCTTCGCCACCTGCAACATTTGGAAGAACATGGCCAGTACGCCAAGCACCACTGGATTCCCTCTTACTTTATCGTTGGATTTCAAACCCGAAATGCATGCAAATGAATACATGGCCAAGTAGATCAACTCTATTACATAAGATAGGAAATTTTCAGTTACCTTTTTGCATCGTGTCTCTAGCTTCACCTGCATTCGCCATGCTTCAACTGGCGCCCAATCGAGCGCATGCGCGACCTTTATCGACAGTTGGGTTGGGGGTCTTCAGGGGACTGAACAACACTGAACACACGGGTTACGCGCGTGCTTCAAAACACAAGCAAACACATACATTGCAGTAATTGTGGTTTTTTCTCTACTTAGTTCGTATTCTAGTCAGTCACATCAAACAGTCCTTCTCAGGACTACATCAACCCGGATGATCATAATACTTCGATCAACACTAATTAGAAGATTGACTGTGTAACCAACCATCGCCCTACCCTCTTTATTGTGCTGTCATCGGCACCACAGCGAGCAGCCCACTGAGCTGCCGATCTTCTTATTAAATGGGTAGTATATGGCTTCCCAAAAAGGTGTTGGCACATCTGTTTGTAAAATATTATGTCATATATTATGTTACATAATTATTATGTTTGATTTAAAGTAAATGTTGCTTACCTGGCCAAATGTCTTTCTATATGAAGATACACAATGATAGCTTCTTGAAGAACTGACTTCTAGATTATTTCTTACGATACGGGGGGAAATAAAAAAAGTGAAGTAATAATAACATTTGCATAATTCAGTACTTAAAGACCAAAACTAGTTCCACATGCCCAGTGAATAAAAAATGGAACAGGAGGATCCAGTGGTATCTATTAGCAATTCCCCCTATAAGAACAATAGCTTCACTGTTGTTAATATCGAAGTGCTCAATACTTAAATTGTTTGTTAGGAGCCTACCTACCCTCCCCCACCCAAACCCATATTTGTCCATTACTTGAAGAAGGATGGATATAATGATCCCCTGGTCCGGACCTCTCTCAATACTCCCTGTCCTTCCAAATACTGTTTGCATTCCAAGGACACCACACAGAAAAAATGCTTATTCTTTTTACAGAACACCTACCAGTTATCATAAACCAACTCAGTAGGGCTGTAACAGGACAGAGGTTTGAATCCAAGGGGTTTGATCAAAGAGTCAGTGGAACACCTGAAAATTGTAGCATTAAACAATGAAACAGGATGGTAATTTTGGTACAATGACCAAAAAAAAAAATGGTGTGGAGTTTTGCCACATTAATAAATGCTTTCCAACTCGTTTACAGTCTCGCACATTATCCCAATTTTGATGCAAAGGAATTGCAAATAGCTAACAATATATTAATGAATCACAACTAGTTGCTCACGCTTATAGTTTCGTTCGTTATTAAAACAGATAAGGAGAAGTCGCAGGAAGCCCAGGGTCTATGAAATGCTCTGTGATATACTCAGTATCAATGCATTTAATAACTTGTTTGTAAAAATCATTGCATACCTTTGGCTTGTCTATCCGCTTTTGAGAAAAGAATTCTAACCTCGATTCGATGAGGAGTGATGTCCGATTTTGCTAAATGAAAAACGAAAAAACCAAACAAATTATGTTTTTCTAATGAAAAGCAGGGGGAACGTAATGAAAAGCAGGTCGCGCCACATGGCTCCTTAGCCTTTCTTTATCTCCACATATGCAGTTTAGAGTTTCGAATGTTAACTTCAGTGTTAGTATTGGGGATGTGAAATGCTATTCGTATTGAAGTTTCAATTACTAAATGTAGTCGTTACCCATCATGTTCGAATAATTAGGAGACTGAGCGTGTACGTCTATTTTGTTAAGAGAATATGAATGTTTCCTTGACTTTGTAGATTCGCGAGAGCAATATAAAACAAGAATTTCGCATATCAAGAACCATTCTAGGATTTATTAAACTATATAGCTTTCTCTAGTTGAATATAGGTATCATACTTCAAACACCTAATACAAGAATGAGTTACTTTCAAATTAACTTCAAATTAACTTCAGAGCACGCTTTTTACACGTCAGTGATCCTTCCTTCATGTGCCGGAATTAATTACTTCAATGTTGGCCGACTTATTATCCGTTGTTAAGTGTTAATGTGATCGGCACACTACACACAGAAATCCCTTTATCTAACTAACACAAAGTCTTTATATGCGTTTCGGTCCACGTTTTGCGTTAGCGCGAACTATGGACACCGCCCGGAATCGACAGATTGAATTCGACTCAAAATATGTCTCACTCTTGGAATTCATATTTTGCGTCAATTCAAAATGTTAACTCCATCACCATGGGCCATATACACCATGCGTTTCGGTCCACGTTTTGCGTTAGCGCGAACTATGGACACCGCCCGAATTCCACAGATTGAGTTCGACTCAAAATATGTCTCACTCTTTGGAGTCCATATTTTTTTCTTATCGTTCTGTTTGATATCCCAGTTTCGCTTTCTAGTTATACATTTGTAATAGTAAGTTTGATAAACATTAGTTGCTTAGCATTTGAATGTCTATGGTCATAAAAGAAATTCGTTTTGATAATTCACGCTTACTTGTGACATCCGTGCTTCGTGCCGACACGTCATGCCGAACTCAAATTCATTGTAATCTCTGCCACATATTTAACGATTAAAATTTCTTAGACATTTGGTTAACTATAAAATATAATTTTAACGTGAATGCAATTTTAAATCAGTTGAGTCTTTTCGTCAAATTTGCTCTTGAATATGACGTTTTAACGAAAGTATAGTAGGCGTTCGAGCATCAAAGCATAGTTGTCCAGAAATAGTCTTCTTTAACCTTCCATAAACATCTATGATAATAAACGTACGTATGAATGTAATGTTGGTAACAGCTAGGAAGGGACGTTTTCTTTCTCCAAAGAGAAGCGCTTCCTCTCCCTAACTTGTGGCAAATTCCTCAAGATGTACCAGCCTTGTTACATAGAGGCGCAACGTGCGCTCGTCTAACACTATGGCTCTATTTTTAGGCTGCCAGGGATTGCTCGGCGACCAAATCACTCGAGAGACAACCAGACAAGTCTTCCTCTTGTCCCCACTTTGCTCGAAGGCCGAAACATTTGGACTTCGGCCCTTATAATTGTATCTTTGCTTTGGCATGATTAACTCGTAATGAAAAACGCGATCAAGTAATAAGTGTGAGTTATAATTCTAGTCACTTATGTCGCTTTCTGTAAATAAATGACGTATGAGAAAATGCTGGTACTCTGTTGGTTAATGCTGTAGAAGTCCTACCGACGTCATATGGAGAGTCGTACGATTACTACCAGAAAGATAATCACTCACTATCCGTAAGGGAGCCGTCGTTAATTATTTTTGGGGAGGGCTGTAAATTTTGGGGTGCCCATTTAGAGGGGTCACAATTAGCACTTCAAATTCATAAATAGTTTTTTGTATACCACTTTTTATTTCTAATATTCAGTGCTACGAGACAAGTTAAATATATATCAGACACTTTTTAGTTTTGATTGTTGACAGCAAATTATGGGCTCTACAATTAAGCTGCTAAATGTTTTCAGTTTGCATATCCAGTCAGCCTTGTTGACTCTGTATTTCAAGTATTTTATTATGGACTTGATTTTGTTACTTTTGTAATGAATGTAATGAATGTTTTGAATGTTGTTATGAATATAAACTGCAATTCCGTTGCAGGACTTTCTTTCCTCCAACACTGATAGACAGAGAAGACCCATCAACTGGCCAGTCACTCCTGGAGATTGGAGGAGTGAGCGTGGTAGTCCTGGTTGACCTTTCCTTAGTCAACCCAAGGTATTGCTCTTTCATTAGAAAAGTAAAACAAGGGCCATCACCAACCAGCATCCCCTACCAGTTTTTTTATGTTTTAAACATTACTGTAGAATACATCGTAATATAAACAAAATATATTGTAATATTCCCTCTTGAAACCGACAAATGAAACAGATTGTGAACAGATATGAAACCTCAATTTTTTTGCATATGAAAATTCAAACCATGACTACATTGCATGTCAGTTGGTAATGGCCCTCTAATTTCTTCTAGGATAAATATAGAAGAAACAAAGAAAAAGTGGTGTTGTTTTATAATAATCTAATGTCATTTACTGCTTGTTTAGGTGTCATGTTTAATAGATATTAAAAGATATAACTGTGAAATAGCTAGTGTTAATTACTACTTAAGAGGGGTTGTCAGCAAAAATCAGACATTTTGGCAAATCCGCGGCAAGGGTCGAAAATTTGATTTTGCTAATATTTTAAACTTAGGTAGGCCTTAGTGTAAGTAAAACCACTGTGTAGTTTGTTTGCTAAGATATGGCTTAGTTTTCGAGAAAATCGAAGAAAAGAGTTTTGAACTAAATTCGCTCATTTTCGGCAGATAATTTACATCAACTTTAACAGCTTATCGCGACCAAACAAAGCAACCTAGCACTGTAATAAAACTAAATAGTAGTTAATTGGTATCTTAAGAAACAATTTGTAGAGTTTTAGTAATTTTGGTGAAAGTTTTCGATTTTTACTTAATTTATTTTTAGAGCACATATAAAACTCCTCTTAAAGTGGGGTAAAAATAATCAGATATTTTTTCATGTGCGACGAAATATTTTTACCAAAAAGACAACCTGAATTAAAGTTGAAATAATGATTTCCACGAATCATGCAAAATTTTCTTGGAGAAATTATTTTGCGCGTTGCACCACAGCCTGTAAGTTGTAAGAAACTCACGGATTTTATCTGTCGGCGAGTTCAATCAATTTACATATTGTTTACTAATGTAAACGAATTCATGTTGACTTTCTAAGAAATAAAATATAAAAAAAAAGATTTTAAAGAATAAATAAAAGTTCCTGGACTTATTCTGAAAGAAGTTGAAACAGTAAACTCAAACTATAAATTAAATTTGCTCAAAATTCACTCGACTAACCCAAAATAGTATAGCGCGTCTATGGTCTGAAAATAATAGCATGATTATTTTCATCAAAATATACAAATATTCCATAGTTGATTCATGTTTGGATTTTAAGAATTCTTGCAATGATATATTTTTTTACTATGATTTTGGGTTTACATAACAAGACACCCTCCAAAATAACAACAAAAGAAAGTTTTAAAATGTCATGGTTCCGGTCGGTACCAATTAACGTTGCACGCATGAAATTGACAAGTAATTGTTGTCCAATCATGTTTATGTTTTTTTAAATGCAACATAATTCCTTTAGTTGGTTATTGCGTTGCCTGTAAGTACACTAAATAGAATGGAGATTTGTTTTTTTTCGCTATTTTTAGGCATTTGTCTCTTTCCATCATTGTAGTTTTGATTTCTTTATTGAACCATGGGGGTGGAATCTTTTTTATTCGTTTACTTTTCAGAGGTAAATGTTTATCCAACACTCTATTCAACATCTTTTCAAATACCTGTAACGAATCGTCGACGCCATCGTTTGTCCAAGCTTCATCCCAAGGGACTGATGACAATGCAGCAAGTAACATATCAGGATTAAGGTTTTTTGTTTCTCGGTATTTGCATATGATATGATCTGCGTTCTTTGTTGATCTAATAAACTTTCGTCGGCAGAAAATCGGTAAATGATCTGATAGACCAATATTTGGAGTTATTACAGTCATCAGAAATGAACTGAGGATGCGATGAGTAAATGTGATCCAGACATGTTTTAGATGATGGTCTTGTAACACAATTGACGAGTTGAACGAAATCCAAGCTCTTGAGTACTTTAGCCAGTTGATGTTTCTTCTAACTTGGCTTCAAAAAATCCGAATTAAAATCTCCAACGATGTGTATTTCTCCTCTCCTTTTGATGTATGCACTTTCAATGTTTTTCCCAAGTGCCAAATCATATTGTTGGTCTGCTGACGGTGGACGTTAAATAGCACCGAATAATATACTCCTTTTTGAATTAAAAGGATTTATGTTCAACCACAAAGCTTCGATATTGGTCTGATTTAGTGATAATTCTTGATTCGATATTAGATACTTAGAAACAAAAGCCAATATTCCTCCACCTCTTTTAGGTCCATGTCGGTCTTTCCTGTAGAAATTATAGCCAGGTATGGAGAAAGTTGCGTCGTCCTCAGATGGCTTTAGAAATGTCTCGATAATAAAGAATACGTCGACATTAGATGAAAGAACAAGGCATTTGATTTGTTCAAATTTCGTGTCCGTGAGTCTATTTATGTTCCATTGACCAACTCTGATTCCAGTGGAAGGCAACTGTATAGAGGCAATTGAAACTTCGCCATCTTCGTTGATTTTACCCTGGTTGCAGCAACTAGATCCTTCCTTGGGTCCCGGGTTCAACTGAACATCGCCAGAAACAAGAATTTACCTGATGGAAGAGTCAGTGAGTAACTGGAATGTTAAACATGAGGTTGAAGAGTGATATTTCGAAATTCTTGACAAGAAGAACCTTCGACAAGTTTTCGGTTTTCCGCTGGGATAATAATGATTACTAAGGCCGAGAGCACTATAACAAATTGACGATAACTTTCGAGTGTATTTGGTAGACTCTGGTGGACTATATTGTACAAACAGGACAAGATAAAAAATTAACCACACGGAGCACCAAAGAGCATGACCGACCGCCATGACAGTTCGTATAACGCTGGAACTTTCCACTTTCAATACCTTTAGCAAGTACTCTATCCACTAACTATGCCTTCAGTTAGCCTTGAATCTTACAGCGACACCAATATCTCTAAGTTCTTCAAAACGTCTGCGTGCTAGCAGACTGAAATGATTGAAATATCTAATCGGGCAATTGTGGCGGCTGATTACATAAATATAAGCTTTTACACACCTTTAAGTTTCTATATCGAACCCTGAAATTTGCTCTTTTACAAATGGTCCCAAGACTTTCATGGACTCTTCTTTTTTTTATACAATCTGATAAAGGCGCAGGACCATCAATGTCTTGGTCCACAGATTTGTTGGCGTTTGTTCTTCGTTGAAGAGTTGTGTAATCCTGAGGTGTACGTCCATGCACGTAAATTCTGGAGAAAAATACTATGACGATCATAACTTATAAACAGTGTTATGTATGGACCAGTCAAATTCTTTTCTTTCTGTGGATTTTTACCTTTTTGAAGTCTTGTAACATCTGAAGCGTGTTGTGAAGCTGTCGACCTGGGAGGACTGTCCTCGTCAGTTGAAAGCGTGTTTTTGGCGCCATTTTTTCTCTGACTCATAAATGATCTGTTAACTATTGTTTGAGACGGTAGTATCACTTCTTCCTCAGAAACAATTTCAGTATCCCCACTGCTATCATCTTCATGCATATTTGATTGAGGTTGTACTAAAAACCTGAACCTGAAATTTTGTAAGTTTACTCTCTGCTCTCTAAGGAAAACATAGAACCTTGTCGAAAGTGGTCGAATGCACTTATTGCCCGCGTGCCATGCCTGTATCCTGCCCGTGCATGTATAGACCGGTCTACGTCTCAATTTATGATATAAGCTTACATGAAAGTGATGGAAACTCATCAGAATACCCAGCTCACGAAAATCTTGACAACAACTCTTCAGCTGAAAGCAATAAATTAAGTGATGTTGAAGAAGACGAAGATGGATTTCAGCCCTTTGGGTCTAAAAGGCGTAGCACTGGTATTTTTAATACTTCTTTTGGATGTCTCTGGAATATCGATACACATTTATAGTTTAAAATATGTAAACAACAATTGGATAAAATGAAATGTGAGACATAAACACAAACGGAAGTAAAAGTCGTATCAAGAATTATGAATTAAAGATCACTGGAATTTCAACATAATATCCATTTAAATCTAGAGGGTGTGTCCCTAAGAATCACCAGGCCAAATTGGATGGGGTCTCAGATCTCTTTCAAACTTTATGTACAGAAAGCCTTTCCTACTGGTAGTATCAAAATGCATTTTATTTTGAATGTCGTCACAAACTCGCTAAGTTCGAGGGGGGTCAAGTGTCGGGCAAAAATTAAGTCTTTGGACACCTCCTGATAACGTAATTTGAATGAAATTTGAGGCTTTGTATCTCTTTTAAAAATGCACACAAAATTAAATCCCTTTACATGATGGTAGATACACATCTGAGGAATAACCCGACATATCGAAAGCTTCAAGAAAAAGTATTTTATTTGGAGAAAATGTACGTTACTTTTGCACTATATTTGGCATTTCGTCACAAGCAAAATTATGACAAAGGATAAAAATTCAAATCTCAAAAGTGGATCGCTCTATAACTCTAATGTTTTTCTCTTGATACAAGTAAACATTGATCTTTCATAAAATGTAAAAATATTTTGCGGCCAGAGTGCTTTAGGCATATTGTGACTCCGCCAAATCTAAGCATTTTACGAATTGTCAAATTGAAAACGAAAATCGATGATGATGATAATAATCTTTAATAAGGATACCAACTTCACCTTACGGTGATTTACAGAAGGGTCTTAAATAAACTAAATTAAATGTACTAATTATAAATATATTATATAAAGAAAATAAAGAAAATATTTAGACTCTAGGAATTTACTAAAATACAATTGATATTAAAAATTAAATACCCCCCCCCTTTAAAAACGTTATATAAGTTAATTAGTTAAAACAATTTTAGAAATTCGATTCTTACAAAAAAATTAAATTTACTGCATTGCGTATTGTTAAACTAATACTGTTCCAGGCTGAGGCGGCAAAGTTAATAGTTGTCCATTGGCCCCACCTAGTTTGTGCTCGAGAGGCACGAACATTATTCTTATTTCTTGTGTTGTAACTATGAAAGTCCCTGTTCAAATGAAACTCAAAATTGAAAATTAGACAAAAGGTACACTTACCTTGCAGGATAATTGTAATTCTCTGAGCCATACGGAACATTATGACCTTATTATGCGTACTTTCTTGCGCATGCGCAAGGCGCCCACGTTTTTTAAAGATCCATTATTATGCAAATTAAGAGACAAGGTATATAACCACGTGCAGAGCCAAGACCAAGCCTCTTCTTTCTTTGTGTAAATGTGAGGAAGGAAAAGCATTTGGCATCAAACATGATCAGGGTGGGTCAAGAGGACTACCATGAGTGCCAAGTACGGTAGTAAAGCTAAAGCCAGGTAATCATAACACCGGGTGGGAAAATAAGGTCATAATGTTCCGTATGGCTCAGAGAATTACAATTATCCTGCAAGGTAAGTGTACCTTTTGTCTAATTTTCAATTCTCTTTCACCATACTCCACATTATGCCCTTATTATGCGTGTTCGAAGAATGATGCCAAATGATAAATAGCATAAGACATGTGATTTGCATTTCATCATCTAATACTTTTATTAGATTGCAAATGTTGAGATTCTTGTAATCTGAAATCTTTCAACGAATTGTATAGTTAAACAAGTCTTATGAAAGGACTAAATTCGCGAATGATTGATCGCTTCGAACAATAGGTTTATTATAGAACCTGTTGAACGTATTGACTGAAGACCAGTCTGCATGTTTGAGAATATCTGCTAGTGATGCTCCCTTGAAAAGGGCATTGGACGTCTCTGCACTTCTGAAGCTTTGAGCTTTGTAAATTGACGTGTCTATTGAAGCGTTATGCAAAACTAGTTTAAGCCAACGAGCTATAGTAGCAGAACCGACTGCCTTATGGGGCTTGATATATGAAATAAATAATTGGTTTACTACAGATTGTCCTGCGAAACGCAGGGGCTGCGATTCTTTGATATAGGAGAGTAAATGTGCTTTCGGGCACAAGTCTAAGTCTTCAGCGAAAGCAGCAATTTCAACACGTAAATTAGGTTTGCCTGGACGTGAAGTCTTGAGGTGGTCTTTTACGACGAACACGATTTTGTCATCGAGAACTTTCATGTCTGAAAGGTTAAGGCTGTGAAGAGATTGGCATCTTTGGGCCGTAGTCAAGGCGACTAGAGTGACAACTTTAAGGGTCAAGTCTTTCAATTTAAGTGACGAACACGGTGACATTGAAGATTTTAAATAGGCGGTAACAATACTAAGGTCCCAAGTTGTATTGTATTTAGATTTTGGAGGCCTTCCCATGAAGATTCCCTTCATGAATCGTGAGACCAAGTAATGTGATCCAATTGCACGACCAGATACTGATTCAATAGTGGCAGATATGGCTGAACGGTAGGTGTTGACTGTACTATACATTTTACCGTCATTGTAAACTTTGTATAGGAAGTTCAGAAATTCTTCTATAGGAGCTTGAAAAGGATCCAGCGATTTTGAACTGCACCAGCTACACCAGGATCGCCAGGCTGAACTATATTGTTTTTCAGTTCCTTTGGACCATGATTGGCAGATAACTTCGGCAGGCCCTGCTGAAATTCCCTGACTGCTGAGCTTTTGCCCGATATAGTCCAAGCGGCTAACTGGAGTTGGTTTTGTAATGGATGTAGATGATTGTTGTGGCGCAAAATAAGCAAGTTCGGCCACTTGGGGAGTAGGATGGGTCGAGCGATTGACATCTCTAACATTGTCGGGTACCAGGATTGAGAAGGCCACACAGGTGTGATTATCAGGAGACGAGGAATCTTCTCCGCTCGTGCATGCACTAGTACTCTGGATATTAGGCTAAAAGGAGGAAAAGCATATCCATTTAAGTCGTGCCATCTTAACGAGAAGGCATCACACGCATAAGCATCGGGGTCGGGCGACCACGAAACAAAGCGTTCTAGCTTTGTATTTAGGCGGGACGCAAACAAGTCAATATCTGGGTTAAACGTGGTTTGGGTTAGCCAACCAAATACGGTAGGGTGAAGGCTCCATTCAGTTCTGTCATTAAAGTGACGAGAATTAAAATCAGCTTTTTGGTTATTTAGGCCCGGAACGTGCACCGCAGAGATTACAATATCCTTTGAAATGCACCATTGCCACATCTCTCGAGCCAAACTGTTAAGGGAGGGAGATTTAATTCCACCCATGTTATTGATGTAAAAAACAGCTGTTGTATTATCAATGCGCAGCTGGACATGAACTGAGCGGCGCTCACGAACAAAACACTGAAGAGCGAAAAAAGCTGCAAGTGTTTCAAGGTAATTAATGTGTAGGTCAGTTTCATTCACTGACCAGAGTCCACCGGTGTTGCGTGACTCACAAAATGCACCCCAACCCAGTTTGCTCGCGTCACTATCAATTGTGACGTCTGGTGGAGGGGACACAATGGGGAGACCATTGTGGACAGCAATATTGTCAATAATCCAATGGAGAACTGAACGAGTTTGAACACTTAATGAAGTTTTGTCCTCATAAGACGCCCCGAAGGAAATCAATTGTGATTTACACATTTCAATAGAGCGATAAAAAAGGCGTAGATATTTGACAGCGCGAAAGGCTGAAACCAAGAGTCCTGAAACCTGGGCGACTTCGCGGATGGAAGGCGAAGGGTTATCCAAAAGCCGTTAGTAGTGATATAGGTCGATAATTACCTCCTTTTTTGCGCCTGAAATGCGCCTGAATTGCGCCTGAACCGTTCGCGGTCCTGATTGGTGTATTTGATAAGTCGGAAGTGACGTCAAGACTCTGGGATTGCGCCTGAACTCATTTACATTGCGCCTGAACTGATATGTAAGTTCTGATTGGTCCCGCACTTACAGGAAATGACGTCAAGATGGCGCCTGAACTCATTTGCATTGCGCCTGAATTGAAATAGATTTCTATTGGTCCGCCTGAACAGGTTGAAATGTATGACGTTACAATTTATTAGCATTGCGCCTGAACCGCAAGTAATTATATGTTGAAAGGAGCAATCTTTATCATTCTTCCTCTCCTCCTTGCCCTTACGATATCACGTAGTTACCGATCAAGAGACCTAAACCTAAACCTAAACCTCACGTCCTGATCTACAGAAGAAAGTCAAAGACACCGTCAAGATCATAGGCATGTATTAAGTGACGTTCTCCGATGACATCAGCAATTGTTTAGAAATATATAAGAACCCCAGCACTCGAATACGACAATCATTTCTCATGTGGTGGCTGCTCATGCTGCTTACGATTATTCCTCTGATCTTTTGTTGGGTGCGGGATTCTTATCGCTGTCCACTTTGGAATATCCACGAACAAGTTGATGGTGAATATCGACATCAAGATGTCCAGTACGATAGCTCAAAGTATCTCTTGTGTCGACAATGCAGTGGTTATGATTGTCAGTGATGAAGTGGAGATGGTTGCCAGAGCCAAGATTCGACACGTCATTGAGTTCTTTTATGTCGAACTCTGCCGGAGAGAAATGATGAAGAAGCTGACAAAAGAGTGTGAAGGATGTGAAAACGATTGGCCAAGTCAGCGCGATCATATATGTTTGATGACCAGTGATCATGATTTGTGGACTTTTTACTTTGACGATGTTAAAAATGTGATCGATTTAAACATGATGCAAGATGTGTTTGCAGATCTTGTCAAGCTTGTAGATGTGTCTATGTCCTCAGAATGGGAAGCCTTTGTTTCCAACTTACCAAGCATGAACTCTAGCATAGCAATGATGATAGCAAGTGATATGTCATTTCCCGATAGATATAACAGACCGATAGTGAATTTTGTAAATGACATGTGTGATGTAAAAGAGAATACTCGTGAACTATCTTCAGAACTATTCAGTGAGTTTGTAAATGCTATGAAGAATTAAATAAATGTTACTGCTTTCATATCGAGAATCATTTTTTGTCTGACTCCAAGGGGTAAAGACATGGGTTGTTTTCCACCATCCTATCAAATCGGTATTGAACGGCTATTTAATCGCATACGCTGCATCTTAGCGTGCTGTGGAGGGACGATTGTAGTCAAAAACTCAGAGTTTTGCGATGGACAAAGTCCTCAACCAGATCTACTACGATCTTCGAAGCGCGGGAAGTTTTTCGGGGGTGGATGCTGTTTTCCGTGCCGCGAGAGAAAAGGGATACAAAAAGATCAATCGTAAGCAAATAAGAGACTGGTTAAAGAGACAAGAAGTGTACACGTTACATCAGCCTGCTCGTCGAAGATTTCCTACCAATAGAGTGATCGTATCTGGAATAGACTCCCAATTCCAAGCTGATTTAGTGGACTTGAGTTCTCTAAGTAAATACAACGATGGATACAAGTACCTGCTGACATGCATCGATATTTTAGCAAGTACGTTTGGGCTATTCCTCTAAAGACCAAGTCGGGGAAAGATATATTGGATGGTCTAGTTAAGATCTTCAAGGCTAAAAGGATTCCCAAGAAGTTTCAGACCGACAAAGGAACAGAGTTTCTTAATCGTCTTGTCCAAAACTATTTCAAGAAAAATGATGTCCACTTTTTTGTCACACATAGTGATAAGAAAGCTTCGGTGATAGAGCGCTGGAACCGTACATTAAAGACTAAAATGTGGAAATATTTTACCTTCAAAAACACTTGGAGATACATTGACGCACTTCCAGACCTTCTCGAATCTTACAACAATAGCTTTCACCGCAGTATTCGAATGAAACCCGTGGAGGTCAACGAGAAGAATGAATCGGTCGTTTGGCACACCTTGTATGAAAAAACCGTTACAGAACCTATTCGCTACAAATTTGGAGTTGGCAATCAAGTCAGAATCAGTAAAGCCAAGAAGATCTTTGACAAAGGTTATTTACCAAACTGGACCACTGAGATATTTATCATCATATATTTATCGGAAAGGCTCCCAAGGCGACCGCCAGTTTATCGTCTAAAAGTCCTACAAGGAGAAGTCTTAGGGGGTGTGTTTTATGAAGAAGAACTTCAAGGTGTTCAAAAAGACGATGATGTTTATCAAATAGAGCATATCTTGAAAAAACGAAGAGTGAAAAATCACTTAGAGTATTTTGTTAAGTGGAAAGGGTATCAGAAAGTGGATAAGTTTAATTCTTGGGTCCCAGCTAGTGATGTAAAAGATTTGTAACTATCTGAATATCTAATAAAGTATATAATATAAACGATGTTATGTTTCAGTATAAATAGCCACTGCTAATGCTAAAGCACTCACTAAGATTATTACCGTCATGGAGAACACACAATTCTATGTATGGCTGCCTTCTAACAGCAGTATGGATGTATTCCCATCCAACACGCTAGCAGAGTTTCGAGTTCATCTACCTCAACCAATACAGTTGATGGGTGATTGGGAAGTGGGCTTGACAGAGATTCAGTATCCCCATAGTTGGAATAACGTTCGCGGGGAGTTTTGGAATCGATTTTATATCCGAAAGGGAAAGTCACTGGATGTGGAAGTGTTTATTGTGCCCCAAGGTCATTACTCTTCTTTAAAGAGCATTATCGACAAGATGAACGACTTGGTCAAGGCGACTAAGTACAAAGATCAGGTATGGTTCTCTTATGAAACGCTCAATCGCAAGGTCACAGTCCATGTGAGGGATGACTATTCTGTATTCTTCTCGGATTTTGGAAAGATGTTGGGATTTTCCGAAGATCATGTGATTTCAAAAACCACTACGGCTGAACGAGAAGCAGACTTGGATCTTGGATTCCAAAACCTGTACGTCTACTGTGATGTGGTGCAACCACAGGTAGTTGGAGACTCTCAAGTTCCTCTGATACGAATAGTCCCTGTCGAAGGAAAAGATGGCGAACGGGTTAGTAGGTCCTTTCTAACCCCACAGTATCTACCAGTCAGCAGGAAACAGTTCGAGACCATCGAAGTGAATATAAGGCAAGATACAGGCGATAAAGTCCCATTTGAAACCGGAAAAGTGTTGGTTATGTTGCATTTCAAAAGATCGTCTCCTTATTTCAACTAACCATGCCACATTCGAGCGCTGATTATTACAGAAATTACTATGTTAACCAGGCTCAACAACGAGGAGGAAGTCTGGCTGCTTTCCATGGAGCACCCCTACAACAAGGATATGGATTGGGGTCGATGCTTAAAGGTCTTTTTCGCTGGGCCATGCCTCACGTGACCACTGGTGCTAAATCTCTTGGCCGTCAGGCCCTGAAAGGGGGTTTGGGAGTAGCTCAAGATGTTATGAGCGGTCAAAGTGTAAGCGATTCCTTAAAGACAAGAGCGGGTGAAGTTGGCCGAGGAGTGATGAAAGACGTGATAGCCCAGAAATCAGGTCAAACCGGTGGAGGAAGAAAGACTACAAAAAGGAAAAATCAAAGGAATCCTGCCATTTCACGTCGAGCTAAGAAACAGAGAACATCATCAGCTAAGAAGCAAGGCTTCAACTTTTTTTAATGGCACAGTCAAAATTTCACGAATGTAGCAAGTCCGAACTTGACCTCTTTGTGGTACCCCACGTTCAGACCAACATTGAAAAGGGACAATGGGTTGAATACTTTCCTGTGTCTAACATCACCGACTCGGGTCCTATTGAATTCAGCATATCAGGAAGTGGAGAGGAATACACAGATTTGAGACAGGCATGGATCTACATTAAAGCTAAGGTCACCAAGGCTAATGGTGGAGATTTGGATACTACCACCGATAAAGTTGGACCGGTCAACCTTTTTCTCCAATCACTCTTCAGTCAAGTCGATGTCAGCCTGAACGAAAAAGTCATTTCGGATTCTACCAATACCAATCCCTATCGAGCTATGATCAGCACGTTATTGACTTATGGTTCTGATACTAAGAAATCCCAACTCTCTGCGGAATTGTTTTACAAAGACACTGCTGGAAAGATGGATCTGGCGGATCCTGTCGCTACTGGCTACAATACCGGGCTGAATACCCGATATAAGTTTATCAAAGACAGTTCTGCTGTAGAATTGCTAGGACCTCTACATTCTGATTTGTTTTATCAAGACCGTTTACTGCTAAATGGAGTCACCATGCGAATACGATTAAATCGAAGCAAGAATGCCTTTTGTCTCTTGTCTGCTGTTGGTGGAGCTGATTACAAAGTGAGCATTTCGCATGCTAGTCTGTTTGTTCGAAAAGTCAAAGTGACGTCAGACACGTTTCTTGGTCACGCAGCCGCCCTTCAACATTCACCAGCCCTCTATCCCATACGAAGAGTGGAATGTAAAGCACTATCCATCCCCAGCGGCAACATGTCTTTTACCCCAGATGACGTATTCCTAGGACAGATCCCCAAACGAATTGTTTTGGGTTTGGTAGAAAACGCCGCCTTCAATGGAGCTTACACCAAGAATCCGTTCAATTTTCAACATTTTAAAGCTACGCAAGTTGGGATTTATGTCAATGGTGAGGCTCAACCGATCAAGGCATTACAACTGAACTTTGAAAAAGAACAGTATCTCATGGGATACATGAGTCTGTTTTCTGGAACAGTTACTTTGTACCACAACCAAGGAAATGAAATCACCAGGCAAGATTATTCAAAGGGTTACACTCTCTATGCCTTTGACCTGAGTCCAGCTCTTTCAGCGGGTCCTCACGTTTCCCCTATAAAGCAAGGGAATCTGCGCATTGGTTTTCAGTTTGCTGAGGGTCTTCCAAGTACCGTCAACTGCATCATCTATGCCGAGTTTGACTCTATGATCGAAATTGACTCGAACAGAACCGTCACTTACAACTGGAGCGGGTAAATGAATACCAGACAAATTACTGCTGTTTTGAAAGAGGACCCGTTTACGAGATCACAGTTTCAAGGTGTTTTTCCATCAGACTTATTGCCGATACAGATAGAGCGATATCCTGCAGCAGTTGTGGCTAATGTCGACCCGAAAGGAAAGCCTGGCTCACGTTGGTGCGCCTTTTATTTTACCAAAGATCGAATAGGGGAATTTTTTGATTTGTATGGACTCACGCCTCAAGAATACGTTCCGACATTTCAAGATTTCTTGAGGAACAACAGTATAGACTGGAGATACAACCAGAAATGCTTTCAAAGCCTAGATTCTAACGTGTGTGGACACTACTGTTTGTATTATTTACTCAACCGCTGCAGAAATGTCAGCATGAAAGCTATCGTAAGTCGTTTTAGCAACAATAAGAGGTTAAACGACAATTTTGTGCATCGATTTATTGTTAGACATTTTAGTCGAACTTATAATCATCTTAAGAAACCTGTATCCCATCAAACTTCAAGGAAAAAAGTAATAAACAACATGTGAATGAAGTATATTCGTTTATTTATTCATTTTCAAACAACACTTGCATACAGCGAATCAAGAGCGAAACGTTAGCCAACGTCTCGCGGGCTGTCTAGGTCTTACACTCCTAATAGTTCCTGGCGTCTTATCTGAAGGGGGTAAATATGGCAGCTCACGGTAGAGACTACGCTTTGGAGTTGGGCCTCGCGGAAGATTCACAGGTGGAGGGCTAGGCAACAGCGCACTTGGATCTTCTTGATCACCCATTCGAGATTTGAATTCTCTCAGTGCTCCCCTTCTTCGTTCATTTCTGACCAAATCTTCAGGAGCGTTCATCTTAGCAAGACCCCTTGCAAAGACTTGCCATCCTATTGGATCCACACCTTTGCGTTCTCTCATAAAATCACCTATTAAATCAACTACGTGGGAGCCTGGAAGAGGTCGGTCTTCAAAAACCAGCTGCCCAAGACTATCCCATTTCATGATTTCTGGGTTTTCCCTTATTTTTTCAATGAGCAGCTTGCCACGATTTTTGAGAGACTTGGGTAAGGCACTGATTATGTCGCGCTCAATTTTATCCTGTACTTCCGGTCTTGAAGTTTCTGGCATTGCTGTTTTCTCCTCTCCCTCCTGTGGTTCCTTTCGATGATCTGGACTAGTTTCGAATTTAATTTTCATGGGTTCATCTCTTCTCTGGTTGTAATAAGTGAGGTAGTTTTGAAGTGTTTGACTGTAGTGTTTGACTTTTTCTTCGTCTGATAACTCTTTGCTATTCAAGACATCCTCCATGTCATGATCAAGCCTATTCAGCCTTGACGTCAGAGGTGCTGTTCGGATCTTTTCTCGGTGTCTCAACCTTTCCAAAGTCTGTTCAGGGACCAGAACCATCTTCCTGGTATTGTTCATTTTAGAAAATGTTCTATCACACTTAGGACTGGAGGTAGCAGGAGAGACAGGAAACTTCCTCCTTTCTGGACCAAGACCTTTCGCTTTTGTGTCAAAGGGACTTGATTATCCACTAATGCTAGCAAATATTTTTTAAATTTATAGAGTTGTTTCTTCTGTCGTGGTGTGACGGGTACGGTGGACTTTAGAATATTATACACACATTCACAAACACTCTTGATGAGGTCGTCGTCAGCAACTTTGAGTAAGGCTTTAGTTTGATGAGGTTTGCTCGTAGACAACACCTTTAGGTGATGGAAGTTGTTTCTCACTCGCCGACTCATGGTAAACTAAATTATCCAGTAGAAAGCACAATGCTTTATAGTTTTTTCACGTAAGCGTATTGTGTTTCATGGGAAAAGATGCTTGTTCGTAGTCGAAAGTCTTCCAAAGTCTCTGGTTTGAGGTCACAAAGCAGGTATCCGTGTGGCTTCGTCGTGGCGTCGTTAAAGGCTTCTTGCATGTACTTCACATGACCTGGAAACATTTGCTTAGCCAAGTGGTTGATTTGGCTGCTGTCTCTTGGGGACTTGAAGAGGACCATGTAATGAGCGTTGATGCTAACATTCCTTAACTCTTTACCTTGATGAAAAATATTTTGCAAAATAAAAATACACGAGAGGTTTTTGTGATGGCATCCTTTGGTAAAAATATTCGTTAGGCGTTTGTCATTGCTCACTTCATTCATCAAATCGTCAATAATTACGAGATTTCGAATAGATGGGTCAATGTTCTCTTCCAAATCCTGAGGTAGTCCTTCCACAAATGAAATATTTGGTACGGTAACCATCATCTCGTCATATGCAGGTTGGTGCATGCCATAACACCATTTGATATTCTGAGGAACCCCATCGAACATAACATCAGCATTTTCTAAGAGTCGTTTAACGAATTGAGTTTTCCCACAGCATGTCGGCCCGGCGATAATGGCTCCAAAAGGATGCTTTAATCTTGTGTCCATCTCAACAACAAATGAACCAATTATCGTTTATCGACTGATTTAAATAACTTTTTCTCCGATGGGATGAGCCAGTCGCATTTCGTTTTACCATATTCTCGAACAACTTTAAACTGTTGAAGTTTCGCTTCTCGTAAATAAGGTTTTCTTTGTTTGGGTGACAAATGGTGAACTTGGGCTAAATGATTAGAAAGTTTCACTAGATATTTTGAACCACAATGTGATACTGGACAATCTTTACAAACGCGACGACTCATGCTATCAATATAATGTGTTAACGAAAATGAAAATAGAATTTGGAAACGAGGACTTTTATCGAAATTTCGAGGGACAAAAGGAACAAAAGCATGCGCGTGTTTCATGTTTTGAAGAGTCTTTATTTAATTGCAACAAACACTGTCAAAACTAATTAAACAATCATCGTATACTATGTACACATTCATTAAATTCAGTTCAATTAAATATCTAAGGGGATTGTGGTGATACCATCCTCTAACACTATTCGCTTCGGATAAAAATACGAAAACCCGTTCCGAATTTGATTATATGTGTAAACACTGTTATTCCAAACTCTGAAACCTTTGTTTTGACCTGCACTACTTTTCGTGGTAAGCAAGACACTAAGGTATTTGTCTTTGTCGATACAATTATTTTTCTTACTGATCCCTTTACACGAAAACTTATCGCTGTCCCCAAAGCAGTAGTAAGTCTTAGAACAAAGACCTATAATACCATCCCCTGACCACTCTTCTTTAAACAGTCCCGGGGTACGCTTATCGTATGCTGCATTTGCAGCACTGTCGGTTCTCGGAAACCAGTTGGACATATCTTGCTTAAAATCCTCTTTCAACTCGGGCCTCACTAATTCCTGGATACTTTCCCCAGCTAAAGCAATATACGCAGAGTCTGTATCCATTTCGCAATATTGGAAATCATTCCTGTCTACATATTTGTCAATGAAATCAAAGTAAAACTGAAGCATACACAATTTTGCATATTGATATACGAAGAATCCGATCTGGAGAGGTAGATTCAACTTGATGCGTTTCTTACACGACTGCACTTCGTATGTAGTATCGTCAATAAAATCTATCTGCCTAAAATATGTTGAATTAATAAGCTGACTTGCTTTATTCTCTTTGCAAAATTTTACGTCTCGATGTCTCTCTTGATCTGTAATAGTTTTTCCGTAGCTTGAATTTCCAACCTTGGAATAAAAAGTAAGAACATTAAAAAACACATAGTACAGAAGGGTTTTTTTTTTTTTTTAGGCAGAAACTTACCAACTTCATGGTTTCAGCAATGATGGCTTTATTGGGATCTGCATCTCCACCACGTCTGGCATTGGATACTGACTCACCAAACGGTTTGAAGCAAGACATGGGAGTGTACTCAATCACTTGGTATATTCTGGTTACTTCAAGCCCATGATTCAGGTACCATCTTACAAGGGCAGTGGCCAACAGTATTTTTTCTCCAAAGTAACTGCCTATCAGACTCCGTCGCGGAGTGGGCATGATGTGTTGTTCTTCAGCGAAGGACATCATATGCTCGCCAATATCTTCACGACTGATTTTCGTATTCTTAAAAATGGGGCACATTTCACTAAACTTGGATTTTAGGTGTTCGGGGACCCCTATATCGCATTCAAGGCAACCAAACAAATTCCCATTCTTTATACCATCCAAAATTTGCTTTTGAGTCAGGGTCCAGTGACTGTCTAGTGCCTCAAGGAAGGATTGGCTCGCGTTAGCTCTCGCCACTGACATTCCCACATTTCTACTAAGGAATATCCCTCGTTGCGTATGTACTGGGAATATCGTCGAGTTTCCTCTAGCAGCTCCACCATAGGTTTCTTCCTCCTCTCGTTATACTCTTTCCCTTCAGTCAAATGACAGTCATGTCCATGCCACCAGCAACCTGAATGAAATAATTAAGCAAAGGAAAGACGGTATTAGTTTGATCTATAGGAATTCTTCCAAGAAAGCTGCTTTAACTTGTTGTAGTATAATCAACAAGTCTCCCTTCCTGTAAACAATTGACATAAAAGTAAAACAAATGTCTTACCGTGAAATTGAAAAACAGTACTCGATGGACCATGGAAGCCATCTACTGGTAGTTGCCTGTCCCCAATTCTCTTTTCCGTATCGTTCATATCGTGACGAATTGATATGTTCCTCTGATGGGCTTCCCACTCTAACCACTTCGTTGCCATCCTAATGCTGGTTTCCCTCTTGAAGAGATTTTCTTCGCGTCGACGTGTGTAGGGTCCAGTTGGCATATCTCGCATGATGGCCCATAGATATAGCGCGTTAGCGTCGTAACCAACTACTTTCTGACATGTCTTTGGTTTCTTTCCTAGGGCTATCATTTCTTTTTCTCTGATTTTGGTTTCGTGTTTTTCATGGTACCTGTGGAAGATGATACTTGGACCGCCCACCATGTTAGACTTGAATAGCGTGTAAAGATCTTTATTTTTCTCATTAAACAACGAGAAATGAATACCGGGTTCTAGTGTCTTGAACAGATAGGTGAGAGTCACGCCAGGTATGGAGACTCCCTGTCTCAGCATATCGATGTTTTTCTCCTTCCAGAAGTGACACATCTTCTCTAACGCCGCACAAAACGGTTGAACATCTAAGTTGTTATACCAGACTAGGAATTCTTTGAAGGTCTGCATGTTATGGTCTGCCCATACTTTCTGGCAATACTGGTATTCTTGTTCTGAAATATTTTTGTTGGTAAGCGAAGAGTAGAAAGCTTGGTGAGGAGGTAGGGAACAGTAATTTAGCTTTTCCAGGGAGTCCAGCCACTCATAAGGAAAGAATCCTTTGGTCTGGGGGCATTCATAAGCTTTAAGAAACTTATCGTAGCTGAACCCTGGGGCAAGGAAGTTCGTTACATTGAGGAATCGCAAGTGTTCTGTTTTAAGACACATCATGTTATTGTTCCGTTTGATGGCGAATTGCACCGCTTTGCTCTCTGCCAGAACAGGAAAGAGGAATTCTCTTACAGCATTCAGATCGTACTTTCCAGAGTTAAAACCCACAACTGGAAGCTCTTTTAGATAATTTTCCAATCTAACCTATGGCAGAGGGGAAAAAAGGAATAAGGATGAGTATCTTAATTTTAGCGATATTCTAATTTCCTGGAAAAAAAAGACATATAGTCAGATTCGTTAGTTTAAAAGTCGTAAACATAAAAAGTATACCATATAGAAGATATCATAAAGATTACCTTCAATTTGAGTAAGGGATGCTGTCTCTTATTCTCTGTCTTTTCGATGTTTCTCAGGACGGGTCTTCTCTCACCTAGCTCCTGGTTTAAAGCTCTATAAAACGAAGGCTCTTCTTCTGCCATACTATCTTCATCATTTATGAAAGGACCGGTCTTCTTCCGTTTCAGATTCAATATCCTCCTCATCGTCATCATTATCAGAACTCATCACATCTATTCCATTATGTTCTTCTTCGCTATCTGTTTCATTTAGTATGGGAGTGGCTTTCTTCTCTTTCAATCTGTTTTCAATACCTGTAAATACACCATCAAACTGTTCCTTCATTAATCGGTAGCTTTCCATACTGATCGTTATAAGGTAGTTTACCATTTCTTGAACTAGTAGCTTCGAGTCACCAGTTGAAACAAAACATATTGGTTGATCGTACCCGGGTACATTAGAGCAAACACTAACGCTGACGGGTACGTGTTTTGCCTCCCAAAGCATTTTCTCTGTCCCATCGGGATTGTCGTTGTGATCAAAGAAGCATTCAAAATCAAAGGTGGCTCTGTAGGGGAAGAACTTGAGGTGCTGAGGAATACCAATCCCTTCATCCTCAAGATGATCAAAGATGTTTTTTGGAATTTTGTAGAAGCCACCTGGAAACTGATAACGAACTTTGGCTTCACATCTACGCTCATGTCGACGTTGGCCATAATCACTCTTGAGATATTTGCCACAGCGACTGCACGAGAAGAACTTGGAATACTTCTTTACATCATTTATGTAAGAGAAATGTCCTTCATACAGGTTAAGATACAAGGTACTACTGTAATTACAATAAGAACGGGTCACGAGCTTGGCAATAATTTCTGGAATCAACTCGTCATCATCAGAGTGTGACAGTTCTAATGTGTACACGAAGATATTTACTTCAAAGAGTTTCTCTAAATCTGAAAGGTCATCTGTAGTAACTCCCTGGAAGTCTTGGTCTGTTAAAAACAGGTCTCGATACCTAGAATAAAGAATAAATGACGGTTATAGGAATATATCGAAACAAATTGATGCAACGGTTGTCGTTTAAAGTCTCGGTTTGTGGATAAAATAAATAAAAAAAATTCTTTTGTTAACTAAAGGCAAACAAAAGTGCAATCAAAAGGTCGCTAATTTATTCTAAGTAAACAATTCATCGGTTGACTCCACACTTCACGCTTTCACAACAGATGCTTGACAGCACTTACCTTTCAAAATAATGCTTAGTATCCCTTTCCAAGTTTTTAAGATGAGCTCCATTGTGCAGCGCCAATGCACGAAAGAAGCACAAGTTGTCCTCGTAAGGTCTGCCTGTTCGAAAGTTGCAATCCAATGGAGTAATCCCACGATTTTCAACAATGTAATGTGGAAGTCGTTTTCCTCTACCGATGGGGTTGTTAATAACCTTCGTGACAAAATAACTAACGTTAGTCACTTGCTCGACGATCCACTTAGAATTTGGACGGTGCTGTCTGGCCCATTCTAGAACATCTAGGTTTTGCAAACCATCACGTACAGGTTGGAGATCAGCAGCAGTTGAAATTTGGAATGGTTCGTCAAAGACGTTATCGTTATTTCTGGAAGGGTAATGGTACTGTAGTTGATTATTCTCAATGTTTCTTAGAATAAACCCAAAGGCGATGTTTAATTTGAACACGGTATCTTGATCGTTGAACACTTGCTCTAGATGTTCAATGAGCCCTCCTGAATGAAGAGACCGAAGACGATAATTATACCAATTCAGAAGCTCGTTCTTACGAGAAAACCGCGTACGTATGTAACCCCAATGTCGTCTGTACTCTGGTATCTGACTCTGCTCATCTTCGGGGAGTCTATCGATGGATCTGGGATCTACCGACCATGTAGCATTTCCGTCATTCGCTTGTTTATCATTTCCACCGCAGCTTTCTTGTTTCCTTTTCTTGATGCTTGGTTCTGAAAATAATTAAAGCACTCTAAATTAATTGTACAACAAAGTGTAGCTATTCGTATGCCTCCCATAATAAATAAATAAATACATTTCTTTTGTTTGCTATGTACATCCATAGTTATTCGTCTTGAACTAAGGGCTTTTTTAACGAGCAAGAGTCAAAGTTTTAGATTTTCAGTGTATTTTGATAAAACCTACCTGGTTGACCTGTGGCTGGTCTCTTGGTTCCCTTCTTTTTCGGGTGGGATGCTTCTTGGTGCGTTCGTAAGGGTGCCAAATTAGCAAACTCCTCTCCACATTGATTACACTTATATTGACGTTCATGAACGTTTAGTGCATGTCGTCTTGCATCCGATTTCCTCTTGAACGTTTTTCCACAGTGAGGACAGGGATGTCTTTTGTCACCATGAATTTCTCTTTCGTGGCGTCGTAGATCAAATTTTCTCTTGAAAGTCTTCTTACACGTTTTGCAAGTCAAGGGATCATTGGAAGGATCCTTTAAACAAACAAAACAAACATTGAAATTAGTTCATCGAAAATAAACTATTCAACTGACTGAAAATAGTATTAAAAACGTAAAAAGAAACTGAATTTACCTCTCTCGGTACACCAGCTCCGGTCTGAACTTCACTTTCTTGAACTTTAACCTTTAAATAAAGAAAAGTCATAAGATCTTAAAAAAATAAATAACACAGCAAAATCAAAACAATCAAATTATTCTCGCACAAAGTTATTCAACTGTGAAAAAATATTCTTACCCTGTTGTCTCCACTACTATTTCCAGGCGTTGGCAAATCCACGTTCGATTCCGTGTATGTACAGTTACTCTTAAAAAAATTTTCTCTCGTTAGTAAGAATAAATAAACTCGGTAAAAAATAAAATAAAATAAAATAAAAATATTTTTTTGCTTTAAGAAGGCTAACCTCAAAATCTGCTGTCGTCAACTCCAAAAGACGATTTAGTGCTAACCCAATGGACAAATCCGGGATCCAATCTCGTACCCAGAGCCCTTATTTCTTACTGCGCATGCTCGACGAAATAATTGGGCTCTGGAAAACTCCAATATTTCCTGTGCTGTGATTGGTTCTCATGAGAACAAAGGAAGATACCGGAAGTAAAAATTACTGTACTAGGGAAAATAAACAAGATGGCGTCTCGAAGTACCCCAAAAAAGCCTGTAGGACCGGATTTTTCGACGTTTTGCCGGTTTTGCAATGGAAATTGCATTGACGTTCATCCAGTAGATATTTTCGGAGTTAAGGCGAAAGAGGATGGCGTGGAAAGTTTTTTAAGAGCGATTGGTCTGCAGGCTAAGCCTGGTGATGGTTTGCCTACAACAATGTGCAGAGTTTGTCATAGGAAAATGAAGAAGTTTGTGGATTTTATAAAAGTTTGTTTGAATTCAAAGCAACAACAAGAATCTGTTTTGAGATTTAAGCGAAGTAGGGCAAGTCCGGGCACTCCAACATATTCCCAACCAAAAAAGAAAGGCATGATAGCGTATATGCGTGATAACCTTACGTGTTCGAGGAAATATTGCTTACCCTTGCTTACACTGTATTTTCATTTTCACAGCTTCTTTAGGGCTCACTGAGCCATGCACAGGCAGGCAAAAGCTTTTTCCTTTGCTTTCGCGAAATTCTTCTAAACTAACTCATCAACCTGATGGAAATGAGACCGTTAACAGAGGCATCATAGAGGCTGGTCTTCGTAATCCTAAGGTTGAAATGTTTTTGATTATAAAGTATTGTAAAGATAAACCATTCAAATTTTGATTTAGCTTATTCTAATTTTTGGTATTCTCTATGAGTATTCTTTTTCAGGTGCAGCTCCTAAAGAGTTTGACTGTTCTACCGTTGAGTTTGTAAATATAACCTCATATAATTTATATACTACATTTTTTGTACTGTAATAGATCCCTTTCATAATCATATAAATGCCACTATAATGGAATGCTGTTACTACTGTGACTTCATTTTCATAATAATTAATATAAGGTTAATGTTTTACATTTATTTGGTAGTAAATGTGACATACAGTTTTGACCACTATTTGACACATTGCTCATGGTATGCACAATGTTTTGTTTTGTTTCCTTTTTAACTAACAGTATGCAAAAACCCATTTGCTGGAGAGAGAAACAATAAACTCCATCCAAAGTGTCATAAGTCATCCAGAGTGTGCCACGGCAGCTCAGCTAGCAGGAATACTATCAAGATCTCAACATGTATGAAAACTGTTTTCTAAAAAATATATATATGTGTACAAATCTAGATATATCATAACATATTTTCTGATACCTTGACTGAATACTACTTTTCTAATCATATCAGGTGGTTGATGCCATGAAGTTTATAATCCTCAAAGAAATTAACAAACAATGCCAAGCCTTGTGCACCAAGAAAAATCATTCTTCAGTTTTGAGACTTCCTAATAAACGAAACAAGGTAAAGCATATCTTAAAGAGTTAACAGTTGACTAATTAGTAAAAAGAAATTTTACTGGTTACTTTCCCACATATGTAATATAAAGTTTTTGTGCATATACACAGGACTTGAAAGAGTTTAAATGGGAAAAAATAACACAGGAACTGAAAGACAGAGCACCTGATGTTCTTGACTTTATCGTTGCTGTTGCAGCACCAGAAAATAAGAAGAGAAATCTAATTCCTCAGATATGTATGGCATATGGTATTCTCATGAATTGTAGATGGAGAGAACTAAGTCTTATCCAGAAGTTAAACACAGTGATACTCGGAAATTCTAACACATCATCCAAGGTACCCCTAGACAAGACATCCATCCATACATATATATATATATGGTCTATACTGGTGAAACAGTGCTCGATGCTTAGGGATGCAGAGCAATAGATATATAGTAAAGATTGGATTAAAGACTTTGTTGAAGTGTTTGTTATTATCTTTAAGGTCCCACATGGGTTCCACTGGGACCTTAAAGATAATAACAAAGACTTCAACATAGAATGGACAATCATCACTTCAGCCAGACCATACAACAACATTTCTAAGAGGTGTGACCTGTGCTTAACAGAAAAGCTACTCATTATCAAATCAAACAGCGGCACCCTTTTAAACAAGCGATCCGAATTGATCTGCAAATGCCGACATGAAAACAAGTTCTATCTGATGAACAATAGAGATCCAGGCCTAGCTAATTAACTCCTTTCCGAACAATACTTCTTTTGTAAATAATCATTACACCTCTTGTATATAAATATCACAGTAATAGGAATATGTTTCATTAAAGTCTGTCTGATGAGTGCGTAAGCACGAAACTCGGAGTTACAGTGAACATGTCTCGTCTTTAATCCAATCTTTACTATATATATATACAGCTTGCATAAACTTTGACCATTTGTGCATAAATACAAGTATATCAAAAGTATATAAAAAATTATGGGATATGATCGCTGATATTGTTTTCGAGTTGTCTATCACTAGGGCTTTCTGACAAAAATATCAGGGGGATATCCCATAATTTCTGATATACTTTTGATAAACTTTTATATATGCACAAATGGTGAAAGCTTATGCAAACCGCAGTATATATATGTATAAATTGAATGCAGAATTTAATTGTCCTCGGCCAACAATCACATCCAGTTATGGGGATCCGTTGTCACAGGATTCCAAGTCTGTCTTTGGTAAGTAGAATTTACAAGTAGAATAAAAGGAAAACCAAGACAGGCAACCAGTAACTGCCAATAATATTTAATAGAGAACGTTTCAGCCTTCGGCCTTCATCAGCTATTTACAATAATGGTTTATTTTATATATATATATATACCAATTTATGTTCTTATATTTTCTCAATATCGATGCATATTATCTTTACTTTTGATTATATTTAGACCATGGAAAGGCTTAGCAAAGAAGGAATTACCCAGACAAGGCCAAACTACAGAACCATCATCGATGGAATTGGCTCAAACCTTGTAGAAGAAGTGAGAGAAAAGCTGTCGGCAGGCAAGGAAATGAGAATTGTCTTTGACAATATTGATTTCAAAGTACTGGTCAACGTCATCTTAAAGGACCACAGGAATTCAGATAACCACTGGACAGCCCACTACCTGACTTTTGACAGAGTACCAGCCAACGACCTGGATGACAGTAAGCCCCAAATAAAAGACCCCAAAGATTTTGAGAACATCAATTATCTGCTCAGTGAAAATGAAATTCAAAAACTCAGGGAGGATTACATCATTCTGGTTGCCCGAGTACTGGTTGAATTTTTTTCCTTCTTGGCACCAATCAGCACTGCAGTTCCAGCCCACATCAAGCATAGGTAATTAAACTTAAACTTTTGAAATGTTAACTTGTGTGTGTTGTCTTTCACCTTTGTGGATCCATGGGGTCACAGGATTGAGGCCAGTGGGCACCATATGTGTAATGAGTTTGTTTGATGTGTTGTTCTCTACTTAATGCTGCAAGGGTTTTCTCTGGGTACTCCACAATAGGTACTAGTATCCTCCCTCCATAAAACTCAATATGTGAGTTGAGCATGGTGTATATAAGAACATTGATTGTAGTGGTAGTGTGTGTGAGAAACGTGTCTCCAATATTAGTTTAGTTTTAGTTGAGTTTATTGCGTTTTACCACCCTAGGTAGACGGCTTGGATGCCTGACAGGCCTTGCGGCCCAATTGATAAAGCAGCCAGTTAGCGCAGGCACTGAAGATGCTTGTCACCAGCTTCTTCAGTGGATCTTTAATGTTAGCCCTTATAAAGGGTCATATAGTGAAGACAGATGGGGCCTACAGTTTTAAGTCCTTGTCCGAGAAGACCCGAAGAACCATTTGCAGATGTAATTACAAAGGCAGCACTTTCTCTTCAGTTATTTTAACCCTGAGTGTAGGTCCAGCTTGAACCACGACCTCCCGCACAACAGAGCGATGCTCCTACCAATTGAGCTAACCCTTTTTTTAGTGAAACCACTAACAACTAGACAATTAATTGTTAGTTTATTAAGAGATGTATTCTTTTCTTTTCCTTTTATTTTATTTATTTTAATAATTTAATATCAGGTTTTCTCGGTACATGGAAAAGAAATCTGAAATAATAGCATTGCCAGTTACACCCTTCAACCAATTAAAGCATGCTGACGTATGTCAATATCTAGATGGACTGCAAACCTTTATTGCTGATGTCAATGAAGATAAGGTATTTGAATATTATTATATTATATTCAATGAAAATAGAATAATTATTTCCATAAATGAAGAATTTATTTTTATTGTTCATGGTTGGGTGGATGAAGGGCAAATGAAAACCCTCTTGCTGGATGCAGCCCTCACTGAAAATATTATTCTATCAATTACCAAGGTGTAATTTTGATAAGTATTCATGATTTTTAATTTGTTATATCTCATTTTTTATTAAGAACAACCCAATGTCAAAAGATGAAGTACTGAAGAATGTGAAAGTGCCTCTTGCTGGTGATCTTCTTGGGAGGGAGAGAGTGACAGGTGCTAAAAAGACAAGACTTGGTTGTGACAACCCTGTAGATCGCTTCACCAGTATAATTGAATGTCCTGCTCTCTGGCATTGCAAGATGGCATTTCTTTCGGTAATCAATACAGAGTTTATATTTAAGTATATTAACTTCCATTAATGAATGTTAATTGACTGTATGTACTATGTTTATTTTGGACTAGTTTGTTTGGAAAGAACTCTACGAGACTAAATCAGCAGGAGGTCGGAATATAGCAACATTGTATCATTTAAGACAACACTTTGGCCTTGTTAATGTTCCCCCAAAAGTGAAGAACAACTACACATCTTGTGAAGCACTCATGCTCTCAACAACAAAAGCATACCTGTGTTCAGCCTTTATGACATGGAGTGATATGCCAAACATGGAAGCTACCCCCTCTTGGGCTGTGCCAATTTTGTCTAAGAAATTATCAGCAGCAGAAAAATGGAATATGATAAAGGAACATGTTGGAAAGTTTGTTGACAACTGTGTTATGGTAGAATTTGACATTGAACAGAAATGGAGAGAGGAACAGGAAAGGAAAGAAAAAGAAAAACAGCAGCAGAACCAACAAGCATGTGTACAAGTGCAGATTGAACAGACATTCATACCAGGTAAAACATTATTTACTATAACTTATAAAACTATTTCCCTTCCATTCATAAACCTTAGTTCCAAATTTCATGATTTCTCGCATCTAAATCACCCACCAAGGCAAGCCCCATTTTAAAATATAAGACCCTAGCTAATAAGATTGTTCATGCTTACTCTTGAGATGTGAATAAACAGATGGTGCAATATCATTGTCTAATAACATTCTAACTTTTTCCTAAATGTTGTTTTATATATCTTCAATAGATCATCCTGTGCTTCTACTAAACATCAGAGAACAGAAATATCAAGTGATTGCAGTTGGAATCATTAAAGCTATAACTGGAACACAAATACCAGATGACAAAATGGCTGTTTACATTTTTTCTGTAGAAGGATGTGCCTCTAGCTATCTACAAACTGGACAGGTTATTCTTTGGCCCAAATGCTTACTAATGAAACCCCCATCAACTACGAAGAATAATATCCCAGAAGAGAAAGAAGAAAAGAAACCAGGTATGTGTCTAAAGATGTTGGTTGACACCTGCATGGTCAACATAAGCTGATCCTAGTCCAAGAAAATAATATTTGCTTGCATTTTTCTCACCAGAAAGAAAAGTTGATTGCCTTATGAACTATGGCTGTCAGATACTCCAGTCAGGCTTAATGCTCATGCAGCTAAATAATACCGAAAAAGAAGGCGATGGCGATCGGAGTCTGATTAACTGGAAAATGCTGATGTTAATAATAATAATAATAATGTCTTTATTAAAGAAATGATAAAATACATATCATTAACATGATTATAATCATAAAACTAAAAACTGATTAAAAGATACTAATTACTAAAGATTATTCTATTTACAAATGAGTTTTTAAAACGTTGAGAATTAACTCTAGGTCTAATAAAATATGATTTCCTTAAATTATATTTGGACGTTTGTATTTTAGGCGCTATGCTATGCAAAGGATGGTCACTACTAACCGATTTCTTATATAACCTTGTGTCAAATTTATTTAAAAGATCCTGAATATTATAATGGCATGTTGTATAATTTCGTTTGTAACAGCGATCTAAAAAGTTTTGTACGGTGGTAAGCTCCGGAGGTGATATGCTCCATAAACACTAAGACCATAAATTAGTTTTGATATAACAATTGTTGAAAATAAATGGTCAACTTCTTTTTGTATATATCCTTCCTTCCTAAGGGATCTTATAACAAATAAAGATTTGTTTATAGCTATAATGGTATCTTTTACATGAAGGTCAAATCTACTATCACTCTGGAAAGTAATACCTAAGATTTTAAGACTTCTACACTGAGGAATATTAGAAATAGGCTGAAAACTAAATTGGTCCATTCCTTTCTTAGTAAAAATTATTTCTTTGCACTTAGTAGTATTACATGACATACTATTATTTGAGGACCATAACATGAAAGAATTAACATAACTGACTGAATTATCAGTTAGATTTCCATTAACACAGAAAACAGGAGATACAATAGTACTATCGTCTGCATATTTGATTAACACTTCCTCATCAGGACTGGAGGAATCAAATATCTCTAAATCATTAATAAAAATACTGAATAGATATGGTCCACTAACTTTTCCTTGTAATGTCCCTCTATTTATGTTTTTCCAAACTGTTAAATGATTGTTACATATAGTTCGCTGTTTCCGATTATATAAGAAATTTATAAACCAGTTGATTAAGTATGGGTTCAGCGGCATTTGTTTGAGTTTTTCAGAAAGTTTATGATGATTAACGTAATCAAAGGCTTTGGAAAAGTCCATACTAAAGACTCCCACAGCTTTACATGTTGTATCATCTAAGGCAGCTAAGACACGATGTTGTAATTTAATCAAAGCGTTAATACAATTTCCTCCTCTCCTGTAAGCAAATTGGTTATTATTCAGATATTCTTCAAATGTATCTCTGCAAAATTTTCTGTAAACCGCTTTTTCAAACTGTCTTGCAATGACAGGGGTAATGTTGATACCTCTGTAGTCTGCATTACTGGTAGGGATGTCTACTTTAGGTAGCGGATTGATGTTCGCTTTTTTCCATATGTCCGGCCAAATAGATGTTTTTAATGATAGATTCCAGCATCTTGTTACCACAGGTGCAAATATATCTGCGAAATCTTTCCAGACCCAGAACGGAATTTGATCTGGCCCGGTTGCAGTTCGTTGTATGTTAGTTAAAGTTTTAAATACTTCCATAACAGATAAAGTTGGTGGTACTACCGCATGATTGCTAGTGTCATGTGATAAATTAGTTGGACCAACATAATCATCATCTGTGCAGAGATTACAGAAATACTCATTTAAGCTGTTAGTACCATCAGCGTCCAAGCAAGGTCGAGGATTTTGTTTCCTATTAGATAACATATCCACTCTCTTCCACCATGTCTTTGATCCTATCTTTCCAGAGCCAAGTTTCGTTTTGTTTTCCTTGATTAACTCAGAGATTCTGTTGTTTAAATTTTGTACGTCGCTGTTAGGATTTCTGCACATCTTTTTAGATCTTTTGTTTAGCAAGAATTTTAACAGCGGGGACATCCAGACTGGGTCTCTCGACGATAATTTTACAGATCGTAATGGAAAGCACTCGTCCATAGCTCTTTTAATGATTTCGTGTAAGGTATTAACAGCATTATTTACTTCATCTGCTTCAAGGACAGGTGACCAGTCAACGCCTTCTAAGTAGTTGTTAAAGGAAATCTTGTTATTTTCTCTGTAGTCTCTGAAAAAGCACTTGAAACGTAGTGGTTTTAATTTTATTCCTGCTGGGAGAATTACACCTTTGTGATCAGTTTTAATAATAGACTTGATGGCATAACATTTATCAAAAAGCCAAGGTTTGTTAGTAAGACAATTATCAAGCGTTGAGTCTTTGCGTGTTGGAAAGTCCACAAGGGCCGTTATATCAATTAAAGTTTGAAAGTGAACAATATCAAAACGATTAAAATCTCCTCCACATACGACCACACTTTCAGGGTTTCCATTTAGAAAGTCATCAATTAACTTAGATAGATAATTAGCTAACGATTGCTCATCGTAGTTATATTTGGGAGGATGATAAACTCCAATGATAAGCATTATGTCTTTCGATGGTAATTCAACTTTAACACTAAGAACTTCAAATTGATCTGCTCTGTTGACATCAATGACTTTCAAATTATCCCTGATGTAGATTGCAACTCCACCATTCTTTCGTTTGTCGATATTGTTCCAACCTCTGTCCCTACGAAATACTGTAAAATTGTTTATGTAGATAGAAGAATCTGGAATGCTATTTTTGAGATGTGTTTCTGATATAACGCAAACATCAATGTCATTAGCATACAAATCCAATTCCAGTCCAGTAGTTGCGCGAATGTTGTTTTTAGTTTTGGTTAATCCGCATACGTTGAGAAACATAAATTTAGGAACAGGGAATAGTGTTGTGGTATTTGGAGTAGTGTTTATAGTAGTATTTGCAATAGCGCCAATGCTCATATGGTTTCTTCTTGACGATGATGTTTCCACTTGAACCAAATTATTCCAATTCACACCTTGGTTTTCGTCCTGTGTACAATAGCTGTTGTTCTCTTTAGAAGATGGATTGTTGATTGTAGAAATTCTAACTTTAATATTCCTGTTTGATGGCTTACATCCAACCCTTTTTCCTCTTGAATGAAAAAGATCTGTAGTTTTCAAATCCCAGTAATTTGAATCAGTAAGAGTACATGAAGAAGTGCGTCGAATTTTGAAAAGTTTGTCTCTAGAATATTTCATTGTATTCGAAGTGTGTTTTTGAGAGTTTTTATGCAAATTATTCGAAGCTTGAAAGTTTATCGCATGTAGTGGTCCAGGATTTGGTGAAATATCTGAAAAGACAGTGATATCAAAAGGTGGATCGTGGCCAGGAATAAGTAGAGAAGTTTGGCCATGTTTGGTCCATTTACTCGCCGGTAGTCGAGATTTAAAGCAATTACCATTCTTGATATTACACCTGACGAACCTGCCATGATTTTTTGCTAGAATACTCCATCCAATACTACTGCTAAATGACTTAGTTCCAGTGGAATCATCAATCTTGAATTCAAGTAATGAATACTGTTGAATTTGGAAAGGTCTTTGAAGTAGAGAGGCTAGTAAATATATAGTTAAAAGATTTAAAACCACGGAGCTCAATGTCCGCGTGGCCGCCATCATCGCGCCATACAATCATCATGATGTTATATTTCAGATGTGGCTCAAGAAGCATGAAATATGGTTATGAAGCCATGAGATTTATAACTTGTGTAAAAGCCTTGTATACAGAGAAAGAAGCTCATAAGGTGCTACATAGCCAGTTCGTTAATACAAATGGGGGACCTGGGAAAAACTGTGCTAATGATCTTAAGATGGAACACATTGTTAGACAAAACAAGACCATACTAAAGGGAATGTATGTCAATAAGACATACAAGGCAGTGGAAAGATCCTCTAAAGCAGCTTATGGAGTTAGAAATATAATAAGCCAATTTGATACTGAAATAGACATTAATCCAGTATCAAGCAGCCACACACATGCCTGTACATCGTACATAAACAGAAACCCTTTGTATTACATCCAGGAAGACAGCTTCATTCTTTTAAGAATATTTCAAAGACACCATTGGACAAACTTAACGTGTCATTATTACATTCGTGGCTAACAAAGCACAAAAGGAACTTATTTAGAGGTCTTATATATGAGGAAGAAGAGCAAAATGAAGAGGATGATGGAGAGGATGATGATGATGATGATGATGGTGATGATGATGACTTAATGATATAATAATTATATTAAAAATCTAAGTAAGTATTTTCTTTAGCATTATACTGATATATTTCCATTTCCCTTTCAGTGGCAAACAAATATGTTTAGTAAAAAATCTTGTGTTATGTCCCAAGGAAATGTATTTGATGTCTAGCTATATAACTTTATTTTCAAATATTCTTCTAAATTGAGTATCTTTATTATACTACTCTCTAATAGCTTTATATCTTCATGTCTTTGTCAGTTTAAGAGCAATATCTGCAAACCTGATTTTAGTGTTAATGCATCATCAATCATTGATATTTCTTTAAAATTTTCCAAATAGAAAGTGCATGACTGTGGCTAAACAATGGCAGTTTCTCTTCCAGATCCTGGGGACTATGCAAGAGGCATTTTGGGAAATCTGCTGCAAGAGGTCCAAGCTGATACCAGTGATGAGGCTAGTACTTCCCACACATGAAGGTCCAGAACTTCCTGGCAGAGACAACCTAAACCTTTGCAGTTCCTCCAAAAGCCTGTCCATCTGCTCTGAATTCATTTGGTGTGTATCACTTGCCAGTATGGGCCCATCACTACTGGACTCTAAAATGGTCTCAATCTCTGACAAATTCCTCACCAAAGCACAGTCTTCGCAAACACATTTCTCTTTGTGAAAGTCACAGCAGTTGTGCTCCACGAGTGTCTGAGGGACTGAAAAACCAAAGTAGGTAAGAATAATCTCTCGTTTGCATTTTTGGGACTGTACATACAATCTCATTTCTTCTGAGAGGTGCTTCCTTGCCTTCGAAATATCATACGAGTTGTAATAAACATGGGCAGTAGCAAGCTGCCCATCCCTTCCTGCTCTACCAGCTTCCTGCAGATATTCCTCAATGCTGCAAGGGACACCAATGTGAATAATACGCCTTATATCTGGTAAATCAATACCCAAGCCGAAGGCAACAGTTACAAAAAGAATCCTCAGCTTTAACTTCCTTGCTATCAGCTCACTCACAATTTTTTCTCGTTCAGTTTCTGGATATTGCGCATGGTACATGCTGAACATTCGGTTAGTTGCAATCTGAAGTGAGCCTATTGGTTCATATTGTTTTTCACAGAGCTGTCTAGAAAAAAAAGAGAAGCAAGTAGAAATAGTTTCTAGACTTCCATATATCAAAGTCAAAGGAAAATCCATTCTTTTTTCAGTTAGTTCTTGTACTAGTGGTTGAAGGATGTCATCGAGTTTGTCATCACCAAGGTTGTTTCTTCTGGAGCTTGAAAAATATATATTTGGTCTGTTTGGGCTTTCTTCAACAACCACAACATTCACCATTCCCAGAGAATCTATTATTTTATCTTTTTTTCTTTTGGTTGCAGTCGCTGTTAAACCCACTATAGGTTCCTTGGGAAAGAGGCTAGCTAGGACGCTCAATCTTCCATATGCTGGTCGAAAGTCCTTCCTTTTATAAACAAAGATATACATGTAGTTTAGATAGGAAAAAGACAGGCAGAAGGTTTGGAAAATTGATAATTTATTTACATTGTGGGATAAAAGTTCGTAGCACTTCATTGAAAATATCTCCCAAGATTCTATAGCAGTTTAGAATTTGATTTTACAGAGAAAACCAGAAAACCCACTGAAAAGAACCATCAAAGATCTAATTGCACATACAACATTGAATTACAATGAATGGTCTGAACCCAGGTGAATGGATATTTTTCGAAGTAACAATATTTCTCGAAGAGATAATATTTATGTTATGATCATCCGGGTGGATGTAATCCTTAGAAGGACTGTTTGATGTGACTGACGTTTCGACAACCTGTGCGGAAGTCATCTTCAGAGTCAAGTGAACTCTGAAGATGACTTCTGCACAGGTTGTCGAAACGTCAGTCACATCAAACAGTCCTTCTAAGGATTACATCCACCCGGATGAGCATAACATAAATATTATCTCTTCGAGAAATATTGTTACTTCGAAAAATATACAACATTGAGCCTGACAGAGCTTGAACCCACTGGCTTTACTGGTGAGATTAAAGCATTCTCACCATTACACCAGTCATGTTCCATGAATTAGAAAATACTTCACATGGCAACTAGATAAAAAATAACTCACCAGTCAACTACTAAATGGGCTTCATCTACGACAACCGCTTGAATTTTCTCTTGCAGCTCTTTGGTCTTTAGTATTTTTGTGATATTTTTGTTAACAAAAACCTCAGGGTGGGCATATATGTATTGGACATTCTTATACCCCTTGACATCTCCAAGTGACTAAAAGTTTATTTGGCAAATAAAAAGATACAAGAAATGTATTTTCATTTTTTTATTCCTATTATGAATCATGATCTAGATTTTTTGAGTAGTCTATTTGAAGTCATAGGATATCAATGAAAGTGAGTAAAGACAATAACAGTGTAGACTAGATCAAAGGTATTACTTATATGAGTTACATCTCCAGTTTTTTATGGTAACCATTATTCTGCAAGCTTGATATTATGTTTAAGCTTAACATATATATATAAATTATTTGCAAATAAATTTTAATGAATTAATGAATTAATGTTTTCAAAAAAACCGTCATTGGTGATTCAATTTCATAATAATTTACAATCCACGTTATTCCTTTATTCGTTTTCATTGGGAAGAATGCATGAATGAGATAACCTTAAGCTCGATAAAATTACTAAATTAATTACCTATTTAAACGAAGGTATATACCGATTTAAGCCTACCTCATCCACCTTCCATATGGAAACCTCCATCCCTTTTTCTCTCAATTTGGTCACCTGATCCATCATCAACGAATTTAAAGGGGAAACGATAAGCACAGCACTTTTCCAAAAATCACTATCTTGCCTATGGCTATACTCGAACACCAATGGCAAGCACTGGTAAACCAAGGATTTACCATATCCTGTCGGCAATACCACCAGCGTGTCCTTTTTTGAAACAATGCTACTGATGGCTTGTTTCTGTTTCTCTTTTAACTGAAAACCATCTGCAAAACCTAATTTTCTAAGCGCAAATTCACATGCTCGTTGAATATCGTCCGCCATTTTGAATTTACCTAGTCTGTCATAATGCGCATGTGCGAGAAACCCAGAATCTGGGTCTTCCGGTTTGGAGTTTTCCAGAGCCCAATTATTTCGTCGAGCATGCGCAGTAAGAAATAAGGGCTCTGGGTACGAGATTGATCCGGGATCCTATTCGAGTCCATAAAACTTTCCCATTCTGACAAAGAGTTGATTGCACCAAATTCTTGATCCATGTTAAAGTTGAAATAGATTGGGCAATCGCTACTCCACCCTCTTTATAGGCTGTACATTTGCATTGACGCAAAACACCTGTACAAACATCCCACACCCAATATTTGTACACTCTTTTTGCCGAGTCACGCTGATTTGATTGTTTAATTCCCGCCATTTTACACAAAAGCTATCAACATGATAATTTCTGAAGACTCGTCCCGCCATTTCGATAATCTATGAAAATAATACAGCATTGACGTCATTTCCTGTAAGTTCGGGACCAATCAGAACTTACATATCAGTTCAGGCGCAATGTAAATGAGTTCAGGCGCAATCCCAGAGTCTTGACGTCACTTCCGACTTATCAAATACACCAATCAGGACCGCGAACGGTTCAGGCGCAATTCAGGCGCATTTCAGGCGCAAAAAAGGGGGTAATTATCGACCTATAACACTACTGCCGTTTACTATAGGGAATAATTTTGTCGACCTTCTCTTCGGAGAGGGAAATAGTCATCTGAATTGAGTTTAACTCAAATCCGAGAAAAGACCTTGTTGTAGATGGCTCGAGATAGGACTTGGTAGTGTTGATAATATAACCCAGGCTAGTTAACAGTTCGCAAACTTGATGGGTGTGACTAAGGCATTGGAACTTAGATGCGCCTATGACGAGGGTATCGTCAATGTAGTACACAATACGTATACCCTTCGCTCTTAAATAAGCATACAAAGGTTTCAGCATTTTGGTAAAAGTCCGTGGAGCTAGACTATAGCCAAAAGACGCACTCATCTGAGGGTAAAGAGCGTTGTTTTGGGGCTCTGAATTGCTTCGGGATTGACTCGAATTCGAGTCGATAACCCTTGACTGATTGCAAAATCCAGCAATCAGAAGTGATCTTAGACCATTCATCAATCTTGAGAGCTAAATTCCGGCCATTGTACAACTTGTTATAGAAGGTGTGACACTTACATTGGTCACTTGTCCTTGTATGAATCTTGTGTTTTGGTTTGGGGTTTGTTCTGGTTGAACGGGCGGCGTCGTGGTTTGTAGCTCTCGTAGTTGTCGCGATTGTCCCGAGCAGATGAACTCGGGTTTCTTCGGGATAAAAAATGATCCCTAGGCTTGTAGTTTTCGCGTTTGCGTTTTCGATTGCCTCCACTTCGATCATTTCCTGTAATTTTTGTGGCAATCCTGTTCGCTTAAGAGATGTCGTCTACATTCTTTGACAGGTCGTCGCCAAAGAGAAGCTCCGAGATTGGAGTGGATGGTGCACACAATGATTTATAACCTTTGCCTAGCTCGGGTTTAAGATGTTCTCGGCACTTTAATGACATTTGGTAACCGGCATTGCTGATGAAAGAAATGGCCTCGGACAACGAGCCCACAAGATCTTTAGGATTCAGTAGCTCTTTCTTTTTCTTGGCTTGAATCACAGTTTCAGTAAGTGAAACTATTACCTGGGCAGTCTTGACAACAGATTTTTGCTCCTCTTGAAGTCCTAAGTCGGCCGTTTTGGCCCTGTGGGACAATTCGTTCCAAAGTGGAGTATTTACTCGTGGAACGCACAATAGCCCGCAATTTTCGGGAGTGCGATATTTATCCACAAGAGGTTTCATTCTATCCTCCATTGGCTTCGAGGTGAACGATTTGTTCACTCGTTTGGCTAGGAAATCTAGCACTTTAGGACCTTTCGTTTCGTTAACATCACAAATCGACGGTGGAAATTCAGACTCTTCGGGATCCGCTTGTGAGTCAGAATCATCACTCGAAAGGTCATCGACTAGTGGATCACTAGGGTCAAACTCTTTACTAGAACTTTTTGGATCGTGTCCCGAGTCGGGAACAGAACTTGAACGTTCGATAAGCTGAGTCAGCTTGTCAAATTTTGAAGACATCTCATCAATTCCCAGATGATGATGCAGTTGGAGCAAAGTATCCTTCTTGAACAAAGCCGAGTCGGCTCGTATTGAAATATCTGGAGTATCATCCATCTCTTCATAGAAGAGCAAAGGCTCATCTTCCTCGGCAACTTTCTTTCGTTTTGGAGAAGAGGACTTACTGGTGTTCTGCTTGTCAGTAGACAAAATATATACAGAATAAAGACAAAAATGGTTTAGGAAAAACTCGCTTAAGTGAAACGAAGCGAGAGCAAAACGAGGGCTTACCTAGTGCGATAGCACGAAGAAAGAAGAGGCTTGGTCTTGGCTCTGCACGTGGCTATATACCTTGTCTCTTAATTTGCATAATAATGGATCTTTAAAAAACGTGGGCGCCTTGCGCATGCTCAAGAAAGTACGCATAATAAGGGAATAATGTGGAGTATGGTGAAAGAGAATCATGCTCTAATAAATTGTTATGACATTTGTACATAAAAATAGTACGATGCTCGGCCCTTCGTTGTGCAAGTTTCTTCCAACTAAGTTTTTCTAAAGCTTCTCTAGCAGAAGCTCGATAAGGCAAATCTAACACAATTCGTGCTGCATTATTATGAAGCACCTGCAGCTCGGACATAAGCGTTATATTTCCTCTATCCCCCACACTATGTCAGCATATTCAAAAAGAGGCAATACAAAACTGTTGAAAAAGGTTATCCAAGCATTTAGGGGTAAAAAATTCTTGATTCGCCTTAAAAGGCTTCTTATTAATCTTATCCTTAATATACTCAATATGATCATCCCATGACAGATTCTTATTGATTACAATACCTAAGTAATTGAAGGACTCGACTGCATCTAATGATTGACCATTAAAAGATATATCAATTCCATTGACGTTACATAGGAGCTTTTTAGTACTACCTATTAACATCAACTTCGACTTTGAAAGATTTAAAGTAAGTTGGTTTCTACTTGGCCAATCCCAATCGAATGTCGTTACGTCCCTCAAATTTCTACTCTATGTTGACATAGAATTATGTTTAAACCCAAGAGAGGATATTTTATAAAGGTATTTCTTTGAACACATTCCACAAGTGGGCTCAGAAATATTTTTTATTGTTAATTTGTGGTTGGTTTTGTAAGAAATTTGTATGTTGAATTAGGCATGCATTAAGAGAAAACGATGCGAACGCTTATTTCAAATAATTGAAGACAAATTTCCTCTTGTAAGATCAATAAATCAATAAAGTTATACTACTTTAGTTTTAATTGAACGGAATTTCCAGGAAAAAGCTGTAAATTTAGCATGGAGAGCATTAAATACGACAAATTGAACAGACGTTTGATTGACACAGTTATTCACATCAGCTTTGCACGATCGGTAAAACAACGTGATTCTACGAACAACCATCAAGACGAGTCTTCAATTCCCACTCCTATCGGTTGTTCCAAGGATACATTTGTAGTTAAGTATGATTTTTGTAGCATAAGTGTTGCATTAGAGCAAAACAGCGATATGTTAACACCAAACATCATAAAGAGCCAGTGGCTTTGTTTGTAGTCTTAGAAATGAGGCCGTAAACCAGCAAAATATATAGGGTCCTAATCCAGACGCTGTTCCCTCTCCTTTGCAATACACAAATAAACAAACAAATGAATAAATAAATAATTGAATGATTTAATAACTAGGTAAGTGGATGGATGGATCAGAAATCGGATCGGAATCGGTAAGCTTTATTTACCCATAGTAATTATATCAAATAGTTACATAAATTATATAAAAATCTGTTCTACCTAATAAGCCGTGCGTTAATTACATTAAAACTAAATAAGCTAAATATAAATATACATCGATTTGAAAAAATACTAATTTCATTGTTGTCGATGCTAAATCGATGATTTTTTATTTTCCTTTTAAGAACATTGATAGAGGGTTCGCTTTTTAAGGCATCTGGAAGAGCGTTCCAGATTTTGGCATTGATAACCGCATGGTCCAAACCATAAGACTCTAACTTTCTTAGTAATATATCATGATCAACAATGACAAATGCTTTCTTCAAATCTAGGAATATGACACCTTTGACCATTTTCCCATCAATATTGAAGCACCACTCATTGGTAAGATCTAATAGGGCAGTTACATTAGAATGTAACGATCTAAGGCCAGACTGCCTGAAAGTAATTAGGTTGTAAGTGGTTAAACAATAATAATAAATATAATAAATATAATTGTTTATATATTAAACGCTCTAACACTCTTGCTACAGTAGGTTTTATCGAAATTGGCCTGCAATTGTTAGCGTCATCATGTTTTCCTGACTTATATATAGGACATACTTTAGCGATATTAAATTTATTTGGGAAAGTACTTTTTTGTTTTTTTGTTTCTTTTTATTTTAACATATTTATCATACCATTTGCCCCAAAAGCAGCGAGACTTAACAAGGGGGCTTACGTCTATTTTACAATATAAATAATGAATAGCAAAAGCGGAAATTAGAAAATAAGTACAATAAATACACAATAAATACGAATTAAAATTAGTACAACAATCTTATAATGAAATAACAATAGGGGAAAGAAAACCATGTAGTATCAAAGTCGGATTGAAAACGATTAGTAGCTAGAATATATTTTTGAACTTCAGAAAATATTTATAATTACTTTTTAAGTCTAATTCCTTCAAGCCATAAAGTAAACAATTTAATTTTTGCTTTTTTGAAAAACAATTTGTTCACAATGATCCACAAATCTGTGCAATTGAGGTAAGAAAAGAAGAACGTTGAATCGAGGACATAGAAAGAAAAAATGCATTACTGTTTCATTCGAAGTCCCACAAACACATTTCGGAGAAGGCGAACAATTGATACGAAACAAATACTCATTTAAAGCACACGCTTCTAGTCTAAGCCGGGTGTGTAGAATAGACGCTGTTCTGGAAAAGGAATAATCAAATAATTTGTTATATTTTGGGGAAAAGAATTTGTCACAAATCTCGTTTTTAAAAGTTTGCAAAGATCCTATATTCCTAGTTTGTAGATCCAAAGAATTCCATAATTTAACAACTGACGGAAAAAAAGACTGTGCAAAACGTTCTGTCCTACAAGGAAAAAGACAGAAATTAGAATTTGATCTGAGAGCGCGTTTTGATTGCTGATAAACTGTGGAAGGAAGTAACTCGGAAAGATAGAGAGGGGTCGCATTTGACACAATTTTATAGAAATGTACAAGTTTATGAACTTTGCGTCTAGAGCTTAACTCATCCCACGCTAATTCCTCACGTAAAAGTTTAGAACTAGTTCCTTTAATTGCACCAGTGACCACTCTGGCAGATTCGTACTGAATATGTTCTAACAATTCCACTTCAGCTTTAGAGCAATTATCCCAAATAACGTCAGCATATTCCAAAAGAGACCTAATTAAACTTTTATAGAAACAAATGAGAGGTGATCTATTTATACTATACTTATATCTATACTTTAAAGATTTCAGTAAATTAAGTCGTTTATATGCTTTGTCACTTTTCTTTAAAACGTGCTCTTTCCAAGTCATATTACTTGTCAAAGTTACCCCAAGATGCTCATGGGTTTTGACATCGTCAATCCTTCTGCCATCCAAAAAAAGGTCGGGGTGAGGGCCATTTTCACGTTTCAAAGAAAAAGTGATACACCGTGATTTAGAAGGATTTAATGTAACTTTCCATTTATGAGACCAATCACTAATGCTGGAAAGATCACGGTTAAGTCTGTCAGCTGATAAGTAGGGTTTATCTACAATTTCAAAGAGAGTAGTATCATCTGCATATATATATAAGGAAGAGAGTTAAGACCAGATACAATATCATTTATATAAACTAAGAAAAGAAGTGGGCCTAAGACAGAACACCTGCCCCAATAACTCTCCAAGCTGAACATTGGCCCTCTATTACAACACGTTGTTCCCTCCTATACAAATAACTCTCAATCCACTGTAACAACATACCTTTAACACCAAGTGCCTCTAGCTTACAAAGTAAACCAGCATGCCAAACTTTGTCAAATGCTTTACTTATATCCAAGAAGACAATTCTGACATCTTTCCCTTTGTCCAAAGCTTGATAAATTAGATGTACAAGATGAGTAAGTTGATTTCCGTTTGAATCACCTGGCCTAAACCCGGATTGATATTTGTACAAAAAATTAATATCAATTAAGAGCGGGTGTCCGTAAAAACCAGGCAAATTCGAAATTTCGTGGCAACAGTCAAAAAATCGATTTCGTTCATACTTTGAAGTTAGATACCCTATCATATGATACTAATCCCTGTGCACTTAGTTTTGCAAAATTCTTTTTTGTTCGGGAGAAATTTGAATTTTTATGCAGATAGGCAAATATGCTAATTTGAAGACTCTGAAATTGAGATAAATCACCGATCTCGTGTACGAAATACAATCAATACTTGACCTTTCTAACCTAATAAACTTCAAATATGGTATCTCTATATGCCTCACAATGATTTTCAGACATGTAGCTGTAACGAAGAATTTCTGGAAGAATTATTTGCAAGACACAATTTTCGTGAGCTTAAAAGTACCCTCGAAACAAGTGAGAATTTTACCATGGCCGACACAACGGAAAAGCGAGATTTTCACTGTATGTGATGTTAAGATGATATTGTTCAAGATTGTGAAAATAAATTCTTGGGTAAATGTGTTTTTAAGCTTCTACGATCGATCAAATATGCCTAAATACGTTGTTTCAGAAAGGATCGTTTTTGCATAAATTAGCAAGTAAATGACTGCCAAAATTAAAATAATATTTTTCAAATCTTTTATAAGCCGTTTGAGACATCAATACTTAGCAAATTTAAGGGATTTGTATGAAGAAAGTGCAGCATTTACTCCCTACCGCTTCACAAATCATGAATTCTAGGTGTACTGAAGGCCATCTACACAAAACCGCGAAAGCGTTGCGTGACCACTGGCGGCCATGACCACTGGGGATGAAGAGTTCTCCTCAAAAACCTTATTTTTTTTACCGGCCCAGCCACAGTACTTGAGGACTAAACTTAAATTTCGAAGCCCCTTAAACTATGCTTTCTTTCAGAACAATATCCCCCTCTTGTATGCATAACAAACTTATAACGCTCTATTTGTTGCAACTCTTCAGAACGCAAACATAACAACTTGATTTGGCTTTAAATTTATAAACCTACATAAGAGTCATGACTTTCAATAGAAAATAATCTGTAATATATCGTATGTTAAAAAAGGGGAAATAACGAGTTGTAAAGGGGGTCCGCAGACCTGGACCCCTACGTTGGATCCGCCCTTGCAGGGCTGTAGCCAGTATGAGGCACTCGCCTCGGTAAAATTTTACCAAATGTTGTCAATATTTTTTTTTCTTCATCAGATTGATATTATTAGAAGATTTCATACGGCTGATTTCGTACAACGGACCGTGTGTTCTAAAATAGAAATTCAATCACAGTGTTTCAGAATAAAAGATTGCGTACTAAGTTCCGCTTATAAAACTCTTTATGAAAGGTTACCAAAAGGCCCTCAAACCGCTGGAAATCGCATTTCCGAGAGTCTGAATTTCAAACTTTCTCGGGGGGCATGCCCTCAACCCCCCAAGAAACTCCCGCCTTCGGCGGTCGTTCTCCCGCCTTCGGCGCTCGTGCTACCCCCGAGGGAGTCTTTCGCCTCGGTTGTAACTTCCTTCCTGGCTACGGCCCTGCCTTGAGTTACGCCGCGAGTGATTTCGGTATCGGTTAGTTACCACATGAATCCCAATCAAAATTTACTCTCGTCATATATATTGTATTAATTTAGGAAACAAAAACTAATATGTCGGTATAATTATTTTTTTGTTTTAAAACGGCTTTAGTTGAAATTGTTGTTTTCCTCGTGAAAAGATGTGTGCGGACAATTGGCGTCAATGTAGGATTCTTTTCTTTTCTTATCCTTTTAGCTGGTGTCCACGTGTTGCTCTCATCTCTCGTAACATGGGTTTCGAAAATTGTTTCATCGTGTTCTGCGCACAGCAAGCTTACACAGTAAACATTCAAGAATATGGGGTGCTGTATTAATAGGGTATTCTTTACTTCCTCGTTTCATTTTGTCCAGAGCCTTTTCTGGAAGCTTGTCGTTTTCTTGTGTATCTATTTCGGCGGGGTCGACCTTTTTCTTTGGCAATCGTGAAAAAAACTTTATACCACTTGTTTAGATGTGAAGAACCCATCAGGACTAAAAAACGGACACCATCAGAATTCTGCCTTCCTCAAGGACTTTGAAGAAGGCCAAAAATGCTTTCGGTTCGACCCCGTTGAGCTGCGCCACTGCTGTACTTGCGGTGGTGATAAGCGATGACAGTTTTTTTTTATGTCGTTACAGGATCAACTTAATGCCCGGTCTGCTCACCAATGTTAAACTGGGCCAATAGATAGTCTTTCAATTCTGTATTTTTTTAAAGACGTTTTCGACCTTTGTTTGATTTCATTCCCCAACCCATTTTGTGATCGAACCGAGCTAGTACTTAGAGGGTCCTGAAGGGTTAAAATGAGTTCTTGTATTATCCTTTTTGGGGGCTGAGAAAATAGGATATCATGCACTGGGATTAATAAACAAAAAGCAATCAAAAATGGGAGTAGGATTAAGATTTGGGTAAAACATACTCGGGCTAAGAATAAAGCGATTTGAACTGGGATTTGGGTAAATGTTGAGCTTGGAAATGGGATTAGGAACCCCCTTCAGGACCCTCCATTTTTCATAGGAATACGCAGAGTTAATAGAGGGGAGTCCCCTCGATTAACTCTAGAATAAGTCATCAGAGCCTTGCTTATTAGATTTGAACGCCTGGAGCTGCTAACACGAACGTTATACTTTTAGATAATAAAACATAAGGAGGAAGACGCACAAATCTAGTTAATAACGGGAAATAAAATTAGTGTTTTCAGTATTTATTTGGATAATTTAAAAAAAAATGGACTCACATGCACACACAGTATTTATTATCCCGCCGCCAGTGGTCACGCAACGCTTTCGCGGTTTTGTGTAGATGGCCTTCAGTACACCTAGAATTCATGATTTGTGAAGCGGTAGGGAGTAAATGCTGCACTTTCTTCATACAAATCCCTTAAATTTGCTAAGTATTGATGTCTCAAACGGCTTATAAAAGATTTGAAAAATATTATTTTAATTTTGGCAGTCATTTACTTGCTAATTTATGCAAAAACGATCCTTTCTGAAACAACGTATTTAGGCATATTTGATCGATCGTAGAAGCTTAAAAACACATTTACCCAAGAATTTATTTTCACAATCTTGAACAATATCATCTTAACATCACATACAGTGAAAATCTCGCTTTTCCGTTGTGTCGGCCATGGTAAAATTCTCACTTGTTTCGAGGGTACTTTTAAGCTCACGAAAATTGTGTCTTGCAAATAATTCTTCCAGAAATTCTTCGTTACAGCTACATGTCTGAAAATCATTGTGAGGCATATAGAGATACCATATTTGAAGTTTATTAGGTTAGAAAGGTCAAGTATTGATTGTATTTCGTACACGAGATCGGTGATTTATCTCAATTTCAGAGTCTTCAAATTAGCATATTTGCCTATCTGCATAAAAATTCAAATTTCTCCCGAACAAAAAAGAATTTTGCAAAACTAAGTGCACAGGGATTAGTATCATATGATAGGGTATCTAACTTCAAAGTATGAACGAAATCGATTTTTTGACTGTTGCCACCTCATGTCTGGTTTTTGCTGACATCCTCTCTTAAATACTCGTAAAGACGTAAACAACACAACCTTTTCACATAGTTTTGATAAAGAAGGTAAAAGTGAAACTGGTCGATAATTTATTTTCAACTGGCGATTATCTTTTTTTAAATAGTGGAATGACGTTTGCACGTTTCCACTCCTTGGGATTTTTACCTAGTGAAACGACAAATTAATAAAACCAGTAAAGAAGTCATGGAAACCATCAGCACAAAGTTTTATAATTCTATTACCGATTCCATCATGCCCACACGCTTTGGAAATATCAACACTTTTCATTAAATTCAAAACTTCATCTTTCATTGCTATAACATTGGAAATCGAAACACCCGCCAAAAATGGCGGTAATGAAGGTGGTAAACTATCAGAATCTGGTAGTGATGTCTGGAAAACAAAAAATTGTTAAATCTGCGGCTTTAGGTGGACGATACCAAGTCGTAACTAGAAAAGGACTCGAATTGCGGTAATTTATTTCAACTGATATCATTTCTAAGTCAGCATTTTCGAGATCAAAATTTCTAATAAAGGTAATGGAGTTTTGTTTATAGATACAAACGCCACCACCGTGTTTATTTCGAACTTTTCTAATGCGGGTATATCCTGACAAATTTATTTGACTGTCAGATACCGTATTTTCCAACTTAGTTTCATTAATAGCCAATAGGTCAAAAGGCCTATCAGCCACTAGGATAGGAAGTTCGTCTATATGTTTAGTAAAGCTGTTTATACTCAATAATCGCATATTGAATCCCCTTGGTTTATAAGTCACTTATATTTTGTAGGTCAGAAAATCATCTCTATTAGTATTAGCATGGACAACACTAAAAGCTCAGTTACTACTAATACTATTAATATGTTCACTAAGATTAGATGCTAGTTTATAAACTCCCTTAGATTTCAAGTGAAGTCCTCCTTTGTTTAAGCAAGTATTTCCAATATTATCATTAGAAACAAAGTCCCAGTTATTAGACCCACAGCAAGCTTTTAAACTTTTATTTACCTGTTTTAGATTGTTGATTATCGTCGGGTCATCCGATCTATGAGTCAGCGAGGAGATACCAATTTTAATGGTCGGATGTTCTTGCTGAATGTCATGAATTAGTTTAGAGATTTTCTTCATGATTACTTTAGGACTGTTCAATCTCAAATCGTTGGTACCAGCATGAATCTAAATGCAATCAGGGTTTCGGCGAAGGGTGGGCTTTAAATAATCTGATAGATCTACAATAGTAGCCCCAGGAAAAGAACGCGTAGTCACTTTCGCATCTCTGGATATTTTATGGCCGATGATATTTTTCGTTATTGAATCATCCACGATTGCAAAGTTCTTCTTAGTAGGTTGTTTCTGCGTGGGCTGGTATTCTTTATTATTTTGCTGATTGGCATCATTTCTTTTTTGTTTTTGTGTTTGCGTTTTACGTTTGCGCTGAGTTGATGGAGCTAATGTTTGAAAAGTTTCGCGCCATTGATGGATGGATGGATGGATGAGGGATGGATGGAATGGGATATATAGAATGGATGGAGGGAGGGAGGCAGCGAATTATAAATAGAATTAAAACATGCTCACTAATTTACCATAATATTATTATTATTGGTTGCAGGTACATTCCGACAACTGAGTTGAAAGCTTTTCAAGAATTGTTATCTTTATATCCCGAGACTTAATTTGTATTTCAAGCTCCTTGCAAATCTGTTTCAGCATTTTGACGTTGAATATTTTAAGTTCTTTGCGTTGATACATATCACAGAAATTAAAGCTGTCAAAGATGATGGGATGCTGTAATGCCATTTCACTCTCTGTGATTTTCTTTAATTCATCTCTTTCATTTTTGTCCTCCATCTCTTCTATCTCATCATCATCAAGTCTAACATCATTGTCGTGGTCTATAGCACCCTGTGTTTCTTGAAGGTGAGCTTGTTTTCTTCTGGCTGCATTTATTCTTGAGAAAAAGCTCTTAGTTTGAGATTTAGTAAGCCAATCTTCTCTGGAAAATTTTCTTTTTCCGTCTATAAGCCTTGCTTCTCGCATTTCCTGTGCAACATTCTGGGGATCGCATTTGTTTCCTGTTTTCTCTCCCAGATCATACTTAGCAAGGAGACAATCTTTGACATCTTTGGAAAATCGTTTATTGCTTCTCATTTTGTGGAGTGCCCAGCCTTGTGACAAAGTTGAATGTCCACGACTTTGAGGCATTTGGGCGTTTGTCGGCACCTGATTAGTGGAGTCTTCAAGGGTTAGTTGTGAAAATCTGGAAATCCAATCTAGTTTCAATTAGTCATAAAAACCTAAATCTTTACGCATCATGTGTTCCCCAAACTGTATGTGTACTTCTAGATCATCGAGTGTTGTAAATACTGCATAGCAACCAACTTCAGGACACTGATAGGAACAATTTTCTGTTGGCGCATTTGTACACTGTTTCAAAACTCGAATAGATGTAGGATTAAAGAATTCTTGCCCATCTGCTACTTTGAGGAGTGTTGGACCTTCCGGTTTACTTTGCCAATTCTCGTAAAGAATCAATATGCCATTACCTATTGAATAGGCTTTCCAAACCCGTGCCCCTTTGTCTTCAAAAGCGAAATTGTGAAAGCTACTGAAACCATCCAATTTGTTTACTTCTAGGTTGTTTGCTTGCACATTGACAATATTTACTGAAGCAGTTGTACCTTTGACAGGACGTTGTTTCAAGTCATTTCTCATTTCAGCAGCTGTTGTAATATCATTGCCTTCGTCGCAAAACTTTCTTATGGGTGCCTTCATTGGGCATATATTACGATCACATAAATCCTTCCCGTGCTGTGGTTCAGAATAGTCATAGCGCTCGACTTTGATTTGAACACGCTCACCAACATCTTTCAATGCAGATATAATGGAATTGTTGTGGTAGCACCCAGCTTCATAGTGATTTCGGTCTTAATAGGAACCACATTAATGGTTTTAACCGAGCTAATATGCCAGTTTAAACCTCTCTTACCGTACCATTTCGATTGCTTCTCTCGGTACTTTCCTTGCGTGAATTTCATTGCCCAGTCAATTAAGATAGCAGCTGCAGTTGGACTGACTAATTTGGAGAAGTCTTGCTTCGCACGATCTTGATTCTCAGACCTGAGTATGTGCGCTTTCCAATCTTCAATACAGGCTTGAGAAGCGTTCACATCGTACAAAAAATCACCACGAGTTTCATTGTCATTTTGTACAGTTTCGTTACACTTGCGCTCATTATCTTTAAATACATTGTTTAATTCACAATTATTGCAGACAGTGTTGTGCGTATCATGGCACGTTTTACTAAAATCATTATCTCCACTATCACTTAATGCAAATATATGACAATGATTAGAGGGAGCATTTTTATATGCACGCATTAGAGCTTGTAGTTCATGGGAGATATAGGGCTTTTCGTCCTGTTCTAGTTTAGTGTATAGGGGGGACTTGAGCAGCTCGTGCTTAGCCTGAGGAGCAATAACTTCACATACCATTTCACAAGCATTCTTCACCGCATTTACACATTGCGTTTGTTGTTTTTCAGATGTTTCGTTCTACGGTGATTTTACTCTTGATTTTAAAGGCGTAAACTCTCTCCTGAATTTGGAAGCAAGTCTGAAAGGGTAGTGAAGCATTCATTGACTGTAGTGAGACATTGTTCATCCTGGGTAGTTTGGGAAGGAATATCTGGTAGCCATTCTAACTCTTTGAGATTTGGTGGGGATAAAAAGGTACATTTAAGGGCTTCGTTTGCGACCTGCTTAGCTGATCTATAAATATTAGAGCAATGTCAATATGTTACTTGTGCAGTTATTCAATAAAGAATATATCTACCAAATATTTTTCATGTTTCTTAGCTTTGTGATACTATGTGTTACCTTTCAAGATGTTTAGAATCAAGAGAGCCTGAATCCTCGATTTGCTCATGTGATGATTGTGCCTTTACTATCAAACTCTTCAGCTTCTTACGACAAGGAAAACAAATAGCTATAACATGAAAATCCATAGAACTGTGAATTCAAAACCTTATTAAGAGCGCACAGGGCGCAATTTAAGCTCTATGTCGATATTAAATAGTTTTAAAGACCTGTGAATGGTAACTTTACTCACCTTTATGTAGTTAAGTTAAAGGTGGTAAAGATGTCTAAACACACATTTAATATAGTGAAATTAAATAACGGTAATGGAAGCTTTACCAAGCAATTGAAAGCAGTAGTAAAGGGGTGTAAAGGAACCTTTGCTTTTTGTTGAAACTGCATTAAAGGCAGTTTAAATGGATCTATAAACATCGTGTAAATGTTATTAAGGGTCCAATACAGGTAACTGTTTAAATTCATATGAAAGGTATATAAAGCTACTGATCGCTTGATTAAAGGTATGGTAAAGATATGATATAGACAGCGCCAATATATCAAATATATGGTAAAGGTATGGTAAATGGATGTGATAAAGACAGTGTCAATGTATCAACTGTATAGTAAAGGTATGTAAATATATGTGAAATTGACAGTGCCAATATATCAAATGTTTGGTAAAGGTATGGTAAATGTGTGCGATAACTACAATAAGGAAACATTAAAGGCATGGTAAAGATATTGAATTCTCTTATTTTAATCATACATTTCTTCATTTTTTCAAAATCTGTATATTTATAAATAAGGTCCTTACAATAAGTCATGGCCTTCTCACAATGATGATGATTATGATTACTAAGGCACATTAGCCCCTATTTGAAACGTTACCAAAGGGAACTTTACTACAATACAGTAATTAAGCCAGTAATGTTATATGGTTCGTCTGTATGGGCGTACGGGCATCAGGAGTTTGAAAGTAGGGTTTTTAAATTGCTATAGTAGCTCAATAACTATATTTAATTCTATAAACTGGATACCATTTTTTGCTGACTCTTATATAAATCGTCTTGCATTAATGAAAGGGTAAATGGCCTTACGCCGCCATATCTTAATGAAACACTAAGTATCAATTCCGACATTCATAATCGAAATACTAGATTTAGTAAACTTAATCTTAATTGCCCATTTTACAAGAAAAAGACCGAACGCGGTCGTACTTTTTCTGCAAGGTCAATTCAGGATTGGAATTGTCTCCATAAGAGTTTAAAGGAATCCAGTAGTTTTAAATCCTTTAAGAAGAGCCTTTTTAACAGTTTAATGAAGAAACAGAAAACAGACCTAATCTTCCATTCATAATTATTCTAATTAACTCATTAACGATTAGTATAGACCAAGTGCGAAACTCACACTGGTGTGGGGCTTGGCGTGTGGACGGAGGATCTGGCGCTAAAGTCACAGATCGCGCCGGATCGCTTTGTTCACGGGTTGAGCCCTGTATTGGTGTGGGTTTTGCATTTGGTCTATTCTATTAGGTTTCAATTTTATTAGGTTTCAATTTTTAAGATTCTATTAACTTATTCATATACTTTTATACATATATATGTAAATAAATATTTAATATATAGAGAGTGAGTTAGAGTTAGAGTGAGAGAGAGAGAGAGAGAGAGTGGTGGCAGTGGTGGCGTAGTGGTTTACCGCTCGCCTCTCACCACTGTGGTCCGGGTTCGAGCCCCAGCTCAGACTGGATCATATGTGAGTTGAGTTTGTTTGTTGTGTTGTTCTCTCCCTTGCCACGAGGGTTTTCTCCGGGATCTCCGGTTTCCTCCCTCCACAGGGCGAAAATAAATATTTAAATATTGAGTAAAGACATATTAAAGGTGTGGTAACGGAACCTTTACATACCTTTACATTATTCAAAATGATTAAAGATTTTAAAGCCATGTATAGTTAGCTTTAAAACATATCAATTAAAGGTTAGTAGTGGAGGCTTTACTACTTTCAGTTAATGGTATACTAAATGTATGTAATGGTACCTTGCATTACGTGAGTAAAGTATAATTAAACATATGTAAAGTTATCTTTATCATCCTTTAATCATTTTATTGAACATTGGTAAAGGGAACTTAAACTACCTTTAATTATCCATATTAAAGATAGTTAAAGGTACCTTTATCATTCTTTATTCACTTTATTTAAATATCGGTAAAGGGAACTTAATATACCTTTAATAAGCCGTATAAATGATAGTTAAAGGCACCTTTATCATTCTTTATTCAATCCATAAACATTGATAAAGGGAACTTTAGGAACCTTAAATTATCTTTATAAATAACCTTTATGATTTTAATGAAGGTAACTAATTATCTTCATTCCTTGTTATAGATCATTAAAAGAAAAACAAAATTAAAATGCTCAGAATTTTCCTTCAATCGTAATGATTTTATTGAATCCATAATAACTTTAACTTACAATGAAAATATATGTTACTAAAAGATATATAAAAGATGCTTTTTTTATGTAAAAATAGCCAAAAATTATTTTAACAATAAATATGTCTCATTCTCTATATCACAAAAAAATCATTAACTTTGTTTCAGCTATGCTAATAATTGGGTATTGTTTCATTTCATTTTCTCTATCAAAGAGTATAATAGTTTTTGTTGATAAGGTAAGTAAAATCTCCCTATGATGTTAAAATTACTATACTAAATAGTTGATAATGTCGGTACTCCATGCATAGTCTCTATTTCAGAAATCAAGGTCGACCTATACAAATTTTACCACAAAAATGGTAATAATTATTTTAGTTACAACTTTAGTGTCTACCACTAAAGCACTATAATTGGTTATAAATATGAAATTCTATTGCAATAATTCATAATTCAATAATTCATTACAAACACATGATTTACCAAATAAATAGATGAGAAATTTAATAGAGGATAGTAGAGGAAAAGGTTCCATGCAAGACAGTGGCGTATAAACTCAAACTGAAATATTAAAAACTGATTCCTGTTACATTCATGCCCTAAAGAATTTTTAAGTTTTCTTACATTTCACAGGTAGAGTAGTTGACAAAATGAGCAGCCCTGTTGTATAACAGATGGACAATCACTCATAATATATTGTAATTACACACAACTAGGAAAATAAGGAGCTAAAACAGACAAGTTAAAAAGAGAGTTCTTGGACATTTGATCATATCATTGCATGGAATTTGTGCAATTTGGTAGGAATAAGAGACATTGCTATTATTAAGAAAGAAGCCAAACAATGCACTAGCTAATAAAACGTTGTAGCACATACTACAGACTGTTTTATATTGTGACATGAAACTGAATGGAGGTGAAACATGAAACATCTGCACACATGTTGACAAGTGCAAGACATACAAATCAGAAATTAAGAAATGCTTTTATGATTAGGAATGTCACAAAATTATAATTATTACTGAAGGCAAGCCCAGTCTGGGCAATCATTTGGCTTTTGTCTTCGAGAAGGATGTCCATTCCGCCTGGGAATAACTCTCCTTTTAACTAAATCAGGCAAAGAATCCTTATGATGTTTGTCAAGAGACTTCTTTGCCTTTTTTAGTTCCTGACTTTCCCAGTTTAGAGGTTTAACAATATATGCCACTGTCTTAAATGGTTCCTCTTCCTCTACCTCACTTTCTTCACTCGAAATATAGTCAGGGTGGAGGCAACTGGCTATTTTTGCCTTCTTCTCATTACTCCACTTCTTAGAGTCAAGGCTTTTAAGTCTTCTTCCCAGCTTCTATGAAAATAAAAACAAGGAAAACAAAAACCCAGATCAATACATTAAATCGTTTATTATTTGATGAATCATTACTTGTGACATGGAAAAATGGACATGCCTTTCTTATTCAAGGTTGAGGACACAGGCATCATACATTTAATATTTTTTGGGCCAAATTGGATAAGACATTATATTTATCCAAAGGTTTCTGGTTTTATTTAGCCATTTTGATTTGGCCAAACCTCCAAACTAATATATATCTACAACACCGATAAAAAATAATCACCCTAGGGTTCAGTCCATATGATTGCAAATCTAATACTAAGATATATGTAGGGATGCATTTATCTACCTCTTTCTTGCGATTCTGCCTTCTGCATGATCGAACATGCTCCTGGTTGCTACCCTTGGCCTTTCTTTTCGCACTTGCTCTCAATGATCGCATGTATGTTTTTAAAGCAACTAGAAAAAACAAATAGCATACATAGTATTAGTATTAGTTGTCATTCAATTTTATAAGTACAATTTTATAAAATAAAACCTCAATGCTCAGGGATTGCTTTGATCATGTTAATGGCAGTCCTATCCAATGACTTTTAATTACTTATTCATCTATTATGATCAATTAAGGCAGGACAATTCTAATTATGAAATTTGGGGAGAAAGGCACAAATTGCATTAAAAATAATTTTTGAAAACCCTATGCCACATCTGCAACATACTAATCATTTTAAGCCAATCAAAGTAAAGATATTCAATTCATGTTCCATAAAATTACATTTATCTTACCTTTCATCTGTAACACTGTCCAAGGACACTTTCCTTCCCCTCCATAAGAATGGTAAAGCTCATCCTTCACCTAATTGAATATGACTAAATTGTGATCTGAGTCTTGGCTAAAATAAAATAAAATAAAATAAATAAAAAAAACACAGAAGATTCGTTCCAATCAATTTAAAAAAACATTACTACTTGTTTTTAACATCAGTGTCAATAGGTCAAAGAATAGCCTGAATGCAAAATAAGTGAATTTACCTTTCCTCCAAGTTTAGAGATAGGTTTTCGGGATCTGCTTTTGCCATTTTTTTAATTTGTTGTCGAAGGTCATTCTGCAGCAACGTGAAAAATGAATTAATTATTGATCAAGCTAGTCTCGTGGTATTTTAGGCGGGAAAATTCACCAACGGTTAGAATATAATTTTTAATACAAAGAGCGGGTTTGCTTGTTGATAATTTCTTTCTTACTACTATATATCAGCTATCAAATTTATTTCGCAGTAAATGCGCTTAAGGATGAATAATGATTATAATAACATTAGCAGGTTAAATAAAGCAAGCTGAAGGATCATCGAAGAACATTGTGTAAATTTGAATTTCAAATTATCTACGTTCAGTTTTGGCGCGCGAATGGTTAATTCTAAGATTTCTTCGAGGATTTTGTAAGAATCAAGGAAAAATGAACATAAACAGGGAATTACAGCTTAATTAGGTTTTGCGGAGTGCCTTTTCTCTTTTCCTAAGTACTTTTGGATTAAAAATAATTGCAGTAAGCATGGCGGACAATGAGGTCACTAGAGCGCACGATGCAGAGGTCACCAGGGAGTTTAATTTTTAAAAAGATTTTTGTGTCTGTTGTTTTAAATATTAAAGATCGAAAAACTTTTAATACTTACGCTACACATCGTAGGCCCTCCAATTTGGCGAACTCTTCTCGCAGCCGTCGCATTTATCGAACTTACTGTCGTCGCTAGCCCATCGACTTTCTTAGCTATGTTCTCTAGAACATCTTTCTCCTTACTCTTATCCTTGTGGATCTCCTCTCTCAAGAACTTCGTTTGGTTCACAACATCTTGAAGTAGGACAACGTAGTGATCGCTTAGAGAAATATCGGCCATTATTACACTTAACTCGTAATGTTAACTAACTAGCTTTTGAGATCAATGATCGCTCGGAAAGAGACCCTCTAAGTGTTTACACTGTAATTTATATAATTATATTTTGGCGGGAGAAGAGCTGTTCTCTTTGATTGGCTAATGTCGATACCCAAACAAATATTAACACGCTGGCCCACGTGGGGAACCTTATTATTGACTACACGCTTACTGGGTAAGTGAATCATTGTAATAACCAGTAAAAAATATGCTGCATGGGTCTATTTTTAATAATATTGCGAGAATAATATACTGTTATCCATTACCGAACATAAATGTATAAGCGATATGCATACCGCACGAAAAAAAGCAAGTTATCGCTGTGTATACCTCCCTGACAGTCTAAATAAGGGGAGACCCCTAATTTAGATTGTCAGGGAGGTATTGATAGCAAATCTATAGCACATGTTTACGCGCGCTAACATGATAGGTTACATGAAGAAGACTTGATGGGTTGGTTGTTGCCTTCGTACCTTCTCTACTATATATTTGAATTCAACTCATCTTATTTAGCAATCTTTTGGTGAAGTAGTAGTGTTGTAAAACTGGCTGAAATGGCACATTTAAGCACAGTCTTTCACAAGGCGAGTGGCACACTTGCCATGAGTGAAATGCAACATGAACCTCAGCCATTGACGAATGCTAAACAAAGACGGCTTTCTCGTCCAAATACCATCGAAGAAATACGAGTTAAAAGACGAAAAAGAAAGCAAAAAAAGCGCAAGGAAGACAAACAGATGTCTAAGAAAGCGAAGAGGATGATGAAAGCACGATAGCTGGAGTTGCAAAAGGAAAAAATTAATAAGGAATTAGAAGAGAAAGCTTTGTATGGCAAAGAGCAACGAAAGAGAGCATTATATTTTTGGAAAAAATGGCGGGAAGAGCGACGATTGGATAATAACGAATGCATGTGAGTCTCTTTTCCCTAGTATTACGTATTTTTATTTATTAAAGCAAAGTATTTTCTACATAAAGTTAGATTATTTAGGATAGAGAGCCTGCATGGTCATGATTCATGACTTCATGTTGGGGGCTTTTTCATTGTTTATAGGGAGAGGGGATCAATTTTATTCACGGAAAAAGGAAAACCCAAATGTTTTTTGTGCAGACTATTCAACTACATATATATGAAATAATGTAGTGTCCCCCTACCCTATAATAATTACCCCTTGGTGCGCGACCTTCAGAGCTCGAGGTACACGGTTGGATCTTTAGAATCTCCACATCTGTTTCGACTTCTCTCTAACCGTGTAGCTTCAGCTTTAAATACTCTTAAAACAGAGCACTGATGGAGAGAGGGGGTAAAGTGCGCACCGTCGGCTTCCATTGATAGCAGTTGAATTTCAACTGAAGGAACTACCGACGCTAAATATAGGTTCTTTACCTTTTACCTTGGACACGGATAATATTATAAAGTAGCCAAGTTTCCATTTCATGTAAATGAGTTTATGAGTTTATGAGTTTTGGACAGCCTTGACAGTCTAAGGTCAAAATGGGGGCTTGGATTTGAAAATAAATTAGTGGATATCAGCAAGATGCAAGTGTTGTTGTTATATAGCTCCCTGGCCCCTCTCCCTGCATGATCCATTAACTTAAGAGTTGTAATATTAAAGATCTACAAAATGGGAAGGTTTTGCTTGCATGGGTACATGAATATTTTATTTAAAAACTTGGCCTGATTTAAAATAACTTAGTTTAATATCAAATCTGTATTATTGCTGATCAACATTCTGTCTTTATAGACAAATTCGTCAAATAGACCCAAACAATGTTAAGAGCTTGTCAAAAGAACTTATTCTTGGTGAAGGGAGATTTGTTACATGCAAGAAGGCATGTTACAGAGAGAGGATTGTTGCGGTGAAATATTTCAAGAAATCTGTAACACCCCAAATGGTTGAAAGAGAAGCCAATATGATAAATTCCTTTGATCACCCGGGTAAGTATACATAAGCACTTTTTATGAACTGTCTCTCACATTAACAAGTGCAGTGGATTGGTTTTCATTAACTCATGAAACAAAATGTACCAATTAAAGTGTAATAGTCAGAAAAAAGCAATACAAAGCAAAAGAATTAGAAGTTATTAAGGGCTAAAAATGCTAAAATGTATTTTACAGGTTTATGAAAACAACTTTAATACACGCATCAAGAGTTCCATGCTACTGCTCTAAGCGCATGCTCAGGGGATTAAAAAGTGGGATAATATTTTGTAAAATATGCTATTTCTCGGTACGTTTGATTCAGAATTTGCTTAACGGTGGGTACACGATCTTGTATGTTTGATCGAAATTTAGCTTAAGAAAGACACAACTAAAATATAGCATATTTTACAAAATATTAATTATCAGCAGTAGCGTGGAACTCTTGATACGTGTTAAAAGGAAGGGTTTACTAAAATTAATTTCACTTAAGTTTTTATTTAATCTCCAAAATAGTCAATAATTGTCAATGGAAACAACCATCTTGCGGCTTGCATAGGTATTAGACATTTAAAAAAAATTCAGCTTTTTGATTGTAGTTTGATTTTTACAATAATTCATTATTATTAAGGCTCAGGTGTGTGTAAAATACAGACTTCATACGCTGGAAGAAAATAATAAATTTGTAAGCACCTCTTGCATACTATTTGAGGAAATAATTTTTTGGAATTTTATGTAGTGCATTTCACACTTTCATAGTGCAATTTACATACATTAATGATAATCAGAGGCCTGAGAAACATATGTTTGGGTGTAAACTATTAATTGCTACTCAGTCAGGGGCAAAAGGCAATCAGTGATTGCAGGCAATTGCATGACTGAAAGGTGGGTAAAAGGGGGCAAGAGGATAAAAGCTTTGTGTTATATAAGCCCTGACTGCCAATATATTTTTTCAGGTTTGCCATTTGTGTTTGGCATTTCCAATCAGCAGAAACCATATTCAATGATTATTGAATTTTATGGTATTGATGGAAAAACCGTGACAGTAGCTGAAGGTGCAAAGACAAATTTATTGAAAGACCAAAAAACCTGGGCAGAAAGTCTTTGGCATTGTTCAAATGCCATAGCCTACCTACACCAAAAACTGTACATTCATTGTGATATCAAAGGTGACAATATTGTCTTCCATATAGTAGATGGAAAGTACTTCCCAATATTAATTGATTTTGGCAAGATGAAGAAGGTTAGTGATGCTAGAGGGTACACCCTCTCAACAAATGAGCAAGAAAAATACAGATTATACCACAAGCATATTGCACCAGAGGTAGTAAGGGGATTTCACCCTCAATCTACAGCAAGTGATGTATATGCTTTTGGACTTGTGATATCACTAGTGTGCCACTATACCAAGTATGAGGACTTGAGACTTCTAGCAGTGCAGTGTATTCATGGTACCCCACATAAAAGACCAGGGATACAAAATATAATTTCAAAGCTTTTTTCATTTTTTAATAATTAAATAATTATTATATACTAGTTATACAATGGTTTAAAATGGCATACCATGAAATATCCCACAAGTCATTTATAGTTTCTAGTATACAATCAAGCCTTTAGGCGAGTGTAGTATACAAAGAAAATACAAGTGCGAGTGGGTTACCCACAGTATATGCATCCTTGTTCTCAGTGCCTTCTCAGTGAAATTTTAATAAATTGTAAGGAGGCACTGGGGAATCCGAAAAGGAGTGGTTTTATCATACTTAACAAAAACTTTTAACTAAAGAACTTATGACATATCTTTGTTCACCTCTGTCATTTGACACTGTAGTATAAGCACACTTTGAAGAAATTCTTTGTACTGGAAGAAATCTTGAAGGCCCCCCAGGAAGAGTATCATTCTTGCATGCAATGAGAAGAGGGTTTACATTGGCATAAATGGTATCATTTGATGAAAGATACCAGGTCACACATGCAAAAATGTTCTTAAAGTAAACTCGGTCTAAAACTAGTGAATGAGTGAAAAAATAATCAACTGTTCCAAATGTTTGAGTGGAGGAATCTTGTGTGATACTACCATCATTTTTGGGCCAAGATGCAATTATTCCAGTTGATCTACTGCTTCGATGAGCCATTTTAGAACCAAATTCAAGGCCATAAATATTAATTGTGGCATACTTGTTTACTGATCTTCCAAGATTTTTGTGTGAAAGCTCTTTTTCAGGAAACATAATTTTATATACTTGTAAAAGAATAAGTATGTCATCATCAACAAAAAAAGCTTGCCTATAATTCTTAGGGATTGATATTGGTGCAATATTTAACCAATTAATGTTATGAAGTGGCAGCTTCAAATCCATCTCATAGTATTCAAGTCGAGCAACAAATGATTCACCTGTAAAATTACTTTGTTGTTCTTCTGAAAAAGCGTTAATTGATGTTACATTTCTGAACAAGGGCTCAAATTCCTCAGGCAAGGAAACATTATCAAGAAATCTAGACGTGCATAGCTTTCTCATTAATTGTAACTCCACAGATATGTTGTTCGTAACAATACTTCCAAGTATACCATTATATCGTTCAAAGCTAAAACACCAAAAGCTTTGAATAGGCCCGTAGTCAATGATTACTTCCTTGAGGTGACAATGAAGATGCATATTTGGTGTTGTAGCTTTGTTTCCATAAAGTGACTGGAATTCGTTACAGAATTTCAATAGTAGGCCATCTCCTTTTATTATGTCTGCTTCAGTGAGGATGGGTTTACAGACATACCTACAAGCTAAGTAGTCGGGGAGCTGACCCCAGAAAAAAATGGTTTCGCTCAACTGACGCTACAGACAAAAACTGACTACGAATTCTGATAGACTGAAGACTGTAGATTATCGCTAGGTAGTTAGTACAATCGAATTGTGGTAACAGTTTTGAGTTAAGGCCATGTTTTTGATGGACACCAGAAGTAGACATGAAAACGAGGCTCAAATTGTATTCCGCTTTCGGCCGTGCAAAATAATGGTTGCTTAACTATTGATATAACATTTTAAGTCGTGAAGTTCAACGTAGTTTAAACTATCATATGACGTCACATGTCATGTGACATAAGCGGAATTTTGACTTCCGGTTCAAGAAAACGACTGCATGAATTCAATACCCTACCAAGGTGCAACATTTTAAGATATATTAACAAACGGATAATTATAAAGGTTCTTGCATATTTATATGGCAAGTTCGATATTCACATGCGTCATCTCATTTTAGATTAGTAAAGTTATTAAACAAGTTATAGCCATTCGTTACAATATATGATACAAACCATTGCTGTTATTCGAGCAATGCTGCTTAAGAACAAATCCTCTAAACATGAATATCTGACCAGTCTACCTGTGAGAAGTCAAAATTCACAGCGCGGCTACTGCTGACGTCGTCAGTGCAGATTACGCATTACAAGAGTGATTATTGATCACTGTAAATTTTATCTCTGTTTGGGTCGATTGTCAGGTTCTTTGGCTCATGTGAAACAGTTCTCTTCGGCTTCCTATATCTTTTAGATGAGATGAAGTCTCCTTCTACTTTATACCCAATTGAAGAGGACTCAATTTCAAAAAAATCCGTCATACTATTTGAAGGAATAGGGGATTGTTAAATAAAAAACTAATCTTCGTCTTCGTCTTCGTCCGAATCACTTGCATATTCATAAACTTGCAAACTATAAGGATTGTCGCAAGTGTCTAGGTCAGCCATGCATCGGCAGGATTCGGTACAAGCCAGGCCACTACTGGTACAGGAACAGTTCCTTTTGCATCTGGACTTGGCGCATTTGCATTTGGTTAGCTCTAGGATTGTAGCAGGGGCTGGCTTCTTAGTCATTAACACTGGGCATAGACTTCCATCGTCTTCCTTCCAGCCATGGCCGTCGGGAGAGGGTAGTTGCTGGTGAGCAACGAGCGCTTTCCTCCAAATAAATGTTTGAAAGTTAGCCCGCTTGATGTGCTGGCACAGGCTATCCGATGTTGGAGGTAGAGTCGTGTTGCTTTGAGATTTCTGGCAGAACATGAGGTAGCGTGCTTCATCAGCCGTGTTAGCGCTTCTCCGAGTCGAAGATATATACAGAGAGCAGATAAAGACTTCAATGGCTCTTGCGTTTTCTTCCTCGACATTGATTGTTTGCCCGAGATTTCCCAGATGCTCTTTGTGCTGAACACTTTCTACCACCTGCTTCCATGCTTTTTTCTTGCCAATACCTGCAAGGGCACTAGTGGAATCGCAACCTGTTACAGCATGGAAAGCTGGTAAGGCGTGGCACATAGCTGGACCAAGTGCATCTGCTATCTTGTGGACTGGGATAAACCGGAGACGATCTTTCACTCCCGTCTTCAGCCATAGCTCTTGCGCACCAATTGCACTGCAGTGAGAGACTGCCAGCACAAGCACATCAGTGTCGGGAGACTGCAACACTACTCGCTTTGCCAGACGACTGCTGATGGATTGCCTGGCATGAAGAAGCATGCGCGTATCAGCCTCCTCGTGGTCAGAATTCAGTGATGACATAAAACTAATTTGACCACTCTTCACGGAGACAACGAGGTTTCCGTCTTCGTAACCACCAGCAATGACGAGCTCTCTACCTAGATCTAACTTGTCCTCTGCGATCTTGGACAATCTATTTGTAAGGTACTTGCAGAGATTCAGCTTGTTGCTCTGGTTCGATATGTACTTGTTCCATTGCTTTGGCACTGGTGTAGAGGGACCATGGATCTTTACCTCTAGCGCATTGGTCTCCCCCCGTCTCCTCCGTTCTCCGGCCTTAATTGACAACTCCCAGTATTGATCAAAGACTAGGTCAACTCTCCTACAGCTCCTTGTTTGGGAAAATGGACTTGTTATCACGTCAAAATATTTCAATGCCATGTCTTCGAACGTTGCAGCTCCGCCAAATTTAACTGTTTGGATAATCGCCATGCCATCGAAGATATAGACAGAAGGCAGTGCTGGTACGGAAGGAAGTCTTGTTTCCATAGTGATATTCATCTCTAGTAAAGGTAGGAGAGTACTCTTGGCGGATTTTCTGAGCGTTCTGTCACCGTGAGCTAGGGAGTAGGGGACTGCAGACAGCTCAAAGCAGAGGACTTCTTTTAGGTTGACTTGTCTGGCTTTAGCAGCAATAAGGAGCCGGCCAAAGAGATCTCTGTCTTCTGACACAATGGCGAGCTTCTCATTTGCTGGTCCCGATTTTGACTTTGACTCCGTGATGTTAAAGGTCTTGATCGTCAAGCGTGGTATTGCATCCCAGAAGCTGACTTGGTTTGTGTGTAGACGATTTTGGACAAAGCTTTCCATTTGGCCTTTCCCTTTCTGCTCGCTTCTTATGAGGTCCTTAGCCACATCGACGGGAAGAACGACACCGGTAGCAATGTTACAAAGCATGTCGCTATCTGGCGAAAAGGGATCGTTCATCAGGCCAGAGGTAAAACAGCTTATTATCTTCTGCACGTCTTCTTCATCTCGTTTTATCCTCTTGGATGTGGCCTCCTTGTGCGTCCCTACTCTGTCTGAGTCATGATTGGTGCCAAACATCTCCTTGACTGCCGAAGTGATCGCTGCCCTTTCGTGGCTTGTTAGAAACCATCTTTGGAGTGCGTCTGACTTCTGACTGATGCCGATAATCCCTCCTTTAGATTTCGAGTCTAAATTGATCGATTGTTCTAGTGCCATATCAGTCCAAACCTTGGCGAACGATTGTTCTGACCGGCTGACTGCATGTTGCCCTTCCATAAACTCTCTATAGACTTGAGGATTATTCTGTTCGAGTTGCTTCATATCAGCCAGGTACACGGGCAGCCATCTAGCGTAGTTAGGCCTGTCGAATGCGAAGAAGTGGGACATCATCGCGGATGTTGCTGCAAGATGGAGATTCCAATTTCCGGTCCTTTCGGCCTTGATGAACTGAAGCAAAGTAAGGACCATGCTAACATACTGATTCCAGAAAGCAAATAAATCTGAGCGGCTACTTTCGGTGCTTCTGAATCGTTCAAAGTCCACCATGAGGTTTTGCACATTGGATGAAAGAGCCTCAGCTTTGTCTTGGACCATGCTGTCTTTGTTACGCAATGCTGTATGAAAGGAAATGACCTCTGAGATAACAAGTTCTTCATGTTCCGCAGCGTCTGCGCCGTCCTGGTTTTCTGATTCGCGCCATTTCAAAAAAGCTCTCCATAGCAGACGGAATAATGCTTCCATTGCCAGTTTATGAGCTCTGATGCCCCTGTTGTAACTCTTTCCTTGCATCAGGGCGTTAGTGCTGCCAAGTGCAAAAGTTCCAGACTCGACAAATAGATCTTCTAGGCCTGACATGTGAAATTTCTTCCCTATCACAGAAAGGAAATTAAGAGCGATGTGGAATCCTCCTAGCCTCAGAACTGTTGTCGAAAACTCGTCAGTGTACCTCCACTGGATTTGCTTTGCCTTGCTGTAGATGGCTAAGTCGAGTGTAAGTACCGTGTCTCGCTGGCTCAAACTGTCGCACATGCGCTGAGCTTTCTTCATTATGGTGTATATGGTGCTGAATTCTGTTGACGAACCATTTATCAGCGGGCAATATCCAATGACGGTTGGTAATGGGACGTCTGCATGCACTAAAGCGTTGAAGGCACTCCAACCCGGAACGCACTGCTCTCCTCGTGGGATGTCTCTCATGTCAAAGAGCTGTGTAGGTGGCAAGCGTGACAGCGCCCATACGAACTCTGGGATAGATGATAGATTGTCGAAAGCGGCTGGTGACAGAGATCCACCCTTGAGCTGATTAACAAACGATGTAACTGATGGGCGCCTTCCGTGGGCTGAACACTCGAGAATGTCATTATCGGCAATGGACGTGTCCAAGGACCTTCTCTTGCTTCTATGGTCTCCTACCACCTCTGATGGTATGTGCGGACCATACACCTTTTTTTGGAATATTACCAAAGTTGTGGCGTGAGTGGTGTTTTTGCCGTCCAAGGTTTCTTCGTTCAAATCGTTATTATCTGCAGCGAATTGAACAAATGAACCTTGGAAGATATTGGATGGAATGACAACACCACTCTGCTGAGATTTCGCTTGAACTTCTGTTGCGAGGGCTGTATCGACCGCTTCTATTTCGTCGTAGGACGAGCAGTGGCCCATACGGTTAAGGATAGAAATAAGCTGTTTGCATGCTGTCAAATGGCGAACCGTCATGGCGAGGCCCACGTGCTTAGGCAGTTTAACGCGACCTCGTGTAGAGCAGTGGATGGCGTCTTGGGCCAATGACAAAACGCGCCTTTCATCTGCTTCGTGATTGCAACTAGCCTGGTGGTCTAAGCTTTCATCATCCTCCATGATAAGCCAGCGAAAAAACATGTACAAATGGGGTGGCACAATTCTTTTGGCTGAGGACAAATGTACATCCGTCACATTCAGCGGGTAAATAGGAATTCCTTCGCACTTCTTGAGCTCGTCTCTCAGTATCTTCGCAGCGGTAAATATTACATGCTCGGGCGAACGATTAAATGAAACATCTTGCTGTTCTGGTGCCTGAGCCTGCTCTTGTTGTGGGGTGTTGTGCTGTGCGGCTGCATTGATTACATTGCTTAGCGAAATGCTACTTGAATATACAAGTTCTGGGCTTGACTTATGATACGGCTGATGGAATACGATAGATTGTGAAAAATGACTTTGCAGTCGTATCTTTAGATTTTGCTTAGTGTATTTTGTCCCATCGATACCTCTTCTATCTAGCAGCCTCTTGTATTTCTTCAGAAGAGAAGACATGTCATATAACTTTCCTGCTTGTAGGCCTTCTCCTATTTCTGAAACGAGATCAGCGAATGCTTGGTTGTATTCATTTTTTTCTCCCTCTTCGGTTCCCTGGGACTTAATGTTTGACTTGCTGACGTAGGTCCCATAACAAGCATGATGATACTTCGCTCCGACAGCTATCAAGTCGTTGTTGACACCTCGTAGCACGTGCAGCATGCCGTGGTCATCCCTCGCCTTTGCTGCCTTAAGTATTGACTGACATGCTTCCAGAGTGGAGATCAGGTGCATCTCTTTAACTTTCTTATGTGAGCGCTTTTTACAAAATAAACACAGGGACCAGTCCTGAGGAGAGGTGTTTGATCTATTGAAACGCGAGGTTACCTGAGCTCCAGAATCTCTAAAATTTTCTTTTTCTGATGAAGTGTTTGACCAAGACTTGATGTTGTGGTCACTTGTATAAGAAGCGTAGCAGTTCGGGTGCCAAACTACCGGGGCTTCAAACAACTGATTGACGTTACACGACAGCCTCTCGTACACTTCGTCTCTGCGAATGTTCATTTTGGCAATAAAATTAGACCTAGAAGATCCCATAGATGTGCAAAGCTTCTCTGAGCTGTCGGTCTGGCAAATTAGACATTTTGCGAAACTAGTTGTACAACGACGCTTTGGCTTAGCAGGAAGAAGGACTTGCGGGGGACTGTCGTCGTCACTTTGGCTCACTTCTCTCTCTGCCATATTTACTGCAAATAATCCAAGTTATTTATATAATATTATTTGTGGGAACAGATGTGGTTTTTTTTACGATATAAAAATGAAAACATTTCTTTCTCTATTAGTTTTTACAAACACCAAATGTAGTTTAAAACCCTTCCTCGCCCCCGGTAAACTGACAAACGGTAAATAATAGCGATAACTAATAAAGATTAAAAGTTTTTAAGATTCTTTCATATCAAAAGTTTTGATTCCCTAGAGAATACAGGAACAAAAGTCATAATTTAAAGGACAAAAGCAGTGTGAAAAAGATTATGGTCTAGAGACTCGGGTAAATCGTCAATTTCGCTTCAGGCTTATTAAATAATCGCTTTTTTTAAAAATACTTTTTCCGCAAATCGCGCCGGCGTGCAAAAGCGGGAAACCAATTTAATGCTCGACTTGTTCAAACACTAGCCAATCACTAGCTAGGCTATTGTGCTTTCAAAATCACTCGTTTGCCTGCCTCGTGGCGTTAAGTGTGACTGAAGTTTGCTATGGATTTTTATATCTTCAAGATATCTTTAGCTCAAAGTGAACTCTTGAAATATGCAGATTACTTCTCAAGAAAGGATAACCATTTAGTCTTGTTGTTGAAAAGCGGCAAATAGAGTGTGCAACCTATCGAAAAACAGAATTTTTGTGGCTACTCGAATAGACTTAGAATTCCTCATCAACGGAGTTGTTTGTCATGAAGAATCTTCAAGAATGTTTTTTTTTTCTTACTAGAAGTTCTCCGCAAACAAAGGCTGGCAGAAAAAAAAAAACAACAACCAAGCAGTTCTGATGTTTGTTTAACCGTTAAGTTTTTTTAAAAGTTCGCTAACAGAAGGAAAACGTGCATAATCAAGACAGAAAGCGGGGAATGCTGTCACTTTCCTAAATGTGCACTTTGCATGGTATCAGAGAAAAAGAAGTACTTAAAAAACGGCTTTTCTGCAAAGAATAAGAAGAATTTGAGGTCACCTCAAAAGAGTGGTCTAATAGTGGAGAGCCATCTGAGGTAATGTGACTACGAAAGAACGACTATTTGAATGGTTTGGCGGAAAAGACTTTGTTGAAAAAAAATTTGAGCCTTTGCCTTCGAACGTTACAGGTAAGATCAACATCAAAAAAATAAAGTTAAGAAGGAAATTTTCTTTCACTCAGTGGATCAGACAGCTAAAAACCAAATATAACTAACTTTTTAAGACAATGTACTGTACTTTTCATTTAAAAAAAGTCCAGATAGATATATGGATTAAGCTTCGTTTTACAGTTGTTCTATTTATACCAAGTTTCCATGGTTACCACTGGCTTGGCGTTGGAGTGATCGCAGTTTACTTACAAATTTTTTCCCGTCTTTATTCAACATTTTTTACCCATTAAAAAAATTATATTTCAATCCTTCGGAATGCATATTTAGTTCCTCGACACTCACCGATTTTGTTCTAGAACGACAGCTTGAAATCTTGTAAATTTTGTTGATTTCTAAAGACAAAAAATTATCTTAGATAAGCTTAAGTAATTTTTTTCATTTCAAATTATGTAGACTTATCATTTTACGAGGTTAGTATAAGTAGAGATGTTGGATGAAGATAATTAGATAGAAATTACCTCGGTAATCAAAACGCAGAGCAAGGTTTTTAATTAAATCTCACATTGCCGTCATTTTGGCAACTTCTAATTTATCCTAGTTACGGAGGGGAGTTGGCAAAATATTATTTAAAAAAACAACAATACAATTCACTTTCGGTATTTAATAGAAAAAGGCGAATCGACGAAATAAAAAGAAGAAGAAACAAAGAGGAAAAAAGGAGAGAGAGAGAGAGAGAGAGAGAGAAAGAGAGAGAGAGAGAAATAATAATAATGATAATAAAAACGATTCATTTTACCTTTTTTCGCGGATTTCTTCCATTCAAATATTCAAATCGTCATTATCTCAATGCAATCACATTTTAAAAATTAAATTACATTATCTGCAACTCATGTTTTTGACAAAAAAGGTAAAACCGGAAAGGAAAACAGGCGATATTAAAAAGCCAGGAGAGGCATTAATAAGTCGAGACACAAAGCCGCCACTTTCGAAATATAGCGCGAAACGAAAGCGAGGCTGCACATACTATTGGCGTAGCTCTGACATCATAAGTCGTATTGGAATCATAAACTAATTATTGAATTTATAGCATTAACAAATATTTTCTTAATTTTTCTCTTAATTTTTCTCCCACTAGAGAAAAGTCACCCACTTATTTTTATTTCACATAAAAATAAAGACCTCTAAATAACACGCAATTAAACAAAAGAACAACATTTTTTTAAATCAAAATATCTTAATGAGTTATTTTAAAATAAAACTGGTTCTAGAGTGTTATTATTAGAAGCTTTTCAGTTTAATACTGGAATTTTTCTTGCCAAGATTTCCACATTACTGCGCTCACTTTTAGTTTTGCCTCGTTTTCATGTCTACTTCCGGTGTCCATCAAAAACATGGCCTTAACTCAAAACTGTTACCACAATTCGATTGTACTAACTACCTAGCGATAATCTACAGTCTTCAGTCTATCAGAATTCGTAGTCAGTTTTTGTCTGTAGCGTCAGTTGAGCCAACTCTTTTTTTAGAGCACTTTTTGGGATTTGGCTCCCCGACTAAAGGTGAAAGTCTGCCAGCACCTAAAATGGTCATCCCCAATTATATCTTTTAATGCAAAGAGGGAATAAAGAATTGTCCAGTTCTTCCACTGTTCGGCGGTGTATGTTCCATAATTAGCTGAAATGTTCTTAGGTAGTCTTCCCAGATGGGGTGGAACATCCATTTCTTGTATTCGAGCATCAATTTTTCTTAATTGTGGAGCACTTAAAATACCTTCGTTAATCCAAAGTTTGAATACAAATTTAGCTGTACCAAGAAATAAATTGAGCATGGGATCTATGGCACAGAACCGTATTACATCGAAGTATTCAAGGTCCAATAACGAAGAATAAAATGATATGCCATATTTTTTTGAGAGCTCTTTAGCCTTGACTTTTGTTTTGCATCTTTTAATTTTTTTTGCATATTTTCTGTGATTTCTATTTGTTCTTTTTTCCCATTTCGTACGGTCAAATCCTGAATAATCTCTAGATTCTCCAAAAGAACCTGAAAATTTCTTTAAACATCTGGAGCAACCCAGCTGTGCAGAATGACCCTTCAATCCACATAACTTTCTTCCAGCAGGAATGTCGGAGGATGTACAGAGAACTGCAGCTCGGAACTTAAGTGGTACACTAGTAATGCTATTGTTCATGAAGATTCCTGACCATAATGCATTTAGCTCTTCAACTGCTGGGTTTAAAAACTCATTCAATGTTTTAGGTTCATTTTTCATTGATGGAATTATACCTACCACTATGACATTTTCCCACTTAAATCTTTCTGATCTTGGTAAGTTTAAGAGAACAAGGTATAATACTCCAACCGAATAGTCCTTTCTTCGTTTCATTGGTTGAAAGAAATCAAAGTTTAACATAAGGCCATAATTTCTTGGGGCATCTAAAAAAGGTTTTCCATCGAATGTTTTGAAGTCTTTCCACAGTTGGCCATCATAGATGTCAGTCATTAGTGAATTACCAATATCCCTTTCTCTCCATTCTTCACATTTCTGAGGAAAACCAGCTTTCTTCAATAAATTTTCCAAAGGATTGATTATCCCATTATAGCAATAATAATGTATAGGATAAAACTTGACATTATTGTTTTTTAGTGTGACCTTCTTTACAAGTGCGCTATCACACTGATAGGGTCGTCCTCTTAAATAGGTAATATTGGTGCAGTGCTTGCCAACTTGATGACCATGGACATCATATGTCAGACATTCATCATAATTGTAGCACTTTGTGCATTTTGGACAAACAATGAACTTTGTAAAGTTATCCCTGTCCAAGTTCAGATATTGCCGCACCATATACAATGAACAAGGAAATGCAGCAATGAGATCTGTTAGGAGTTCATTTGACATATGAAGGTTTAAGGCCTTGAAAAATTGAAGAAAAAATCTTAGCAACCATGTAAGACCATTATCACTTAGATGACAATAGCTTTGCCAAATTAGTAGAAAGTACAATAACCATTGTAATAAGGAATGAGCCAAGTGAAATCTTTTCTTTTTTCGTTTGGGCTCTGGCAAGGGGCTTGGTGTCTCAATGTCTTGGTTGAGTAAGGATTCAGGGACATCATCCCAGAATTCATGAACATCTGAATCAGTGGATTCACGTTCATCATCACTGCTCTCTGTCTGCTCTAGATCACTGTCAACATATGTTACTTGTTCAGCCTGAAAATCAAAATATGTATCAAACTAGTATGGATCAGAAATTAAAGCAATATACATATGCTAAGGCAGATTAGCGTAGCAGTTTAACAAGCGCAAACGCAAACGCAAGCAATGTTCACACGTACAACGCAAATGCAAGTAAATTAAGATACGCATGCGCAGTAGTGATTGTTTATAGTTCACACGAATTTTCCTTGCGTTTGCGTTGCTCGTGTGAACCACGTCTTGCGTTTGTGAATGCGTTTGCGTTTTCTCCGGTTCACACGTTAAAAACGCAAACGCAAACACAAACACAAGAAAATGGAAAATTTTCCATTCCTTGCGTTTGCGTTTCTGTTTGTGTTACTGTAGTTCACACGTAGTTTTCTTGCGTTTGCGCTCGTGTGAACCAGGCTTAAGAATGAATGGAACTATATCAACCTTACTCGCGCTAAATTTTAGTTATCTTATTTCTTAAGCGCGCGCATCTTAGTGTCATACGCCATATTATTCAAAATGTTTATCAAATGTTTATCTGTAATTTTGTAAGTGAAGTGAAGAGGATAAACGAAACCGGTTTCCAATTAAATTGTTATTGGGTTAGTGCGTAAAAGATTTTCATCATAAGGCATTTTGCCTCCAAATATCTATCAATGAGTCAACTATGTAATAATGTATCGATAAATAATTTTCAGTTGGTGAGAGCACAGACATTTAGAAATAGCTTAATATCATATCTTGTTAATAGGAGGAGATACGGAACATTTCATAAGATTTGTGTTAACATGTTCTATTATTGCAAATGAAATAAACTTTGCATTTAAAAACATTTTACTTTGACAGTTAATAATACTTTAGTCCCCTCCACTACAAAAGGATATTCCAAAATGATAAAGTAGTATTCATAGTTTAATAAAAAAGGCGATTAATACTTACAGTCTCGGAATTCGTTTGATTTTGAACTTCTTGTGTTTGTAAATCTTGAATTTGATCTGTAAGCAAATATAAGCTTTAGTTTAAGGACGAAAATCCGGGTTATAGAAGGAAAAGAAATGATATGCCATACCTTGCAATAAAGATGTGGATATATGTGATAGATCGACAGATTCGCCATCAGAATCAGACGATGAAGTATCTTCTAGAACTCTATCGTGCTCACTCGTAGTAACAGCTGTTGCTTGTCTCGAAAACAAGTTCAAGTGATGTCGTCTATATGTTGATTCGGAAACGTACTCATTGCAGTGAGAGCAATAGAGATATCCAGATGGAGGTTGATTCATATTGATCGCAGTTATATAATAGTTAAAAGGCCGGAAAACGTGTATACGAGTAAATTTGAAACCGTAGTTTTAGAATTCTGAAATGACTGAACTATAGACCCGACGCGACGCTTGGAATGTTTTTCGTAGCATAGCAACCATAATCAACAAACGGTACCAATCCCTATCGGTCGTATAAAAATCAATCGTATGTATTTATCGTAGTTATTTGACTTCGCGATAAACAATAGGATAACATCAACTAAATAATTAAAAATATATAGTAACCGACACTTAAAGTTCATGGTGAAATAATAATAAAAAGGATTGGGATAGAGAACGGAGAGGTGTTTGTGTATCAATTCCCATCTGGAACTCAGAATTGAGTGTGTACACTATTTCCATGTGGCACTATTTCGAGTCACTAGTACCATGCATGCCGAGCTAGAAGAAATTTTTATATTGAATTGACATAATTATTGAAACAAAAGTAAACCCGGCTTTATTTACCTTTAAGAACGACGCGTATATAACGTTAAAGGGGAAATCCATATTTACTCACCTTTAACACGGGGTATTAAAGTAAGTTAAATTGAAACATACCTTTACTCACCTTTAAGATGATGCGTTACGTAACGTTAAAGGGAAATCCATATATATTCACCTTTATACTGTATGTTAAAGTAAATTAAAGTTAAGTGATACCTTTATTCACCTTTATAGCACTATTAAACGTCATTAAATACGGTTTTCATTTAATCACGTTTAAGTTGTTGCTTAAAGGTGTATAAGACACCTTTACAAACTTTAGTCTCTTGATTAAAGGCAAGTTAAGATACATTTTCGCCCTGTGCTCCTTAAAAAAAAAAACATGTGAGTTGAGTGTTGTATGTTGTAAATATAGAATGTAGTGGTAGTGCGTGTGGAGGGAACCTCACGGAAGAGCCCCGCATGGGGAATGGCGGTTGTAATATATAAGTGTGTGTGTGTGTTAGATATTGATTTTTCTTTTATAGACGGCCACAGGTTTGTCAGTTTTTACTACTGTTACGTGTTTTACCCTCTTTAAATAAAGTTTATTGATTGATTGATTGATTGATTGATTGATTGATCGATTGATTGATTGATTTTTATAGCACCCTTTGCTATGTCGATATAATCAAAGGCGCTTTACATGGAGTTGTGAATGACAGATTGCTTTTTATGCAATTTACAAGCATGAGAGATGGTTAGTATGAAGTGGAGGCACTGAGGGTGGTCACTACCAGGGTTTCTGTTTACGTCATCAGTGGTTCTTTTATATCCCCCATTTACAGTAGGTTTTAATTTTGTAGGTAAATTTATAGGTATTAATGAATGTTCATCTTCCCTTTGCAATCTTGATGTTGGGGTACCGCAAAGCTCTGTACTAGGCCCGGTTCTTTACTTGCTTTACACATCTCCACTGGCTGATATTCTTAAGCGACATAATCTCAGTTATCATTTTTACGCCGATGATTCTCAGCTTTATTGATCTTTTAAGAGGGGTTGTCAGCAAAAATCAGACATTTTGGCAAATCCGCGGCAAGGGTCGAAAATTTGATTTTGCTAATATTTTATACTTAGGTAGGCCTTAGTGTAAGTAAAACCACTGTGTAGTTTGTTTGGTAAAATATCGCTTAGTTTTCGAGAAAATCGAAGAAAAGAGTTTTGAACTAAATTCGCTAATTTTCGGCCGATAATTTACATCAACTTTAACAGCTTATCGCGACCAAACTAAGCAACCTAGCACTGTAATAAGACTAAATAGTAGTTAATTGGTATCTTAAGAAACAATTGGTAGAGTTTTAGTAATTTTGGTGAAAGTTTTCGATTTTTACTTAATTTATTTTTAGAGCACATATAAAACTCCTCTTAAAGTGGGGTAAAAATAATCAGATATTTTTTCATGTGCGACGAAAATTTTTTTCCAAAAAGACAATCTGAATTAAAGTTGAAATAATGATTTCCACGAATCATGCAAAATTTTCTTGTGGAAATTATTTTGCGCGTTGCACCACAGCCTGTAAGTTGTAAGAAACTCACGGATTTTATCTGTCGGCGAGTTCAATCAATTTACATATTGTTTACTAATGTTAACGAATTCATGTTGACTTTCTAAGAAATAAAAAAAAACCCCGATTTTAAAGAAAAAATAAAAGTTCCAGGACTTATTCTGAAAGAAGTTGAAACAGTAAACTCAAGCTATAAATTAAATTTGCTCAAAATTCACTCGACTAACCCAAAATAGTATAGCGCGTCTATGGTCTGAAAATAATAGCATGATTATTTTCATCAAAATATACAAATATTCCATAGTTGATTCATGCTTGGATTTTAAGAATTCTTGCAATGATATATTTTTTACTATGATTTTGGGTTTACATAACAAGACAACCTCCAAAATAACAACAAAAGGAAGTTTTTAAAATGTCATGGTTCCGGTCGGTACCAATTAACGTTGCACGCATGAAATTGACAAGTAATTGTTGTCCAATCATGTTTATGTTTTTTTAAATGCAACATAATTCCTTTAGTTGGTTATTGCGTTGCTTGTAAGTACACTAAATAGAATGGAGATTTGCTGTTCATTTAAAACGATTGTTGGAGGAACCTGTGGATTCGACAGAAAAGATCGAAAGCAAGACACCACAGTTATACCTTTACAAGTATGTAAAAAAGAAATCAATGCCCATATAGATCCGCATTTCAGTTTACGGGCATCGAGAATGAGATAGATCTGATTCTTAGCCGAGCAGCCGCCATATTTAATTCGATGTGGTTAGAGTGGTATTGAGCTGCACAATTAAATTTAGTTTTTCGCTGCCATCAATCAGAAATAATAAGTCCGTACCTTGTATGTTCTTGAGTGGCGGCAGTGAAAAACCAATTTCACAGCAAACCAATGAAATGTCTGAGTTCACAGAATATGGAAAACCTCAGTAGTGAACTACTAGTTCTAACTTACGAGTGTTAATGCACTCATCTGGTCGATACCCCTATCGCACTTTGGCCACTTTCCCTTGATTTTACTGTGATTAGAGAGTGCAGGGGGTACTCTACACCTGGCGTTATTACCTCTAGCCCATCCTAGCCCAAGTTTGGATCGATGCAGGGGACAAACAGTCCAACTATGGATATCTTCTGGCGAAGTAAATATGGCGGCTGCTCGGCTAAGAATCAGATTCCTTTTGTTGTTATTTTGGAGGTTGTCTTGTTATGTAAACCCAAAATCATAGTAAAATATATATCATTGCAAGAATTCTTAAAATCCAAGCATGAATCAACTATGGAATATTTGTATATTTTGATGAAAATAATCATGCTATTATTTTCAGACCATAGACGCGCTATACTATTTTGGGTTAGTCGAGTGAATTTTGAGCAAATTTAATTTATAGCTTGAGTTTACTGTTTCAACTTCTTTCAGAATAAGTCCAGGAACTTTTATTTTTCTTTAAAATCGTTTTTTTTTTTATTTCTTAGAAAGTCAACATGAATTCGTTAACATTAGTAAACAATATGTAAATTGATTGAACTCGCCGACAGATAAAATCCGTGAGTTTCTTACAACTTACAAGCTGTGGTGCAACGCGCAAAATAATTTCCCCAAGAAAATTTTGCATGATTCGTGGAAATCATTATTTCAACTTTAATTCAGATTGTCTTTTTGGTAAAAATGTTTCGTCGCACATGAAAAAATATCTGATTATTTTTACCCCACTTTAAGAGGAGTTTTATATGTGCTCTAAAAATAAATTAAGTAAAAATCGAAAACTTTCACCAAAATTACTAAAACTCTACCAATTGTTTCTTAAGATACCAATTAACTACTATTTAGTCTTATTACAGTGCTAGGTTGCTTTGTTTGGTCGCGATAAGCTGTTAAAGTTGATGTAAATTATCGGCCGAAAATTAGCGAATTTAGTTCAAAACTCTTTTCTTCGATTTTCTCGAAAACTAAGCGATATTTTACCAAACAAACTACACAGTGGTTTTACTTACACTAAGGCCTACCTAAGTCTAAAATATTAGCAAAATCAAATTTTCGACCCTTGCCACCCGATGTTTGATTTTTGCTGACATGCCCTCTTAAAGGCAATGATCAGTTTGCTCAATCTAGGCAATCTTTAGAAGAGTGTCTATCTGATATTTCTGAATGGATGCTTGTAAATGGACTGAAGTTAAACCACGATAAAACGGAGCTGATGTGTATCCACTCTAGGTTTCAAGACTGTCCTTTGTTGACTGAGATTCAAGTCTGCGGGAACATAATTGTTCCTTGTTTATCAGCTGTTAATCTTGGAGTGGTTTTTGATTACCGTATGACTGGTGAACTCCAAGTTAGCAATATCTGTAAATCCTCTTACTTCCACCTAAGGAATCTGTCTGCTATTCGTAAATATTTAACCGTTGATTCTGCTCAGACAGTTATTCATGCTTTTATTTCTTCTAAACTTGATTATTGCAATGCTCTCTTGTATGGATTACCTAAATATCTTGTTGAGAGGTTGCAAAGAATACAGAACTTTGCAGCTCGTATTGTCACCTTCACTAAGAAATTCGATCATATCACTCCTGTGCTGGTTGATCTTCACTGGTTACCTGTTCACTACCGAGTCATTTTTAAGCTGCTGCTGTTAACTTACAAGGCCTTGAATGGCCTTGCTCCTTCATATTTGTCTGATCTTTTGACCTATCGCTCCTCCAGTTATTCTCTACGCTCTGTCTCTAATAAACTCCTCGTTGAGCCTAAAGCTAGGCTTAATACTTATGGTTTCAGATCCTTCTCCTTTTCTGCTCCAAGACTGTGGAATAGGCTTCCCTTAGAGATTCGTTTAAGTTCAACAGTTGCTAGTTTTAAAAATAGACTTAAGACACATTTATTTTCTCTTTTTCTTAATAATAAGGAGTATATTTAAAGACTACGTGACTTAGATTTGTTTTATATATTGCAATTATTAATTAGTTTTATCTTTTAATCATTTACATTTTATTTATAATCAATAGGTAAGATTTTTGTAACTATTGTAAATATTCTATTGTAATTTTATGTGAAGCGCCTTGGACAATTTTGGAGATGAGCGCTATATAAATAAATTAGTATTAGGTTGGGAAGGGTTAGGAAACAGGGCCTAGGTTTTAAGTCCTTATCTGAGAAGACTTGAAGATCTAACCATTTGCAGAAGTAATTACAAAGGCAGCACCTTCTCCTCAGTTATCTTAAGACCCTGAGTGTTGGTCCGTTATGGAGTGCAAAAGTGCAAAACCATATATATGTATATGTATATATTTTATATGTATATATTTTATATATGTATATATATATGTATATGTATATACTTTGACCATTTGTGCATATATGCAAGTATATCAAAAGTATATCAAAAACAATGGGATATGATCCCTGATATTGTTTTCGAGTTGTCTTGCACAAGGGCTTTCTGGAAAAAATATCAGGGATGACATCCTATAATTTCTGATATACTTTTGATATACTTGTTTTTATATATAAATGGTCAAAGTTTATGCAAACAGCTATATATATATATATGATATATGTATATATATATATATGATATATGTATATATATATATGATATATGTATATATATATATATGATATATGTATATATATATATATGATATATGTATATATATGATATATGTATATATATATATGATATATGTACTGCGGTTTGCATAAACTTTGACCATTTATATATAAATACAAGTATATTAAAAGTATATCAGAAATTATGGGATGTCATCCTTGATATTTTTTCTAGAAAGTCCTAGTGATAGACAATTGGAAAAAAATATCAGGGATCATATCCCATAATCTTTGATATACTTTTGATATACTTGTATATATGCACAAATGGTCAAAGTTTATGCAAACCGCAGTATATATATATATATATGATATATGTATATATATATATATATATATATATGATATATGTATATATGCATGGTTTTGATTTATGTTTCTTACTATACCTCTTGTAGTCTCCAACTACATAAATAGTCGAGCCTTCGTCCACATTGACTCCAACACGTATTTATTAGCTCCAGCTTGACAATTGTTCGGCAATTTCGTGGAAGATTGTAAGATTCGCTACGACAAACAACTTATAATTAATAAGCTTCACAAAAGGGGACAAATAAAAAGGAAAAAGAAAAAAAAGAAAACTACTTACAAGTTAATGATGCACGCTCGACTGATTCTTGATGTTAAATATTTATGGCGCCCGCTGGGCCTCTAGTCTGCGGAAATTCTTAAGAGCAGTATTCAGTAAATACCAAGAAAATATAAAGTACCTTGGCAGGGCAACCTCACCAAATCTCATAATATTCCATGCACAAATAGGCATTGAGGTACTATTCCAAAAAATGATAATAGATTTTCGAATCTCAACATTCCTGATTTTTTTAGGGCCATCAACTCTTGAGGTGGTTCATGACCCAAATTTCAAAATCAATTTAATGGATAAAACCAGGTCACCAAAACAACATTTTTAGTTTGATATTCAGACTTTTTCGGGTTTTCCATTGAAATACATCTTCGCTTGAACACAAAACAGCATTTTAGCAGAAATTAATAGCATTTTCTAATTTGGGCTTCCTGTGTTAGGAGCCATGTTTTGCTCGTTTATTAAAAAGCTGAAATTGTTCAAATTCAAAGCGCTCTAGCTCCCTGGCCATACATCCAAATGAAATCACTTAGACACAGTTGCAAACACACAGTAGTACTCGTTTCCAAACATCACAGCC